>CAIGQV010018170.1:4301023-4324567 GCA_903798115.1 Danio jaintianensis
GTGTGTGTGTGTGTGTGTGTGTGTGTGTGTGTGTGTGTGTGTGTGTGCGCGTGAATATCTTAACTCGATTATGATTAATGAACGATTATTTTATTCATTTATTTTATTTTTTTGCCCTCATAGTTCACTGATAAGTTTTGTACAGTAAATAAGCTCACATATTACAAGTGAGAGATGTTTGAATGAAGGGTGCATTACTTGATTTTACAATAACTGAAGGAAACACACTCTATCTACTATCTATGATTATTTATTGAATGTCAATGTTGAACAACTGAAATTAAAACACACATTGCCTGAAATGATTTTTCTTAAAAAAAAAGAATTTTTTTATTGAAGTATTTATTTATAAGTATTTATTTATTGAAAATATATAACTTGCACTTTTGGAAACAAAATTAATTATATTCAATGTTTTTCATATTAAAAGTAGAAAATAAGCAGTATCTCTTCTAAATAAAATAACTCTTGCATATGCTGGAAGTAATATTTTAAATTATTTTATTGTAATAGAAAATATGCCGCCTCAAGGTATCTCTGCCCCAGCTTCGTGTAGTTACATTTTTTGAGAGGTGCGTGCGACCACACGAAGGACCATACACGCAGAAGTATAAATCAGCCTTAACAGAGCGGGGTCCACAGAGGCTGAAACTGAAAATGACTGCAGATTTGCAAGATATTTTCCAACAGACCTGGGCATTAATCAAAACATACTTACTGGATCTTTGAAATGCTGTCAGGGGCTTTGTTGTAGATGTTGTCTTTATATTGGAGTGTATTTATTTATTTATCTCCTCCCCCCCCCCCCCCTTTTTTTTTTTTTAATGTATTAGCTTTTTTTAAGCTGTCACTATTATTTATTTATTATTATAATTTCTATCTATTATTATTATTTTCTATTTATTTGTTTATTTTTTGTGAATGTAAACATTCTAAGTAAATGTTATTTGTATACTATGTTTATAAAAATAATAAAAACACAGTAAATATATGACTCCACACGCAGTAGGGAGGAAAGTAATTGAAAAAATTGACCTGGAAAAATTAAATCGATTATAGGTTCAGAATGTCGATTTGAATTACTTTTCGATTAATCGCCCAGCCCTATATACAGTTGCAATCAGAATTATTAAACCGTCCTTGAATTTTTTTTTCTTTTTTTAAATATTTCCCAAATGATGTTTAACAGAGCAAAGACATTTTCACAGTATGTCTGATAATATTTTTTTCTTCTGGAGAAAGTCTTATTTGTTTTATTTCGGCTAGAATAAAAGCAGTTTTACATTTTTTTTAAACCATTTTAAGATAAAAATTATTAGCCTCTTTAAACTATTTTGTTTTTTCGATAGTCTACAGATCAAACCATCATTATACAATAACTTGCCTAATTACCCTATCCTGCCTAGTTAACCTAATTAACCTAGTTAAGCCTTTAAATGTCACTTTAAGCTGAATACTAGTATCTTGAAAAATATCTAGTCAAATATTATTTACTGTCATCATGGAAAAGATAAAAGAAATCAGTTATTAGAAATGAGTTACTAAAACAATTATGTTTAGAAATGTGTTGAAAAAAATATTCTCTCCATTAAACAGAAATTGGGGAAAAAAAATAAACATATATATATATATATATATTAGTATGTGTGTGTGTATATGTATGTGTATATATATATATATATATATATATATATATAGTATGTATATATGTAGTATGTGTATATGTGCTTGATTAGATGTACTGCAAGCTGGGCTTAGTTTTGTGTTCTGTTTGTGGTCAAAACAAAGCAAAGTAAGCAGTGTTAAATGAAGGTTATTGTGTTTTAAAATGAACACCTGCCAACCGGCCAAGTGCAAGTGAAAAATGAGAGTTGCGTGTAACACATTTTTAAACACTAGCCGTTCTGGCAAGTTAAAAATAAAGAATTTTCTATCACATCTTATGTAATCACTATCGGAGGACTCTCTCTAAAAGGAGTCAACATTAGCAAAACAAAGCATAAAGAGAATCACACACTATGAGAAGCGTGATTTTATCATGTCTTTACAATCTGAACATAATATACAAATTGAATAACCAGTCACTATGATTTACTTATACAGTATATATGTAGACGTTGACTCAGAGGTCAAACTGAAATGACCTATTAGGCAAAAATCAGTTTATAAGGGGTTTAAACACAGTTGTGTGGCAACAGTGTATGAATATAGGCAGACTCTAATGATAAAAATGAATTAATTGAATTTTTATAATCACACAGTCTGCAGAAACACTTTGATTGACATTCTCGCTTTGTACGTGTCATCAGAGGGGGAAAGCCCCGCCCATTAGTGACCATCTCTCCCTCATTAGCATGAGACGTTACTCTTGTTTTTGAATCTGCCACTATACTGACACACAGGCGTTTATAGCTCCGCCCTCATTTGAAAAGAGCACAATCTCATTTGAATTTAAAGCGACAGTCACCAAAACGGCACAATTAGGATCAAAACTTTCAAAAGTTTCAAAGAGGTATTTTCTGCTAAAACCCCACATACACACTCTAGAGACATCAGAGACTTAATTTACATCTTGTAAAAAGGGGCATAATAGGTGCACTATAAATACATTAAAATATCTCTCTCTTTCTTTGTTTTGCAGGGTATTTCAGAGATGATATCCTGTGTCACTTCTGTGCCAGTATGATCAGTGGACTGGTCACCACTGCCGCCTCCATGCCTGTAGACATTGTTAAGACCAGGTACAGTTTTACTTCCTGTGGTTTATTACTATTTGTGTAACAGTACACAAATTGGGCAGCACGGTGACTCAGTGGTTAGCACTGTCACCTCGCAGCAAGAAGGTCACTGATTCGAGTCCCGGCTGGGCCAGTTGGCATTTCTGTGTGGAGTTTTACGCAGCAGGCATGGGTTTCCTCCAAGTGCTCTGGTTTCCCCCATAGTCCAAACACATGCGCTATAGGTGAATTGAATAAACTAAATTAGCCGTAATGTATGAGTGTGTGGATGTTTCCCAGTACTGGGTTGCAGCTGGAAGTGCATCCGCTTCCGCTGGTTAAGGTTGTAAATTGTGGAGTTTATCAGCAAGCTAACTGCTGTAAGGAAACACAATTATTTCTTATCTTGTGTCTTATCTTAAGAAGTGTTCAATAGATACGTTTTTTGTTTTTTTTTGCTACTCGTTTATAGACGACAAAGTGGCCGCAGAATAAACATACTGTCTATTTTAACTGACAATGAAGGTGGTATAACAGATGTTAACAGTGTTAATGGTATCATTTTATATAACATCATAATATAATCGAGCACAATGCCAATTTTAATAATGTCTCTATTAAGGAGAAATATACAGTAGAAGTCAGAATTATTAGCCCCCCTGGATATTTATTTCCCCAATTTTTGGTTTAACGGAAAGATTTTGTTCAACACATTTCTAAATATAATAGTTTTGATAACTCATTTCTAATAACCGATCTATTTTATCTTTGCCATGATGACAATACAGAATATTGTACTAGATATTTTTCAAGATACTAGTATTCAGCTTAAAGAGACATTTAAAGGCTTAACTAGGTTAATTAGGTTAAGTTAGAGTAATTAGGCAAGTCATTGTATAACAGTGGTTTGTTCTGTAGACAATTGAAACAAATATTGCTCAAGGGGGCCAATAATATTGACCTTAAAATGATTTTAAAAAAAATTAAAACCTGCTTTTATTCTAGCCGAAATAAAACAAAAGACTTTCTCCAGAAGAAAAAATATTATAGGAAATACTGTGAAAAATTCCTTGCTCTGTTAAACATCATTTGGGAAATATTTGAAAAATATATAGAATTTATTATATATATATATATATATATATATATATAATTTTGACTTGAACTGTATATAAATAGTGTTAATGGTATACTTTTATATAACATTATAATATAATAGAGCACGATGCCATCAGTAATGTCTTTACTAAGGGAAAAAACATATATTCCAGTTTGTTACTTTGTATTAAAAGCATCTGTCAATGATGTAAAAATTTATTTTAAAGTTAAATAAATGATACTTGTGCTCATATTTAGTTGTAATTGTTATTATTTTGATTCAATTTTGAAAGTTGGACAAAATTCAAAAGATAAGATTACACTTTATAGATGAACTAATCTAAAAATAAGACCCAGCTTAAAGTGATAGTCCATTAAAAATGAAGATTTTCAGGTATTCACCTGCACCTTGTTTCAGACTTGCATACTGTAACTTTGGTTTTTACGCAATTGTAAATAAAAGAGGTATTTTAAAGAATGGGCGGCACAGTGGCTCAGTGGTTAGCACTGTCGCCTCACAGCAAGAAGGTCACTGGTTCGAGTCCCGGCTTGGCCAGTTGGCATTTCTATGTGGAGTTTGCATGTTCTCCCCGTGTTCGTGTGGGTTTCCTCCGGGTGCTCCGGTTTCCCCACAGTCCAAACACATGCACTATAGGTGAATTGGATTATCTAAATTGACCATAGTGTATGAGTGTGTGTGTGTGTTAATGAGAGTGTGTATGGGTGTTTTCCAATACTGGGTTGCAGCTGGAAGGGCATCCACTGTGTAAAACATATGCTGGAATAGTTGGCGGTTCATTCCGCTGTGGCGACCCCTGATAAATAAGGGACTAAGCCGAAGGAAAATGTATGGATGATTTTACAGAATGATGGAAAACTAGCGTTTCGCATCAACTTCCATTATATAGACACAAAATACATGGGAATCAGAGGGTTCTGAAACTCTTTGTTCACCAACGTTCTTCAAAATACCTTCTTTTATGTTCCACAGAAGAAACTCAGTGATGGATTGACATGAGAGTTAGTAAATGAGGACACAATATAGATGTTCCTTTTAAAAAGACACAAGTATTGATTCAGTGCAGCAATTTTTGTGTCAAATGTTTATATTTATCTCATTCTTTTCAAAAGAATCCAGAACATGAGAATGATTGATGGGAAGCCGGAGTACAAGAATGGTTTGGTAAGTCCTCAAGTCACTCTTACATTAATCTATGAATCGTTAATCTTTAATTAATTTATTTTTGGGTGGCCTAAAATAACCAAAAGGTCATGTTTTCAGAGATTTCTATTCATTTTTACACAATGATATTTTAACTTAAGAAGAGTTGTGAAATCATTTTAATCATAATTAGGCCCACACGGAAACTGCACGCGCAGAAATCTGCAGATTTTTAGCCTATCATTGATTGTAAATTTATATTTATTCCATTTTTAAATTAATTTCAGTAATATTATTGACTTATATGAAAATGTTCATATGATTTATGTACAGTACAGTTTGTAAAGTAATATATTCTGTCTTTTAGTAGATATATATGTAGATATATATTATATGAGAGACTTGCATTGTTTTATCAAATAAGTGGATCTGATTGGATTTGCATTGTAAACATTAAATACAAGCTAAAAGGGTATTATTTTTTATTTCATATATTACGTTTTTTGTTTACCTTACTCCCAAAATCATTCTGCATAAATCCAAAATATAGATTTATATTTATTTAATCTAAAATAGCAAAAAATGTCTGCAGATTCTGTCTGGCCCTAATCATAACACATAAAAGCTTTTGTCATATTTTGCATGAGTTTGTCTATTTGAATCTTAGTTGTCTGTTTGGATAAAATAATACAACAAAAAAATAAAATAATAAAAGAAAAACTCCATGATGTGTGAGACTGATAACAGCAGCCAGAGGAGAAAATTATGTCAAATTTACTGTCCTGCCTCTTTACACTCTGCATTACAAACACCTCACATAAGCAGAAATTAGTTTTTTGTAATTTGATGCAAAGATGATATAATACTTACATAAATACACTCACCGGCCACTTTATTAGGTACACCTTACTAGTACCGGGTTGGACCCCCTTTTGCCTTCAGAATTGCCTTAATCCTTCGTGGCATAGATTCAACAAGGTACTGGAAATATTCCTCAGAGATTTTGGTCCATATTGACATGATAGCATCACGCAGTTGCTTCAGATTTGTTGGCTGCACATCCATGATGCGAATCTCCCGTTCCACCACATCCCAAAGGTGCTCTATTGGATTGAGATCTGGTGACTGCGGAGGCCATTTGAGTACAGTGAACTCATTTATGTTCAAGAAACCCGTCTGAGATGATTCACGCTTCATGACATGGCGCGTTATCCTGCTGGAAGTAGCCATCAGAAGATGGGTACACTGTGGTCATAGAGGGATGGACATGGTCAGCAACAATACTCAGGTAGGCTGTGGCGTTGACACGATGCTCAATTGGTACTAATGGGCCCAAAGTGTGCCAAGAAAATATCCTGCACACCATTACACCACCACCGCCAGCCTGAACGGTTGATACAAGGCAGGATGGATCCATGCTTTCATGTTGTTGATGCCAAATTCTGACCCTACCATCCGAATGTCACAGCAGAAATCGAGACTCATCAGACCAGGCAACGTTTTTCAATTCTTCTATTGTCCAATTTTGGTGAGCCTGTGCGAATTGTAGCCTCAGTTTTCTGTTCTTAGCTGACAGGAGTGGCAACAGGTGTGGTCTTCTGCTGCTGTAGCCCATCCGCCTCAAGGTTGGACGTGTTGTGCGTTCAGAGATGCTCTTCTGCAGACCTCGGGTGTAACGAGTGGTTATTTGAGTTACTGTTGCCTTTCTATCAGCTGGAACCAGTCTGGCTGTTCTCCTCTGACCTCTGGCATCAACAAGGCATTTGTGCCCACAGAACTGCCGCTCACTGGATATTTTCTCTTTTTCATACCATTCTCTGTAAACCCTAGAGATGGTTGTGCGTAAAATCCCAGTAGATCAGCAGTTTCTGAAATACTCAGACCAGCCCGTCTGGCACCAACAACCATGCCACGTTCAAAGCCACTTAAATCACCTTTCTTCCCCATTCTGATGCTCGCTTTGAACTGCAGCAGATCGTCTTGACCATGTCTACACGCCCAAATGCATTGAGTTTCTGCCATGTGATTGGCTGATTAGAAATTTGCGTTAACTAGCAGTTAGACAGGTGTACCTATTAAAGTGGCGGGTGAGTGTATATATAAATGTTCACACGTTTTTAAAAAAATCTATAAATATTATAAAATTTCAAGGATTTAAGATGCTGATGACCTCCAAAGGTGTCATAACAGTCTTGTGAAAAGCCTCCATAATAATAAAAAAACATCCAACTTCCCTCATTTTTCTCTCCTCTCTCTCTGTATCTGTAGGATGTATTGGTGAAGGTCATAAGAAACGAAGGATTCTTCAGTCTGTGGAAGGGTTTTACTCCATATTATGCTCGTCTCGGCCCGCACACGGTTCTTACCTTCATCTTCCTGGAGCAGATGAACAAGTTCTACAAGATCTATTTTCTTGACTCATAAATAAGAGCACAGGCCGTACTTCCACTTAGTCACACTTTACAATAAGCTTTCATTAGTTAATGCATTTACTGACATGAACTCATAATGAACAATAGCATGTATTAATCATATACTAATGCATTATTAAAATCCAAATTCATGGCTGTTAGCATTAGTTAATGCACCGTGAGTTAACAATGAGCAACTTTATTTCCATTAATGTTGAATGTATACTGTAATAAATGTATTGTTTATTGTTTGTTCGTGTTAGTAAATGCATAAACGAACATTAATACAGGTAATATTGTAAAGTGTGACCTATTTCTCTCCCACTTTCTGTCCCAGTATAGTTTAGATGGTTTGTTACAACCAATATATGACCGGACTTTGACCCTTTGCTGTGGTGGTAACTGAGAAGACTATTCGGACTCTTAAATTACACACACACAGACACATAAACACAGAGGCTGAGCAACTTAATGCTAAACTGAATTTGAATGCAGGCATTGATTGTTTACACCAGTTGAACCCGTTTTACTTTTAAATTATATTTATGTAATACCCTCTCTCCCATTTTTCCCTTCATATAAAGGTCAACATCTGTACTGACCTGTAAACAGACAGATGAGTGAATCATAAAAGATTTTTCTCTTCTTAATTCTTTTGATTCCTACCAGCACACACACAGTAGTAGCAAGAACAATTATGATCCGAGTGCAAATCTTGGATTACTTTATTTTGCTACCATAAAAGACAGCTTTTTAGTGAACATATGGTCTTGTTTGCGCACAATTAAGTGGAAGTTGTGTTGTAATAAAGATGAGGTGTGCATAGGCAGATACACACTAGATAGTTTGTTGTGTTATGTTAGGAACCTAATGAAAGGAATTGAGACGAGAGTGAAATTACTGTTATTAGAGTTTGAGAAATACTTTACGACACTTGATATTTTCTTCATAGTATGTGAGGCATTACATTTTTATTTTTAATTAATGAAGAGCAGTATTAAACGAAGAGCCCAACTTAAAAAGTCCTGCTACTGTGACTTTTATCATGTAAAGAAACTATTTAAAAAGATTGTCCACTGTGTTGTTTTTCATTTGCTTGCTTTGTAAAAATGACTATTATGCATTCATTTATTCATTTTCCTTCGGCTTAGTCCCTTTATTTATCAGGGGTTGCCACAGCGGAATGAACCGCCAACTATTCCAGCATATGTTTTACGCAGCGGATGCCCTTCCAGCTGCAACCCAGTACTGGGAAACATCCATACACACTCATTCACACACACACTCATACACTACGGCCAATTTAGTTAATCCAATTCACCTATAGCGCATGTCTTTGGACTTGTGGGGGAAACCGGAGCACCCGGAGGAAACCCACGTGAACACGGGGAGAACATGCAAACTCCACACAGAAACGCCAACTGAACCAGCTGGGGCTCGAACCAGCGACCTTCTTGCTGTGAGGCGACAGTGCTAACCACTGAGCCACCGCGCCGCCCTGACTATTATGTAATTATATAATAATAATTATTATGCAATCTGAATACAGCTAGTTCATTTAAGGGAACTAAATTAGGTTTATAAATATAATATATTAGGCTTATATAATTTAGTAAAATAAGGGAACTTAATTTAGTTTTAAATTAGGACAGTAAAACCATATATTAGGACACTTTAAAAAAATTGTTTTATTTAACAATTATTGTACAATGTTTTTAGTTATAGTGTCGAGTTTCAGGTTTAAACTTTTAAAATGGTTATAATTAAGTTTAAGAGAACAATTTAAACTTAAAACGGTTATTTTTTAAATGATAATAATTATTATATTATAATTAAATGTCAGTGTACAACAACCTTAAACTTTTAAAATGGTTATTAAATTTAAATTATTATTGTATTGTGAATAAATGTCAGTGTACAACATAAACATGAACTTTTAAAACCTCTATTAAATTTAAATTATAATATTATTACGACATGAACTTAAACAACAAAGTGAGTGTTGATCAAATATTTTACAAAAATTCAGTTGCGAAATATAATTATTAAATAATCTAAAATATGAAGCATGAAATCAAGCTCACAACAAAATTGTAATTCAGTATCAGTGTCCTATTTAAAATTGAGAAAGGCTGGCAGAAAATAATATAATGCTTTAATCAAAGTTCATTCATTATTTTCTTTTCGGCTTAGTCCCTTTATTAATCTGGGGTCGCCACAGCGGAATGAACCGCCAACTTATCCAGCATATGTTTTACGCAGCGGATGCCCTTCCAGCTGCAACCCACTGGGAAACATCCATACACACACTCATTCACACACATACACTACAGACAATTTATTCAACCCAATTCACCTATACCACATGTTTTTGGACTTGTGGGGGAAACCGGAGCACCCGGAGGAAACCCACGCGAACACGGGGAGAACATGCAAACTCCACACAGAAACGCCAACTGACCCAGCCGAGGCTCGAACCAGCGACCTTCTTGCTGTGAGGCGAACGTGCTACCCACTGCGCCACCGTGATGCCCGTTTAATCAAAGTTCTCTCATGAAAATAAAATCTGTAAAGCAAACAATTGGAAAGCCACTACACTAAAAAATGACGTTTGCTGTTTGTTCAAACTACTTAATCAAAATGAGCTAAAACAACACAATTCTTAAGGTTTTTAAGAGGACAACTTAATTGTTTTATGTTCAATCCACTTAACTTTGTAAAAACTAATAAATTAACTTAATTCCTTCATGTTGTCCCAACGCAAATCGAATGTGTAGAACCAAGCATTTTTTACGGTGTACTTTATTGATAATTCTTAATATTTATTAATGAAAACGCAGCTAAATCGAGCGTCTTATTGACGTCACACTGAAGTCCTCTGGTTGGACGACATTACCCAGAATGCAACTTCAAGAACACGCTGCAAACGCTTCCGGTTGGAATCATATCGTCCAAAGATGGCGGACCTTCTGGGCTCGATCTTGAGCTCGATGGAAAAACCTCCAACCGTTCACGATCAAGAAAGCCGACGGAAAGCTAGAGGTATAAATTTTTAATCCTACAAACACAACGTCCTCATTGCGTAGAAGACGAAACCGAGCATGCTTGTAGATATCCAGGTGAAACTTGATACATACCCGAGTGTCCTCTACGACGTTAAACAATGTAATAAATAAGAGCCAATCAGCGCCTGAGAAATAATGTATGTACGTACTTGCGTCATTTGACGTTGAAACTCCTCTGGATGTCATGGTTTGTTTTTATATATACAGTTTTCGCGTTCAATTGATTAAATTGTCTTAAATAACATGTTAATTTAATATTAAACACAATTTTATGTAAAATGACATTTTAAGGAAGGAATCTACAAGATGGCAGCCAACATTAAACACTATTGCAGTAACTTATAGTAAATACTATAGTGTTTTTGAACCATAAAGTATTTTGTGGTAATTCTGTATTTGCTGTAGTAACACAACTACTATAGTAATATAAATGTAGCATAGTAAACCCAGATGCTGTAACTATAGGGTATATTATACTACATTACACCACAGCTTAACGTCATTGTAGTAAAAACTGAAGTATACTACAGTATTTATTACGGTTTATCAGTTCACTATAGTTAATACTGCAGTAAGCTTTAACATCCATGAACAAACTGTTGTAAACACTATAATATAAACTCACCGGCCACTTTATTAGGTACACCTTACTAGTACCGGGTTGGACCCCCTTTTGCCTTCAGAACTGCCTTAATCCTTTGTGGCATAGATTCAACAAGGTACTGGAAATATTCCTCAGAGATTTTGGTCCATATTGACATGATAGCATTAGATAGATTTGTATATTTTAAATATATATTTATTTTAAATAGATTTGTCGGCTGCACATCCATGATGCGAATCTCCCGTTCCACCACATCCCAAAGGTGCTCTATTGGATTGAGATCTGGTGACTGTGGAGGCCATTTGAGTACAGTGAACTCGTTGTCATGTTCAAAAAACCCGTCTGAGATGATTCGCACTTTATGACATGGCGTGTTAACTATTTTTTTTGTGGTATATTATATGCTTGTGCAGAACAAGCAGCCAGACTGAAGAAGCTTGAGGAAGATGAGAGGAGAAAAAAAGCAGAGTTCAGGAAGAAGGTAAAACTCGGTCTCTTTTGTCTTTACCATAAGCCTTTGACATATTTAGTTTTTGTTTATGAATATGGTTTTGCTTTAGATGGAAAAGGAAGTGTCAGATTTCATTAAGGACAGCACACTGCAGAAGAGGAAATATAACCCGATGGGCAAGATCGAGAGAAGCATTTTGTAAGTGTTATTTTAGTATCACTGAGATTCTATTATTGTTTTTATTATGAATTCATGATTATGAATTAATTGTTTTTGTTGTGTATTTTCTTTTCATCATGTTTCTTAATTTTGTTTTAATATCTGAATTTTTTTTTTGTTTTTTTTTTGTGTGTAATTTTAGTAGTGAAATCTTGTTAAATTAAAAATGTAAAAACTATTAAGGTAGTTTCAAAGGCAGCATTTTTAAGTTGACAATTAAAAACAATTGTCTTAGTTAATTGCAGTGGCTTTAGTTCAGCTTCCTATATTGATATCATCCAGGGTCTGATTAAAAGTTGACGTTAATTAAATGTTAAAATAAATGTATTTTAAATACAAGCTGCAATAAATATACACAACATCTGTTTTTTTGTTCATTTAATACTTTTTTATATATACAGATCTGTGACATTGACTGTTGTCTGGTACATTGTTAGGAAAAAGTAATATATTACATTCTTAAGCCTATTTTAATCTTAAAAACCAAAAATGCAAAAATAACAACACTTGCATTACTAATGTACTATACTAATGTAATGTGCTTTATATATATATGCTTTTCTTTTTAAGATTAAGGCTTAAGATTGAAATATATAACTTTTTTATGATCCTGTTTTACTTTTAAGTGTTCAGTTCCTTTAAATATACTCATCACAGTTGTTTTTTTGTTCGACTGAATATGTTTACTACTGGTTGAAACATTAGCTGAAGTTTTCAGTTCATGTTATTGTCTTCTCTGCCCTTAGGCATGATGTAGCTGAGGTGGCTGGACTGACATCGTTTTCCTTTGGCGAGGATGAAGAAAGTAGATATGTTATGCTGTTTAAAAAGGTTAGTATTTGATAGTTAAATGTAGATAACATGCATCGCTATTTTCACATGAATTATTCTGAGCTTAGCTTTAAACAGCAGATGGTGCTGTATACTCTACTAACAGCCTCAATTTGCTTGCAATTTCCTTACAAATATCACTTTAACCTGGAATAATCATTAGTAAAGTTAGGAAAGGTTTAAGCGAATTACACGATTCATCCGCCATCTGCTGTTAATAACTAGCCTAGAGCGCCGTCTGCTGCTAAAAACTAGCCTAAAGCACTGTTAAAAACTAGCCTAGAGCGCTATCTGGTGTTAAACCTAGCCTAGAGTGCCATCTGCTGCTAAAAACTAGCCTAGAGCGCTGTCTGCTGTTTAAAAACTAGCCTAGAGCGCCGTCTGCTGCTTAAAACTAGCCTAGAGCACCGTCTGCTGTTAAAACCTAGCTTAGAGTGCCGCCCGCTGCTAAAAACTAGCCTAGAGCACTGTTTGCTGCTTAAAACTAGCCTACAGCACCATCTGTTGTTGAAACCTAGCCTAGAGCGCCGTCTGCTGTTAAAACCTAGCCTAGAGTGCCGTCTGCTGCTAAAAACTAGCCAAGAGGGCTGTTAAAAACTAGCTCAGAACGCTGTCTGCTGTTAAAAACTACCCTAGAGTGCTGTCTGCTGTTAAAAACTAACCTAGAACGCCGCCTGCTGCTAAAAACTAGCCTAGAGCGCCGCCTGCTGCTTAAAACTAGCCTAGAGCGCCATCTGTTATTGAAAACTAGCCTAGGGTGCTGTCTGCTGCTAAAAACTAGCCTAGAGTACCGTTAAAAACTAGCATAGAGCACCGTCTGCTGTTAAAACCTAGCCTAGAGTGCTGTTTGCTTCTAAAATCTTGCGTAGAGCGCTGTTAAAAATTTGCCTAGAGCGCCGTCTGCTGTTAAAAACTTGCATCTAGGATCAATTCGAGATCTAGGCTCTGTTTTATTCTGCTTCTTAAAATATGGCTGTATTATTGGTTGGTTAGTTAGTTGTATTGTGTGTGATTGGTTATGAAGGAGTTTGCACCATCAGATGAAGAACTAGAAGCTTATCGTAAAGGAGAGGAGTGGGACCCGCAGAAAGCTGAGGAGAGACGCAGGCTAAAGGTACAAGGAGAGCCATCCTAAACATCCTCATCCTTTCTTTTTTGTGTGTATTCAATAGACGAAAGACATTCATAAAAGTAAATGATGAGGAAATCTGCATTTTTGGGTGAATTATACCTTTAAAGAAACACTCAAGAATTCATTTTACAACTCCTCTAGAGGTAAATAGTTGAGTTTTACCATTTGTTTTTATCCATTCAGCCGATCTACGAGTATGGCGAGAGCACTTTTAGCTTAGCTTAGCATAGATCATTGAATCGGATTAGACCATTAGCCTCTTTAAAAAATGAACAAAGAGATAATTTTCCTATTTAATGCTTGACACTTCTGTAGTTACATCGTGTACTAAGATCAACGGAAAATTAAAAGTTGCTTTTTTCTAGGTTGAAATGGCTAGGAACTACACTCTCATTCTGGCGTAATAATCAAGGAACTTTGCTGCTGTACAATGGCTGCAGCAGGTACAATGATATTATGCAGCACCTGAAAAATAATGCCCTACTAGGTCACTGCAAAAAAAACTCTAATCCCAGAGATCGGCTTAATGGTTTCAAAAATGGTAAAACTCAATGGTTGAACTCTAAGGGAGTTGTAAATTGAGCCTATTTGCCTAAAAAGTAGAGTGTTTCTTTAAGATGAGTCATGCTGTCTCTGAAATCTCCTCAGGAAAAGGCAGCACTGGAGGAGGAAGCGGCCAGTCACACTCAAAAAAGGCCTGCGTCGCCCAATTCAAACTACAGAGACAAATACAGCCATCTGATTGGAACATCTGCTGCAAAAGACGCCGCCCACACACTTCAAGCCAACCGGGCATATGGCTGCGGTGAGTGTGGATAACAAATTAATGTTACAGAGTCACATCGAAGAAAAAACACCCATAGAAAATTAGCTGAAAAATATACAGTCAAGCCTGAAGTTATTCATACCCCTGGCAAATTTTAACTTAAAGTTAGTTTTATTCTACCAGCAAGTTTGTTTGTTTTTTTACCAGAAATGACAGGCTTCTCCCAAAAGATAATAAGACCATGTACAAGAGGCACCATTGTGGGGAAATAAATTCTCAGCTTTTATTTACATTTGAACTAAAACCTTTAGTCAGAATTTGACAGGGGTGTGAATAATTTTTACAATAAATAAAATATATATATATATATATATATATATATATATATACATACATACATACATACATACATACATACACTATATATATATATATATATACATACACATATTCGGTATACATATATATACTGACCCACCACTTTATTAGTTTACATACACTTTAATGCAAATATCTAAGCATTTAATAACAAGCCAGCAACTCAATGCATGCAAGATGTCACAATAATCAATATATCGACTTATCGTATAATACTTGGAGATGAGCTCATTAATTTTTTCTATTGCAATATACATTTACAAATTCACAAATAACGTTAAAGCCATTTTACAATGACATTTATGTTCTACCTCACCGGTGTCAAAATTTATAATCGGACATTTACCTAATAGGACATTTAATAGTATATATAATAGGACATTTATCTTTTTAACATCAAATTATAGAATCTAAATAGCCTTAAGAATGATAAGTATTTTAAAGTGTTTATGGCTATTTGCATTATTATGTTGTGATATAATCAGAGGCATGAAATGATCTGAAATGACAATAATATCGCTCATCGTAACAATTTCTGTGACAATATGTCGCACAACAAAAATTCCTTATCATGACTGGCCTACGTAAGATAATCTTCAAACCGAAGGAGTTCAAACTGAGCATCAAAATGAGAAGGAAGGGTGATTTTAATGACTTTATATGATTGTTGGTGTTTACACTCAACCATCTCTTGGGTTTACAGAGAATGGTCTGAAAAAGAAAAAAACATTCCAGTAGGGTGAACAGTTTTGGGTAAAGTTAAATTTAAGTAGTTTAAAGCTGTATATTACAATTTTGTATTACTACTTAAGGCAACCAAATATGTCACTTGGTTCCTTAGTTTTAATATAAGTAATATTACATTACTTTTGCATTAATTATTTTTAACCTGCTCTGGGATTGCTTTTTATCAATACATTTTTTCCACATGTTTTTCACATTGAGCTCATTAGCAGCTGTATAAGACTGAATGGCTTTAATTTGCGAAAAACAACAGCCTGGATGTACTTTATATTGCTTATTACACAGCTATTTGCAGCAAAACTTTAAAATTAGACCAAAAACATTGTTCTGAGCCATAATAGTTTATTCATTCTTTAATTAAATGCAAGCTGACTGAAATGAAAGTGGCTGAATGGAGCATGCACTAACCTGCGAATAATTCAGTCACAAGATGGCACCAAACAGCGGCGTGACACAAGCATATAAATATGAATGAGCTTGTGTTATTAGTTTCAGCAGTTGTTTTCTGGGAATAACATGGCTTCTAATGTCATGATTGACCAATCAGAATCAAGTATTCCAGACTGCCATGTAATAAGGCACTTAACCTAAATTAAACCTTTTTATTTCTGGAGGTACAGGAGCGCAATTGTGATTTCTGTGCTGCATGCTCTTGAATTTAATTTAATAATTTTTTTAATCATATTTGTTGACTTTCATCGTTACAGTTCCTGTGGCCAATAAGAGAGACACTCGCTCCATTGAGGAAGCCATGAACGAGATCAGAGCCAAAAAGAGGCAGAAGAAGGGTGACGAGGAAGCTGCTGGCAGCGGCAGCAGTGTGAAAGAGGGTTGAGTGTGTGTGAGAGTGTGTGATGCACAATATAAAGGTGTTGGAACAGTATTTAACTCCTATAACAATGTTTTACATGAATAGCCGTATGTGGCAAAGATTAATTGTCATGCACATAAAGGTGGTCCAGAACTGCCATAGTATAAATGCACTGTTCAACCATGCTTTAAACTATATTACTGTCCTGAGTCATGTGTTTTTAGAGAGTGTTCTTAGCATAAACCCAAACATGGTGTGTAAAATTGATAATTCTGTATTATTTTGGCATGTGCATCTCTAATAGCTGTTTAAAAGGCGTTCTTCATTTAAAGCATTTGGTTTTAGATTAGGTCGCATTTTCATTGGTCATATTTATTGCCTTCATAGCTGTTTGTTTGACTTCATGGCCATTTTAATCACATTTATTTGTAGTTATGTGGCAGTATGTTATAAAAAGGGATAGTTCACCCCAAAAATGAACATTTCATCACCTTCAAGTGGTTCTACAGTTTTATGAGCATCTTTCTTCAAGATATTCTGGAGATTTTTGGAAAGCGGCAACCATTGACATCTATAGTAGGAGCAAAAACATACTATGTAAGTCAATGGCTTTTATTTTTCCATCATTCTTCAGTAATATCTTCATTTGTGTTGAAGAAAAGAAACTCATACTGGTCTTGAACATGTAGATGGTGAGATACTTTCATTTTTGTGTGAACTATCCCTTTAAATGAGCCGATTCTTGTAACATTGTTAATTTGGTTTGTTTTAAAATAAATTTGAGGACTAGTCTTGTCTTTGTTGTACGCAGTTGTTGTATGCAGTGTGTTTTTATTGGGTTCTGATAGTCATGTATCTAATCACAGTTGTGTCAAATATATTTTGTCAATTTACACTGGCTAACCATCATTCTGGGTCGTGGATCATTATGTCCTTGTGTATATTCATAGATATATACATCTAAGGTGTATATGGACTAGATGGATCAAACATGATGTTATTTGATATTTAAGCCTGTTGTAAAAGATAAAACATCTATTTCAAAATAAAGCTTCAGAATTAGTTGTGTTAAAGACACTGTGTTTACTGAATGCTTATTAATGGATTACACACATATAATGGATTATTCTTTTGGTTCACAGAGTTGTTTATCAAGACGATTTGGAGAAATAAAATTGTGTGATGTCTTAGATATTTGTTGTCTTATTGCTTTTTTAGTTTGTATGTTGATATTTTATGTGTTTTAATGAATCAAATACATATTAAAGTCAATAGTAGCTTATGAAGTGCATGTATTGATAACTATATTATTAAGTTAATCAAAGTATTAATGATTTATTAATAATTTTACCATTTCTTAACTATTTAATTTTTTGTAGTTTAAGTTATTTTATGTTGAAATACCTTCGAAATGTAAATGTACTCGTCCTGATTGAGGATAAATTTGGTTTTATATTCACGTATTCGTTCGTTTTTTAACAGTGACAACTTGTGACATCCTACTTTGAATATTGGGTCTGAAATAGCATGTAAGTATGACTTCAAAACATTAGCACTATTTTATTGACTAAACAATGTTGTACTTTGATAGTCGTTGGCTGCTAATATGATTTCCCTGTTTAGAATTAGCAAAGAATACATTTCTGAAATCATATTATTAAGGAGGAAGTCCAAATGTGCAAATATAAAACCAACTTTACTTCAATCTCAGCCTGAGGAGGATCTAAACTTTTATTTTCTCCTGTGGCACACAAAAGAAGATATTTTGAAGAATGCTGGAAACTTGTAGTATTGACATTGACTGTGAGGGGTAGGTTTAGGGTTGCGGTGGGGTAGACGTTAATAAAATAGTTTAATGGGTAATTTAATTAATAATATGAATAATAATCTGTATAATTACTGTTTTACATTACTGTGAGGGTTGTGGTAGGGGTAGACGTCAATAAAATACAGTTTAATGGGTAATTTAATAAATAATATGAATAATATTCGGTGTAGTTACTGTTTTTACATTACTGTGAAGGTTAGGTTAGGGGTAGACATTAATAAAAATACAGTTTAATGGATAATGTAATAAATAATATGAACAATATTCGGCATAATTACTGTTTTACATTACTGTGAGGGTTTGGTTAGGGGTATACGTCAATAAAATACAATTAATGGTCATTTTAATAGATAATATAAATAATTCTTGTTAATTTACGGCCGCAGCTGTATCCCTTCTAGTGTTTGATTGAGATCTCGCGAGACTTGTTTTCTCACGCACTTCCCGTTGGCCTTGCAAAATTGTAAACAAACGCGTGATCGCAAGTCCCCGAAGAGCCGAGCTGATCGACAAACTGAGACGGATCAATGAAGGCACTATATTAAAAGTAATCGCCGTGTTACAGCAATTATAGCTGGATTAAAGCGACGGCGCGAGTGGGAGACTTTAACATTAGCCGTCCGCAAAGGAAAACGAGTGATAAGCCAGTTAGCTGGCGGTCGCTTACTGTAAGTAAACCATTACAAAACTCTCAACCTAACGTTACATTTTAACTGACAACTTGCCATTGTAGTGTTATAAGTTACATTGTTGTTTTACAAAGTTCTTTCGGATGTAATTAAGCGTTTCTGAAGTAATAATGTAGCTTGTATGGGACTGCAATGTTCGGGAAGTCGGGGAAGGATCGATTCACGGCTGTATTTCGGTAATTGCCTTTTTTTGTTTGTCATTGAAGAATTCGTTATAAAAGAAGGCGGTTGGTGGTAAAGTCTGTGAGCTGTTTTAATAATGACAAACTGCTATTTTGGTTTCCCATTTGGGTCCAAATTTACAACAAGGCTCCATTAGTTCACGTATTTTCTAACATTGATGTAAAGTTGGTTTTATATCCACACATTCGTTTATTTTTTAACAGTGACAACTTGTGACACGCTACTTTGAATATATATTGACTTCAAAACAAGATTAGCACTATTTAATTTAATTCAATCTTGTACTTCGATATGAGTTCCCTATTTAGAATTGCCAAAGATACTTTTCTGAAGTGATATTATTAAGGAGAAAGTCCGAATATGCAAATGCAAAACCAACATTTCCTCAATTTTACTAACATGTACTAAGAATTAACAATAATTGTACAGTTTTTATTCATTGATAATAGTTCAACAATTACTAATACATTGTTAAAATCCAAAGTTGTGCTTGTTAACATTAGTTAATGCACTGTTAGTTAACAAGATCTAACAATGAACGACTTTCTTTTCACTAACGTGTACAAAGATGATTAAATACTGCATTAAATAACAATAAAAGGAAAATAAATCACCCAAAACTAAAAATAAGACATTTTGAAGAAAACTGAAACCATTGACCTCCATCTATAGTATTTGTTTTTCCTACTAGGGAAGTCAATGGTTAAAGATTTCGGTTTTCTTTAAAAATATCTTCTTTTGTGTTTTAAATATATATTACTGACTTCCGAACAGCCTTAGCACTATTTAATTAATTGTGAACAATCTTGTACTTCGATATGATTTCCCTATTTAGAATTTGCAAGGAAATACTTTTCTGAAATGTTAATGTTAAGAAGAAAGTCTGAATGTGCAAATGCAAAACCAACATTTCCTCAATTTTACTAACATGTACTAAGAATTAACAATAATTGTACAGTTTTTATTCATTGATAATAGTTCAACAATTACTAATACATTGTTAAAATCCAAAGTTGGGCTTGTTAACATTAGTTAATGCACTGTTAGTTAACAAGAACTAACAATGAACGACTTTCATTTCACTAACGTTAACAAAGAGGAATAAATACTGCATTAAATAAGATTAAAAGGAAAATAATTATTAACACCCAAAACTGAAAATTCTGCCATTTTCTCATCCTTCACATGTTTTAAACCTGCTAGACTTTCTTTCTTCTGTTGTTAAACACAAAATAAGACATTTTGAAGAAAACTGAAACCATTGACTTCCATCCATAGTATTTGTTTTTCCTGCTAGGAAAGTCAATGGTTAAAGATTTCAGTTTTCTTTAAAAATATCTTCTTTTGTGTTCTAAATATATATTACCAAAGACTCTAGATTACAATTACCTTGAAGGGACTTTGATATTACTGACTTCCGAACAGCCTTAGCATTATTTAATTGATTGTGAACAATGTTAAACTTCAATATGAGTTCCCTATTTAGAATTGGCAAATGATACGTTTCTGAAATAATATTATTAAGGAGAAAGTCCGAATGTGCCGCATATAAAACCTACTTTACCTCAATTTTACTAACATGTACTGAAAATAAAGGTTTGGAATCAGTTGAGGGTGAGTAAATTGTAATTTCTTCGGTGAACAATCAATTTAACTAATGGAACCTTGTATTTATATAGGATTTGGTATTCAAATAAGTGTCAATGCCCTTAATTTGATTTAAAAAAAATAATAATAATAATGATAATAAATGTTTTGTTGTAAAGTTGACAATTAAACAATGCATGACATCTATTTTACGGCCGCAGTATTGCACAATAAGCCAAACCTCCTACTAGATCTTAAAAGGCAGGAGTCAACAAGTGGAATGTACTGTGTTTTTCTTACTTGCGCTATTTTGAAATATTAAATCTACATTTGAAATACCCTGTCATTGTAAGCATTAAGAAATTTAGGCTTCAGATCATCACAATTATAATCTGGAATACGTGAAAGCAAAATTATCTGGGAAAAATGCATGTAAATGAAATAAACTTACTGTAACTGGCTAAGTGCACTTAGTTAATGACCAAATGCTAGCCGTTTAATTGGTCCATGTATTTAATGGCAACATCAGCAAACTGTCTGTTTACAGTAGCAGAATCATTATGCATCTTTTTTTGTTGTTCTTTGATTAAACCGCTGAAAACAACAGAAATCAGTAGATAAATACAGTGCTTTTAGTGATCAACTATTCATAAAACAAGATACAAGATGGTTTGACCTGGCTTTTTGCAGATCTAGAAAGACGTCTTTTCATTCCAGCTACAAAAACATGTTTGATGACTGACACACCTTGTCTTATCTGTCGATTATTTTTAAAAATATGTAAATATATAATTGAAATGAATGCAACATTGCCATTTCACCAGCAACAACACACTGCGAGGAAGTGTTTATGAATTGAACCCATTTGTTGAACGATCTGGAATTCGATATGTGTTGTGTTTCTCATAAGGGTTTGGATTAGAGAAACTAGTCTAAAAACATGCTGTATATATATTTATCCCTTAAGGAACTTGTTAATTCTTGTGGTCGGTTAGGTTTCATTTCCTTAAAGCAGAGGCCAAGTTGCATAGTGTTTTGTGTAGTCTTAAAAATTTAGACTGCTCATCAATTTTAAAACTGTGTTACCAAAAGGTGAATTGGACTAACTTTAATTTGGAAATTAAGACTGATTATCCCTTAATTAACCGTTGGTAAAACTTGTACTCAATGTCTAGGCTGCGTCTAGATCTATAAAATGCACACTTCAGAGTGTCGCCAGAAGTAGTAGGTCATCTGGGTACTGAAAGTGTTTATATTAAGATATTAAGATCATTGTTCTGCCTGTGATTTACTTGTGAAAATAGCTGAAGATACGAGTCAAGTACTAAAACCAAATCCATTTTTTTTCTCATAAATCTAATAAATTTAATGATTAAAAATGCAGATGATTTGGGGGAAAAAATATGACATTTTCTGATAAAATTCTAATAGTAAATAAAAAGTGATGCGTGCTACTAACAATATTGTGAGTTTATCATTTTAATCAATGCAAATGCTAAATTTAAAAAAATATAATATTAGTATTGTGGAATATTTATAATATATAATAGTTAATATTTATATTCATTATAATTTATAAAATATATAAATATATGAATTTATTTATTTAATATTAGTAGTTTATAAATGCATGTTGTAAATCTTAATTTGTATGAATTTTTATAGATTTATTTATTGTGGTTATATATCAATATGGCTATGTATAGGAGTAATCATAATTAAGACATTGCAGTTTTCAAGACAAGACATGACATTGCATTTCGATGAAAAATACTGAAACCCATTTAGTTCCTAAATTTGCACTTTCATAATAAACTGCAGAAGGGCATCTGCTGCATAAAACATATGCTGAAATAGTTGATGGTTCATTCCGCTGTGGCAAGCCCTGATAAATAAGGGACTAAGCCCTTGAACAGGAAAATGAATGAATGAATAATAAACTGCATGGCAAACTCATATTAATTTTGTTGGCCATGCCCACATCTTTAAAAAACAACAACCAAGAGATCGAATCAAGTTCCTGTTGTACATTTTGTCTGATAATCTGTTCGATTTTTAAAATATCCCAGTATAAGATTGTTTTCCATTTCAGCGTTGAACTTTAAGCTCATTAAAACGTCACTGCAGTGATATGATCCACAGATATAATCAGTCAAAATTCCAGGTTTGTTGGAATGTCACAGATGAACCATTTCCTAGCAGTCAGTGGGCTACTTACACAACTGCACGAATGCTGTCATAATCTTGAGTTCATCCTGAGGCAGAAGTGTTTCATAATGAGCTGACATGTGATTTCTTGGGATCTATAAAGTCAGAAGTTATTTAAAGTTATAAAAAGTGATTCATTTATTTAGAACACAAAACTGCCATATATAGGATCTGTTGTGTTTCTTTAGAATATGTCACACTGATGACTGTCTGATGATTAAGTTTGTAAACCTATTTATAAACTGTTTGTTTGTTTGTTTGTGTGTGTGTGTGTGTGTGTGTGTGTGTGTGTGTTTATTTTTCTGTATTTGTTTGTGTTCGTTTGTTTTTTGTGTGTTTAATTATATATTTGTGTGTTTGTTTGTCTGTGTGTGTGTTTTTGTTTGTATGTGTGTGTGTGTCTGTTGTTTATTTGTTTTTGTTTGTTCATTTGTGTTTGTTTTGTGTGTTTATTTGTTTTTTGTGTGTTTAATTTTGTATGTTTGTGTTTTTGTTTGTTTGTTTGTCTGTATGTGTGTGTGTCTGTTTTGTTTATTTGTTTTTGTTTGTTTGTTTGTGTTTTTGTCTGTGTGTGTTTTGTTTACTTGTTTTTGGGGGGTTTTGTTTGTGCATTTGTGTGTGTGTGTGTGTGTGTGTGTGTGTGTGTGTGTGTGTGTGTGT
>CAIGQV010018170.1:4324577-4356712 GCA_903798115.1 Danio jaintianensis
TGTGTGTGTGTGTGTGTGTGTGTGTGTGTGTGTGTGTGTGTGTGTGTTTGTTTTGTTTATTTGTTTTGTGTGCCTGTTTGTTTGTGTGTGCGTACATGTTTGTTTGTGTGTTCATTTGTTTTTTGTGTGCTTAATTGTTTGTCTGTGTGTTATTGTTTGTTTGTGTTCTTTTGTTGGTTTGTTTGTTTGTCTGTGTGTGTTTGCATTTTGTTTGTTTTGTTTTGCGTGTGCATGCAGGTTTGGTCGCCCCTCATCAGGGCTCAGCCTAATTCAGGATGGTGTGTTTGGGGTCGCCACTGGCCGTATCAGTCCTCCTCCTTATCTTCTGCACTCTGGCGCCTTCTCCTGGTCAGGCATACATATATGCTGTAAGTGTCTGCTTTCAGGATTATTAACCATTTCAGAGCAATTGCAAGCTAGTGTTGAAAGTAAGGCTGTGAAATATGACTATATATCGTATGAGCATAATAAAAAGTCTATCATGTTATGCTCTATCGTTTATATCATAGTGTCACAAAATACATTGTTTATGGTAATACTTTCATAATTTATATGAATGCATTATTACACACTATTACAGAGATGCAGACAGAAACATGAATAACAGCATCGTGAGAAAGTTGCATTTTATTTACTCGTATATGTATTTTTTTTGTTGGGCCTGAAATCATTAGTTTTTGAAAAGTGTTTTAGATTTTATTTATATTGTTTTATTTTAATCAAACATTTGCCCTGAAGTTCTAAATGAAGTGATACATATGATCACATATGAATGAGTGCATTACTGAGTATATACTTTAAAATGTAAAAAAAAAAAAAAGTTTGAAAAATAATGCAAATTTCACAGGAGGGCTAATAATTTTGCCTTCAACTGTATATAAACTATTAATTGATTAAATATACAGAAATTGTACTATATCGTGCATGATATATATTGTTATATCGACTTATATCGTGATATGGGATTTTTGTCATATCACCCAGCCCTAGTTGAAAGCCAGAGATCCAGCCTTAATAGTCTATAAAACATCTCCAAGAGTCATGCAACTTCAACTTCTTTCTAATTAAAAATAATGCTTAACATCTTTTGTCCAAGTGTGATAAGCATTTCAGTTATTTTTAATGAAAGTTCTCCAAACCGGATGTGCAATCCATAATTTATAGAAGTCACAAACAACTGGACAGACATAACTATGCTTTATAATATGTACAATATTACATATTATAAATTATACAATGTATAATATGTACATTTGTTGAGTATTTGGTTGCACAAAACACTTTACCTTCCAACAGTCAATATTAATGTAACGTCATGGCTTGTTTGATTGCTTTATAATGGCTTTATTCAGTTGCTAATGGGCTCTTTTCTGTTCATTGCAGCATTACAGTAACATGACCTCCATGCTGTTTGAGGATCTGCCTGCCCTCTTTGGCTCTGCTCTGCCCAAAGATGGACTCATGGTAATCCAATCAGTGCTGTTGGGTTTGTAGTTTTTGCCCATGAATTGAAGTAAATGTGCGTGAGAGTGACTGATTTTTTTTCTCTCTGTTTTTTTTAGGGTGTTCTAATTGAAGCTCGTCCTCAGAACGCCTGCACACCTATAGATCCTCCTCCAGCTTCTCCCACACCCGCCGATCCCAACAGCACTACAAAATACATCGTCCTCATTCGACGCTATGACTGTAACTTCGATGTCAAGGTTAATAATCCTGCACAGCTGGGCTTTTCTAATAGTTATTTGGGTCCGGTTGCATGAAAGCCCTTAAAGCAGGGGTCACCAAACTTGTTCCTGGAGGGCCAGTGTCCCATAGAGTTTAGTTCCAACCAGGGTGCAAATTACAGGGGGAGGTTATTAACACTTGATCCCTCCTTCATTTGTTTTTGTGTGTGTGTGTGTGTGTTTGTTTGTCTGTGTGTTTGTTTGTGTGTTTTTGTTTGTTTGTGTGTGTGTGTTTGTCTGTTTTGTTTATTTTTTTTTTTGTGCATTTGTGTGTTTCTGTTCATTTGTTTTTTGTGTGTTTAATTGTGTGTGTGTGTTTGTTTGTGTTTTTGTTTGTGTTTTTGTTTGTTTGTTTATCTGTGTTTTGTTTTTTGTTTTGTTTGTGCGTGTGTATGTTTGTTTGTGCATTCGTGTGTTCATTTGTTTTTTGTGTGCTTAATTGTGTATGTGTTTGTTGGTTTGTGTGTTTGTTTGAATTGTGTGACGCCCCTGAAAGACATTAAAACAAGATGTATGTGGCGGTCAGTCCTATAATACTGAGAAATATTTCACTCTGATGTGTATTTTAAATAATAATATTAATAATTAAAATAACAGATAATATAAATATACATTTGACCACCTATATAACGGTTCAAACCTTTATGAATGCATAATCGCGCCAATCTATTCGAGAAAATAGTCTGAAATTGGGAGATCTAGAGGCCCGATAGACATCATGTTCACAAGACTTTGTTTTCTTGTAAAATAGGTGTTTGTATCTACATTTAGCCTGAAAGTAACGTCAAATTAGACGTATAGTTTGTAGTTTGACCTACAGTAACATCTGAAATAGCTTATCAGAGAATACTGTAGGTCAGAATACACTAAATATCCCTCAAAACGCTGAAAACTTTTTGAAAACTAGATGTAACTAAAAATAAATACACAAATGACTGAAGCATGCATTACACAAACTAACTGAAACAGTTGACCCCCCTGATCATCAATGTGTAGTTCGCACACTGGCTCCAACCCTAATCAAACACACCTGAACATACTAATCAAGGTCTTACTAGGTGTACTAGAAACTTCCAGGCAGGTGTGTTGAGGCAAGTTGGAGCTAAACTCTGCAGGAATACCGGCCCTCCAGGACTAAGATTGGTGACCCCTTCCCTAAAAGAACACTCAGTTTTTTTGGAAATAGGCTCTTTTTACAAATCTAGAGTTAAACAGTTCAGTTTTGCCATTTTTGACTCCATTCAGCTGATCTCCGGGTCTGGCAGAAGCACTTTTATCTTAGCATAAATCATTGAATCGGATTAGACCATTAGCGTCTCGCTCAAAATATTCCAAAAAAGAGAATTATCCTTGACTCTTCTATAGTTACATTGTGTATTACGGAAAATGAAAAGTTGCTCTTTTTTAGGTTCTTATGGCTAGCAACTATACTCTCATTCTGGCGTAATAATCATAGAACTTTGATGCTGTACCATGGCTGCAACAGGGACTATTTTTTCAGGTGCTAAGCTAAGTTAAAAGTGCTCCCACCAGACCTGCCGATCAGCTAAATGGATTTAACAATGGTAAATCTCAACTGTTAGCCTCTAGGGGAGCTGTAAAATGTGGAGTGCTCCTTTAAGTAATTTGACTTTGGGGTATCCCTGAGGCAAGGGATTTCATTAAGAAACAAAATTCTTAGGCCCAATCCCAATTCTACCCCATAGCCCTTCCTCACTTTTTCCTCGTTTCACACGTTCGCATGAAGGGGTAGAGGTGTCCCAATTCTCTTTAGCTTGAAAGCATAGGGGTATATGGAAGGGGTTTTTCAGGACCACACTACAAACAAAGGTGTATGTGAGTTTTTTCACATATTTATTTTGGCATGAGTCATGGCTTTTAGGCTGTATAATGTGGAGACAGATTGTTTTTTCTGAAATGCAATAAAAACAGCAGTCTGGATGAGACGCGCTTTCATTCTAAAATGCTATTTAAAAATGAAAATGCACTAATGTAATGTAAATAGCACTCAGTTTCAGATGATCTCCGTTTTTAGTGTATAATGAATAGAAAATTAAGTGAACAGTGTTGTTGTTGTTTTTTTCAGGTGCATCATGCACAGCAGGCGGGTTTCAGCGCAGCCATAGTGCACAACATGTACTCCAATTCACTGCTCAATATGGGCTATAGCAATGGTGAGATTTACACATTATTTTTGATTAAATTGACTCTTTTGTTGAAGAAGCAATAAATGTGTGTGTTTGTTAAGGTTTGTTTTACAATGGTGATCATCAGTAGGCCCCTCCTGAGCACTTTCTTTTTTGTATTATTAAAAAAAGGCTGTTTTTGAGTACATTCTTATTAATGGCTGAAAATAATCAAACTAGGCACACTAAAAAAACAAAAAACAGAATTAGGGGTGTTTCATATATGTGCAAGTCTAATGCTTTATCATTCTTTCAATCTGCTCTCTATTTGTTTTCCTTTTTAGAGACCATCGCAGAGGAGATTACGATTTCTTCTGTGTTTACAAGCTTCTACGCCTCACAGATACTGCGCAAGTTTATCATACCTGAGAAAGGGTGAGAATAATACCGGTTTTTCATACATTAAACACTGAATAGAATAAACCAGGGGTTCTCAAAGTCTACATTAAAACGTCCAAATCTGAATTTTTATTAAGGTCAAAGGTCCGGAACAATTGATATTACATAACTTGTTTTTAATAAACATCCATAACATGCATCACGAGTCCACACTATTTATTTTTCTTTGAATAAAAGTGGCATTTGCAATTAAAACACATTAAATACAATGTAAATGTGGCAAAACCACTAATATAAATGCATTTTTGTACAAAACACAACAAAAGGTAGGCTAAAAAAAGGTGAAAAATACAAAAGGTGTGTAATGTCTAATGTGAAAAATGGAACTGTCTGTCTTCCATTAGCTGCCTAAACTGTGGCACAAAAGGTGTGGTTGCAAGACGAAGACACTGGCCTAAATGTTCATTAGTCAAGCTGTTGTGGTATTTGTTCTTCAGAACATTCATTGTTGAGAATACGAGAACTTTGTGTTGTAGTTTTGCGGTCCTTATATCTGTATTTTGTGGATACTGCCCTTCAAAATGTCCGTGTTTCGTTTTTATGTTTCCACTCTTTACAACTCCAGTTGTCTCATTACAAATCAAGCAGAATGGCTTTGTGCTGGCGTGTGGCAAATAAACGCATTCTTATCTGTCCATTCAACTTTGAACTGTCTATTCCCTTAATCAATTTTTCTTTTCCGTGAGACCGTCATCTTTATCCAAATGATCGCTTTGCTGCGGTGCGTTTAAGCAGGTGCGTGCAAATAGCCTGCTCGATCACGTGAAGCCTCGTATGATCACTGGATGTCATGACAACAGAGTCAAGCAGGAAAACTTTGAATATTTTGCCTCCGATTTCTATTTTGGTCTGTTTTTTTTTTTTTTTACAAAAAATACAAAAAAATTAAGCAATTTATACACAAGTTTTATGCATTTATGAATGAAGGAAATCCACACGCATGGTCTTGCAATACGAAGTGGAGTCGGGTCCAGATTGAATATCCTCGCTGTCCAGACTTTGAGAAACCCTGGAATATACTGTAGATACACAGGCTGTCAAAAGATTGAAATAATCCAGGTTTTATCATGCTTTTGAACAAAACAATGCTAACTTATAATTTAAATCAAAAACCCAACAAAAACTAATATTGTAATTTAGCAAATATTGTGATTGTCACACTGGTCTTGTCACCTAAATTTAATTCATTCATTTTCTTTTCGGCTTAGTCCCTTTATTAATCTGGGGTCGCCACAGCGGAATGAACCGCTAACTTATCCAGCATATGTTTTACTCAGCGGATGCCCTTCCAGCTGCAACCCATCACTGGGAAACATCCATATACACGTACACTACCGGCAATTTAGCTTACCCAATTCACCTATAGCGCATGTCTTTGGACTTGTGGGGGAAACCGGAGCACCCGGGGGAAACCCACACGAACACGGGGAGAACATGCAAACTCCACACAGAAATGCCAACTGACCCAGCTGAGGCTCGAACCTACGACCTTCTTGCTGTGAGGTATTCATGCTACCCACTACGCCACCGTGACGCCCCAAAATTTAATTGTGAAAGTTTAATATAATTTTATATCTGTTTTATACTTTTTCTCGGCATGAATATAGTCATAGAGCTGGCATGGTGTTAACCATAAGCAATCAAACAAGCAAACACTAGTCTTATCACATGATAATTTTGAAGTATGCTGATTTATTGCAAATGTTTATTGCTGTATTTTTAATCAAATAAATGCAATACTTAAAAATAAAAATCCAAAAACTTACAATTATTTTATTTTACCTTCAATGTATGTAAACAGAAGCAGGTGTTTGGATGAACCTATTTTTATCATTACAATTTTGTCCTATAAATGTAATAATGATAAGAATTTGACCTATTTTTATTTTTATTTTTGTGTTATTATTTTAGTAAGTGATCAAAGTGATTTAAATGACAACAACAAACGTCTGGGAATGGAGTATATGCACACGGACTTTTAAATTCAGTCAGCCAGCCCCAGGGCTTCCGGTTAATTGTCATCCCATACAAAATCGCCGCATTTAAGATCTGATTTCTTTTAAAAACAGCCATCTTCACTGCCTGGCTGAGATACGATTTAAAGTGGGTATCAGGCCAAACAAGAAGCAACTGCATTGAATGATATTTTTCCGCGCCATGTCTTTAAAATATGGAAATTAATTTGACCCCAGTATTCTCAATGGAATTTCTGCACTAGCCTGCCGCTAATGACAGTGCCTGCGTTTAAATGTTCTTTCGTCTCTTTTTACGCTTTAACAACCAAATGGATGCTTAACTACTTAACTGAATTTATTGTAATTACATTACAACATCGATGCTGTAAAAGGAACCTTATAAAATTGAAAATAGTCACTTAAAGCTCTCACCGGAAGTTCATCATTGGCTGAAAAACACTAGCTTGTGCATATAGCCCGTTATGTAGTAACTATGATTTCATATTTTCAAAGTTGCCATCCTTTTGCATGCTTTAAAGTATAAGACGAATTCCAGTGATAAGGGGTTTTCTTTTCTTTTTTTTATTTGCTCTTGTGGATCTCAGAAACAGACAGGTCAAAGGTTGTTTTTGTGTGTTTATAACTTGCTGACCTGATTTCCTGCAGGGCGTATGTGGTTCTGAAGCCTGAGTTCTCCTTCCCTCTGTCCTACTATCTCATCCCCTTCACTGGAGTTGTCTGCATGATCATCATTGTCATGGTCATCATAATGGTCAGTGCTGCCATTATACACCCTTTAAATGTGAATTTATGAAAGAATCATGCATAAAGTTTCAAGTGTCTAGAACATTCAGATCGTTCACAGATGATCTAACGATAATATGATGTACAGTTGAAGTCAGAGTTATTAGCTCTCCTTTAAATTTTCCAAGTGCTGTTTAACGGGAGAGATTTTTTAAAAGCATAATACTTTTAATAACTAATTTATAATCACTAATTTATTTTGTCTTTGACTGATGACATGATGACAGTACATAATATTATTATAATAGCTTAAAGTGACATTTAAAGATTAGAGAAAGAACTAGATTAATTAGGTTAACTAGTAAAGTTTGGTAAGAGGCAAGTTATCAGATAACAGTTGTTTGATTTGTAGCCAATTTTTTCAACAATTTAAAAAAACTAAAACTAAAAAATAAGGAAAAAATATGAAGGAAATACTGTGAAAATGTCCTTCCTTGCTCCATTATATATCGCTTTAGAAAAAGAATAACAATTTCACAGGAGGGCTAATCATTTTGCCCTCAACTGTATGTATTCACATCAAAATAGCAACCTCACCTAAACCATTATTTATTAATTAATTTATTTATATTTTATTCCATAGGACGAAACATTTATTAGTGTTTTTTTTCTTCTTTTTTCAATTATAATTATTCAATTGATATAATTATTATATCAGAGTTTTAAGCTTTAAAATGAATGCAGAAGTATCAAAATCTACAGTATAAAGAGAATGCTTTCAACAGTCTGGAGTGGCTTTGCATCAGAAGTTTATAGAATAAATATGGTTTAGGTTAAGAAATGTGTAGGATTTGGAACTGACAGTGGTACATTTATTATGGTCGGTGATGATTTATGTTCTCTCTTCTGATTGGTCCAGGTTGTGCGATGTGTGCAGCACCGAAAGAGACTTCGTAAAAACAGACTCTCCAAAGAACAGCTGAAGAAAATCCCCATTCACAAGTTTAATAAAGGTGAGGATGAGAGAATTAATCACTGGATTGTACTTTTTAAAGGGATAATTCACCCAAAAATGAAAATTCTGTCATCGTTTACTCACCCTTGACTTGTTCCAAACCTGTTTGTTGTTGTTGTTGTTCTGTTGAACACAATGAAAGATATACTGAAAAATGTTGGAAACCTGGACAAATACTATGGAAGTCAATGGTTACCGGTTTCCAACATTCTTCAAAATATCTTCTTTTACATGGTTCTTGCAAAAATTATTAGAAATTATTTTACAGAGAAGGAAACAAGATATGGTACCAGAATTTGATGAATGGCTTAAAGACTTGGTAAATACAATCCAAATAGAGAGATTACGATTTATAATAAATAATAAGAAAAACTTGGAAACCTATACTAGACCAACTGGGAATATGATCACGCATACTAACCCTGTGTATTCTTATATATTTGCTTATCTTCAAAAGTCACTGTAATGCTTTTATTTATTCTTTTTTTAAATCTTTATCTTACTGGTTATTAGTATTATTTAAAACATATTTTAATAGAATGTGTATTTTTAAATGACATTAGAGAACGTTTTTATTCAGGAAATATTTTAAGGCAAATGTTTAAAAAGCAGTCTTCTGGAGGGATTTTAGAATATTTATGATATTATATATTAATCGTATTAATATTTATCATATAAAACACATAAAATAAATAAATATTAGTATTATTTATATTCTTATATGTGAGGGATCTATATCCCCGAGAGTACAATGCTACTTTTTAACCATGTTCCTTGAATTGTATGGTTTAACAAAAAAATAACTTAATACAGAATTCAATTCAATTAAATAAAAAAAAACTTTATTTATCCCCTAGAGGCAATTCATGGCCTATGGAGCAGCACCAAAAGTAAACAATATTATTAACATGCAAACACAATATACAAATAAATAAATAACAATAACAACAATAAATAGTGAAGTGAAGTGAAGTGAAGTGTAGTGTAGTGTGGCCAAGTATGGTGTCCCATACTTGGAATTTGTGCTCTGCATTTAACCCATCCAAGTGCACACACACAGTTAGTGAACACACACATACCGTGAACACACACCCGGAGCAGTGGGCAGCCATGCTGCGGCGCCCGGGGAGCAGTTGGGGGGAACGGTGCCTTGCTCAAGGGACTCACCTCAGTCGTGGTATTGAGGGTGGTGGAGAGTGCTGGTCATTCACTCCCCCCACCCCCAATTCCCGCTGGTACCGAGTATCGAACCAGCAACCTTCGGATCACGAGTCCAACACTCTAACCACCAGGCCACGACTGCCCATATAATAACAACAAGTATATTGATTAAAAATATCTAAAATGTGTACTGAAAATTGTTACAATTTGAGTGTGTTACTTTTGGAATTTAAAAGCAAAATAGCTTTAGGAACAAAAGTGGCTCTCCTTCTCTGAGTCGTCCAGAGGGGAGCAACTCAAATGCTGAATGAAGAATGTGTGAGTGGTCCTTAATAATCTTGCTTGCTAACCTAAGAGTCTGTTGATCACGTATGCATGAAAGAGATCTAACAGGCAATCCAATAATCCTAGAACACAGTGTAACAACACTTTGTAGACAGTTTCTATTCTGTAAATTACTAGAATGAAACCAACAAGAAATGGAAAATGTGACAATACTCTCTATAAAAGAATAATAAAAAGACAACAAAATGTCCTTACAGACTCCAAAGGAACTAAGTTTCCTAAGGAGATACTGCCGCTGCTGGCATTATATATACAGATCTTCTTATGTGTTCCAACAGAAAAAAACTCAAATCAGTCAAGAGTGAGTAAATGATGACAGAATCTTTATTTTGGCGTGAACTGTCTCTTTAAATGTGACATAAGCTGTATAAAATGCATTTATAGCATGCTTTTGTTTACCACAGTAAACTCCTCCTAGAATTTCTAGACATGTAATTTTTTTACTGACAGTTTTGGATGTGATATCTTTCATGTTTTGGACTAAATATTCTCCTCAGGTGATTCGTATGATGTGTGTGCGATTTGCCTTGATGAGTATGAAGAGGGAGATAAGCTGAGAGTGCTGCCGTGTTCACATGGTAAGAGCTGCTTAATAACCTTGTCTTTACATGGGCACAGTACATGATAAATAATCATCAGTAACTCAAATGATAAAGAAAGCTATGAAACCCAAACTGTCAAAGGCCAGGGGTCTCATTCATAAATATAGATATCATAAATATGTACAGTCATTTGAAAAAGTTAGGACACCTTATTTTTACACCAATTTTTCCAATTCAGGACATTCAAATTATTCAATTTGGGAAATAATAAAACTTCAGATAAACAACGACATACAGCTTCGGGCTATAATAAGTCAGGCTAATCAAATACCTGAATTGATGATCAGCAGAAGTTTGATCAGTGTGTTAGTCTGGAGCTTCAGGTGTGTGTGAACACAATAAAAGCTAAAGCTGAGCCAAAACTGGGTCGTAAACAAGATGATGATCCCAAACACAGCAGCAAATCTTCAACACAACAACTGAAGAAGAAGGAAATGCAAACGCAAATCATCAAGGTGTTCAGCAGTCAAAATCCAGAGCTCATCCTTACTGAAATACTCCAAATGATCTGAGAGACAGAGAAGCTAATTTAAATAATTACTGTTTGGCTGTGAGATGTCATGTGACGTTCTTCTGAGGTTTTATTTTCCAAATTTTAACACCTGCAATATAGTTTTTTTAAAAATTATTATTATGTCCTGATGCAGAAAACCATATAATTCAATAGGGTGTCTTTACGTTTTCACATGACTGCATATGCAGAAAACAACAAAAGCTAAATGCGTATTTTAAAGGTGCAGCATGTAGCATTCTAGTCCAGATTCAAAATATTGGAGAGGGGTGTTTTTCTCACTCCGACGACGACTTGATGCACACACTGGTTGCCAGATTGACGACACAAACTAATCTTTACATTTTTATTATTTTTCATTATTTTTGTATTATTTGCTAATTAAAAAGCATCTTGTTTGGATTTTATAACTCTGAATCTGCGTCTCATTTCGGAGACTACTACTGTTCTCAAGAGGTCAGATTTTTAGCCTTCATGACTGAAATGAAATACGCTTTGTTTTCCACCAGTGCAGCCTAAAATATAATTGGTTAAACTGGCAGTGGGCTGGTTATAGAGACCTAAACAAAGACATTCCGATACAGAACGCACATTTTTGCATCTTCTTTCAGATAAACGATACAGTTGAAGTAAAAAATATTAGCGTTCCTGTGATTTATTTTATTTTTATTATTTCTTTTTCAAATATAATTTAATTATGTTTAACAGAGCAAGGAATTTTTCACAGTATTTCCTATAATATTTTTTCTTCTGGTGAAACTCTTATTAGTTTTATTTCGGCTAGAATAAAAGCAGTTTAAGGTCAATATTATTAGCCCTTTTAGGCAATATATTTTTTAGATTGTCTACAGAACAAACCACTGTTATAAAATGAATTGCCTAATTGCCCTAACTTGCCTAATTAACCTAATTAAGCCTTTTAATGTCATTTTAAGCTGAATACTAGTATCTTGAAAAATATCTAGTCTAATATTCTGTACTGTCATCATGGCAAAGATAAAAGAAATCAGTTATTAAAACTATTATGTTTAGAAATCTGTTGATTAAAATCTTCTCATATTATAAAATATACAGGGGGGCTAATAATTCTGACTTCAACTGTATTTTCACTTAATGTCTGCAAAAATATGGTATTTTTATGCTTCAGAAGAGTCAAAAAACTTACATACAGCACATTTAAAGGAAAACAGAGTACCACAACATCATTATTTTAACTCCACTCATTTAACCACCAACAATCAAGAATGCATGATTATTTGGTGTCATGGCTTTGCAATCAAAAAATGTTGTTATAATGGAAGTCAATTGGGCAAAAACAGCATAATGAAAGGGTAGTCTATTTAAACAGTACACAAGGGTTAAATATCTGCAAACATATTATGGTATTTTTATGCTTCAGAATAGTTTAAAACATACATTACCGCAAATCAGAGTAGCACAACCTAATGAATATAACTCCCCTTGTTCAGCCTACCACTGCAGGTGTGTGGACCCCTGGCTCACCCAGACCAAGAAAACTTGCCCGGTGTGCAAGCAACGCGTGACCCGTCCCAACCCAGAATACTCAGAGTCTTCAGATTCAGATGAAGAGGCAGGACCTCACGAGGCTGAAGAGGAAGATGAGCGCACTCCTCTCCTCCGGCCGTCCAATCCTGGCTCTCCGGCCTCCTCCAGTCCACCTCCATCTTATTCCTCCACAGTCGCATCAGAGCCGGCCATCGTCACCACCGCGGCACAGTGTCTGCCACACACACCGCAGCATGACGCCCCCCTGCTGGCCAACGATGAGTATTACTCACCCATAGAGGACTCGGATGATGAAGGTAGTGGGGATGAGGAGGAGGGTCGCACCTCAGATACCGACACCACAGAGCTGATTGGAGGCTCTGCCGTACGGGTTTGAGTGAAAAGCACACTGAAAAAAATTATTCATTGGATTTACAAATTTTCTTTTAAGGTAAGTGGTTGCAAACAATTTATATAAGCTGAATTTGAACATTACTACTTTTAATTTGTTTGTTTAAATTCAGCCCATTTTAATTATTTGCAACAATTTTGCAAAAATCATTTTTTTCAGTGCACTTTGGGTCTCTTTTTGAGGTTTTGCAGCCCTGATTTAAGACACATTCCAGGCTTTCTGATGCACACACGTCCATCCTGCTTCTAGCTAGTGCGAACAACACTATAACATTTTCTGACACATTTTAATCACGCAAGATTGGTGCACTGAAAAAAATGCTTCATTGGATCTTCTCAATTATTTTTAAGGTAAGTGGTTGCAAACAATCTATATGGGCTGAATTAAACAAACAAATTAAATGCAGTCATGTTCAACTTGATAAAATTCAGCTCATATAAATCGTTTGCAACCGCTTGCCTTAAAAAAAGTGTAAAATCCAATGAATCATTTTTTTCAGTGTGTGGTTTATATTATTTTGCCCCTAGAGCGTGAATGCTATGTGAAGTTCATCAAAGGGATAGTTCACCCAAGAAATGTAAATTTTCTCACTGTTTACTCAATCTAAAGGGGTCTTTTAAGGAGTTTTTTATTCTGTTGAACACAAAATATGATTTTTTTTTTTGAAGAATGCTGGAAAAAAGCAGCCATTGACATCGAGTGTAGGAACAAAATAAACTATGAAAGTCAATTTTGCTAGCATTCTTCAGTATATCAAACTAAAGTGTTTCCAAACTGTTGAGTGTCTCAATTCTGTCGAACGCAAAAGAATATATTTTGAAGAAAGCTGTAACTATTGACTTCCAAAGTCGGATAAACAAATACTGTGGAAGTCAATGGTCACATTTCTTCAGAAATATCGTCTTTTTGCATTCAACAAAAGAAAAAAAACTCAGAAATAAGTTGATGGTGAGTAAATGATGACAGAATTGAATTTTTTTAAATCCGTAATTATAAGTTAGTGGTTCTTCCCTGGTCACCGTTTATGTGCAATACGGACACATCGCCAGTTGTTAAATAAATACTGTCATTTTATTTATACTCGCAGAGGCCACTTGGAAATTATGGTGGACTTTTGAATAATTATCTTTGAAAATTAATTTCTTAAATGTCATTTGTTGTTAACCTTTTTATTGATCAACATCTTTAAGTGATGAAATAATACCGTTCTTACAGGATTTACATTTATAGCATTTTTGTTGTTATGTTGCATTAAAGGGATAGTTCATCCAAGAAATGTCAATTTACTCACTGTTTACTCAATCTAAAGGGGTCTTTAAGGAGTTTTTTATTCTGTTGAACACAAAACAAAAGGGTTTTTAAACTGTTGAGTGTCTTAATTCTGTCGAACGCAAAAGAAGATATTTTGAAGAAAGCTGTAACTACTCACTTCCAAAGTAGTCTTTTGTAGTCAACAGAAGAAAAAAAACTCAGGATTAAGTTGATCGTGAGTAAATGATGACAGAATTAGAATTTTTTTTTTTGGGGTGAACTATCCTTTTAAAGTAGTCCATCCATACATGCATAAATAAAAAACAAATCATTTACTCACCCTTAAATCTTTCCAAATCTGTAATTTTTTACTAGCTTTAGTACACAAAAAGGAATGTACTAAATTGTTTGGCAGTAGTCCATATGACAATAATTTTTTTATCTTTATTTTCTACCAATGAGCTGATTAGTTGTCTTTCAATAGGGAGGCGTGCAAAACACTACACTGTAAACAGTTATTAGTTAACTTTATTTTAAAAAGTGAGTAAACCTGTTGCTTTTAAAGTAATTAGTTGACTTAACTCAATATAAATGTGAGTAAACCCGTTAAAATTGAGTCAACATAACCGTTCCAAATTACAGTGGGTTTACTTGCTTTTTTTTTTTTTTTTTTTGAAAGTAAAGTCTACTTGTTACTTTTAAGGCAACAGGCTTTTTACAGTGTACAAGATATAGATATATCTAATTATTGATGTATGGAAGTGCAAAAGTGATTTCAGAGCAGTGAGTTATTTAAAGGGATGGTTCATCCCCAGAAAAATAAAAATCTCCCATTATGCACGCTTGGGTTATTCTTTGAACATAAACGAAGACTTTTATTTTACTGTTCTCGTACTATTCTCAAAACTTTCACACATCATAAAATAAGGCTTTCAAGCAAATATAAACATCGCTAAACACAGAGCACATCAAATATGGTAAACTGAAGTTTGCCAGTACTTGAAAACCAATGAGGTTTGTTCTCTCGTGTCAAGCAAGCATTGCTGAGTTTTATATTTAGATGTACTTCTTGAATGTGCATTGATTAATGTTCAAATGTAGATAAAAGCCTAATAAAATTCATATAAAGTGATTTTGTAAGATATAAACTACTTAATTTGATTACGTTTATGATCTTTTTGAAGCGTGAATATAGTAGAGGGTCAGAAATCTTTTGGCTTTCATGTCATTTTTGGGTGAGTTTTCTCTTTAAGTTCTGTGTGTTTCTCACTCAGAGCTGCTGTATGGCCTCAAAGGAGATACAGCATAACAATTGCAATTGAATGGATTTTGTTTTTATTATTATTATTTTAATCATTCCTTATTGCCCTTTTCGAGAGTTTGGTCAGCTTATGGATACTATTAGTTGTCTTATTTGGCAAATTTCTCCATTTGTTATTCAGAAACTCGACATGAGGGTGAGTAAACAGTGAAAGTAAATAGTGAACTCATGTTTCTGTGTGAATTATAAGTTGGTGGTTCTTCCCTGGTCACAGTTTATGTGCAATACGGACACATCGCCAGTTTGTAAACCAATACTATCATTTTATTTATACTCGCAGAGGCCACTTAGAAATCATGGTGGACTTCTGAATAATTGTCTTTGAAAACTAACTACTTCAATGTCACTTGTTGTTAACCCCTTTATTGATCAACATCCTTTAAGTGATGAAATAATACTGTTCTTACAGGATTTACATTTATAGCCTGGTGATTTAAAATGTGATTGCTGGGTTATTACGACAGATAATCCTTTATGATTTGTCTCTTTTTAGTTGTTATTTTAATGCATAAACTGACCTTTTGAACCCTGCAGATCTCTCTAGATAATGGCATTATTATTTTGTTTTTCTTATTTCTATTCAAAGGCTGCAGAGTTTTATTGTTAAGCAAGCCGTAACACTAAACACTGTAAAAACAAAATAAAAGTTCACTTAACTTAAAATTGTAAGGCAAATTGCTGCAAAGCTTTTTTTGAGTTGACTCCACTTATAACCCAAGTAGAGTCAACTCAAAAAGCTCTGCACCAAGTTTATTTTACAGTAAACGGACACGATTTTACGTTTGTTTAATTTAGATATTCACAGTTTAAATGATAACTGCTGTTTCAGGTTTAATTTACTTTTGATCATAGCTGACGCTGTGTAGGATTTATGGCAATGTTTATAACCATTTACTGTCCTGTTAGAGTACATCCTTCATCTCGAATGAATAAGAATCTGTGTTGTCAGTACTAAATAAACCTGTGCCTACTCATTTTCATTTGTGGATGTAAAAACCTCAGTCTTTTCCTCTAAATCACTTCTATCAGTCAAGATGAAAATTCACTGTCTGTTTTATCATTGAGATTTTAGATTCAGTTTAAAGTTCAAATTAGACTAAGCGTTCAGAATAATTGGTCATTTGTGATATCAGAAGTAAAGAAATAACACTGTAAAGAATTACAATTTGCACCTTTGGTTTTCTGTGGTCTGAGACTGGGACCTATAGCTTTTATTACTGTTTAGATTAAATATATAATTTGTGACCCTGGATCACGAAACGCCCAGAAAAATATTACTGGGAATGTGCAAATTTACATTGTATCTCAGAAATAAAGGTACGGGAGCTGTCACTGGGGGCATTTCCCATTTGAAAGATATTTGTACCTGAAGGGTCCATATTAGTCAACCCAGGCTCATTCTGATTACGTACACCTATATACATTTCTGGAGACTGCCAAATACGTCCCAGGAGCAACGTTTTTGTTTTTTTTACAGTTTTTGTTTTTGCGAATCCACCAGAGGCCGCTGTGTACGTGATTTGAGATCTCAAATTTCTCTCGCGAGTGCCATTCGCACCTGCTCTTTTCGCGTAAATCCACCAGAAGCCACTGTCGACTGACTGACTAACCGACCGATTTCCCACCCCCTTTTCTAAACCCAACCGATAGTGTTTTAAAAAGCACCGATTGACCAGCGCCCACCCACTTCCCTAAACCCAACCGATAGTGTTTTTAAAAGCACTAATTGACCAGCGTTTTGTTTTTGTCTTACCTGCTTTCTGGAAACGTTCTTTGCCAGACTCGGGCCCCGTCAACCCCGCTCTGCGTCTCAAATCCTCTGACGTACGCGACGAGCCACTGGACAAACTGGTAACAGCAGTAAAGTCGTCCACACGGAGGTAAGCGGTCAGCTGGTAAGCGCGAAAAGGAACTGCGTCATACCACCCAGTAGCGTTCGTTTTAAAGACAAAATGCAGCCATACGTTCCTTTGGCTACATAATTCGCAATCTCCAGAAGTGTATATAGGGCTACGTTTTCAGAATGAGCCTATGTTGATATTAGTACCTCAAGGGTTTAATTTAGGTACATTTGGGTATTAATATGTACCTTTAATGAACCACTCTGGACTCTTTATACAAATATGTATCTTTTAAAAAAAGGTACTGCCCCAGTGACAGCTCCCGTACCTTAATTTTCCAAGAGTGTGGGATAAAATGATAGACTTTTCTTTTAAAATCATTAGAATAATAAGTAAAGATCATGTTTTGTAAAGATTTTTTAAAATTTCATACTGTAAATATATCAAAACTCAATTTGTAATTAGTAATATGTATTGCTAAGAGCTTCATTGAGACAACTTTATAGGCCAAAATTTTTTTTGAACCCTCAGATTTCAGGTTTTCAAATAGATGCATTTCAGCTAAATATTGTACTATACCAAAGTCCCTTTAAGGCAAGTCAAGTCACTCTGCGGCCATCTTTTGAAACGCCTCTCGAGCAGTATAATCAGGCATTCTGTCTGAATAGGAAAACATCAAATTCTCCAAAATTGTTTGCAAAGCTTACGATAGAATTTCATATTAGGAATCACCAACAAAATTAAACAACAACTGTGTCTTTAGTTTCATTTCTAAGCGTTCGTATCACAAAATCTGCCGAAACTCACCTCTGGTCCGAGCCCCTTCCCTGGAGCATTGTCAGTCTATAGCTATCTGGCTCCTGGACTAGAAGGCGGAGCTTCATTCACCATATTGACCGATACACTTTTTCCCCATTCATAACCATCAATGACCTGTCTTGTGTATTCTATTGTTTATTAACTATACTAACAAACCATATGGAAAGCTTATAATTTAAATTTTTTTGTTCAAAATATTTACAGTTTTGTGGTCAACCCAAGCTCATTCTGATTACGTACCCCCTGTATACATTTCTGGAGAGCACCAAATACGTCGCAGGAGCTACGTTTTTTGCCTTTTTTATTTTCGCGAATCCACCAGAGGCTGCTGTGTACGCTTTTTGAGATCTCAAATTTCTCTCGCGTGTGCCATTCGCGCCTGCTGTTCTCTTTAAAAAGCAATCCAGAAAAAGAAAAGCCCTCGCCTGATTTTATACTACGTTTTCAGATTTTACCACATTCTTACCCTGTTATTTACTTGTTTGTTTTATTTTTTGGCTTTTGTTTTTGTCTTACCTGCTTTCTGGAAGCGTTCTTCGCCAGACTCGAACCCCGTCGTCACGCTCAACTCAGCTCTGTGTCTCAAATACTTGACGTACACAACGAGCCACTGGACAAACTGGTAACAGCAGAAAAGCCGTCCATACGGAGGTAAGCGGTCAGCTGGTAAGTGCAAAAAGGAATGGCGTCATACCGCCCTGTAGCGTTCGTTTTAAAGACCAAATGCAGCCATACGTACCTCTGGCTACATAATTCGCGATCTCCAGAAATGAATAGGGCTATGTTTTCAGATTGAGCCTGTGTTGTTTGTGGTCCAGGGTCACAATTAGGATCTGCGTCTTTCTTTAATAGTTGAGTGCATCATTTTAATGATCTAACTGATGATTTATTTAGGACTGCAATATTATTTTATTTTTGTGCCATAAAAGCAATTTTCCTATACTCTGAGTCAACTCCTTATGTTTTTGTGTTTCATTGAAAGGTTTAAAAAGGATGCACATTTAATTTCATGTTTCTATGCACACTAAAAACACGTTCTTCAGCAGTTTTTGACTTATAAAGGTCACTGCTCCATGTGGCTCCATCAGTGTTTTAATAGTCAATACTTCATTTAAAAGTGGTTTGTGCCTGGAGCTGAGCCAAAATGGCGCTCCATGTCCTTCTTCATATGTCGCAGTTGACCTAAATGAATCAATTCATCAACCATTTACATCTTTGTCAAGTTTCACTCAAATCTACACTCAAAATTTTATTTTTGCTGCGTTCAAACTACTCATTTAAAAAGAACTTGAACATCAATTCTTGAGATTTTTTTCGGAAAACTTAATTATTTTATGTTCAATCCACTTAAATTTGTTACTTTAACTCAATCGATTTGTGTTGGGACAACATGAACGAATTGTGTTGAACTTTTAATTTTATATCACTGGCTATTCAGGCACAATTAATTTTTTTTTATGTAAAAAAACATTAGTGTAGGAAATCAGATTTCCCAACTTTGGGCTTGAAGGGAAACCACAGAAATAGTTCATAAATATTTTTACATAATAATAATAATCCTAACGAACACTCTAATTATGACCTTATAATATTTATTTATTTATTTATTTGTCAAATATTTTGCTTAAAAACGTGTCTTGCAGAATTTCATTACAGTAAATACCACTTATTTTTTTACTTGTTATACCTAAAACATAAGGCAGAGTACTATTTAAATCACAATTTTTACATCTATTTTTTATATTTTATATATATATATATTTTTTAAATTACAATGTTATTAATGCCAACCAGGTGAAAACACCATATTTAAAACATAAAAGTAGTACACCCCTTTATTTATTTATTTTCATATCAAGTAATTGTATCATAAATAAATAAATTACTAAATTAAATAATTTAATTCTGATTTATAATTAAGTGATTTACCAAAACTGTCTGATTTGGTCTGGTAAAAGAGTAAAGTAGCCTAAGATAACAAAGAAACATTTCATTTTACTGTATATAAAATAATCTAAGTTTTCAATCCCAATCAGGTCTCAATCACCAAATAAAAGTACAAGATGCTTCCCAGTCCTTATTCTGCGATTCCCAAATGTTAAAAACAAAGGAATATTATAGCAAATTGTCTTGTTTTCTACAAATACCCTGGATGTTAACATGTTAACAATTAGTTCTGCCCTACATGTGAGTGACATTGACGTATTGATTTGGCCTTCAGAGATCCTGTGTGTGCAAAAGTTATTAATACAGACCAACATACAGATCCTGGATCAGAATGATAAACAATACATACATGTCCTCAAAACTGAAATTATTAATATTAAGTGCATTTGGAGGAAATAAAATAGTGTGTTTGCGCTCACTGCAAGTTCACAAATTATTTCATCATAAACAATTCATATTATTATTATTATTATTATTATTATTATTAGGAATTTTGGGAATAACTGTTCTTGACAAACGTCATGTTTTCTCTAAAATGCCGGGTTGTTTCAAACCAGATTTTGGTCGAGTGTGGACAAACACAAGAACTGGGTTAAGATTGTAATTTAATAATATAACCCAGCATTTTATATTTTTAAAAAACTTCCTTAAAAATGTTTTCATAGTGTATTCATTTACATTAATATTTAGTACATATATTATCAATAATAGATAATTATGATTCCGGTCCTACCATTTAACAAGTTCCTTGTTTTAAATGTTGATGAAAAAAAATATTAGCTCTCCTGTGATTTTTTTTTATTTAATTTTTTTTTATTTTTTATAAAATTATTTAAATATAAATTAAATTATCAGTATTATTATTATTTAGTTATTTTTCTAAAAATCTTTCACAATGTTTCCTCTCATATATATTTTTTCTTTATAATTAGTTAAGTAAAATAAGGCTTATAAAACATTAACAATGCTAATGTCAATATTTTTAGCCCCCTTAAGATTTTTTTTGATTAGCTATACAGAACAACTTGCCTAGTTAACCTAATTAAGCCTTTGAATTGCATTTTAAACTGAATACTGTCTTGCAAAATAACTAGTCAAATATTAATCATGGCAAAGACAAACTGAGTTAAAAATTATTAGGTATTAAAACTTTTCTCTCCGCTAAACATCATTTGGGAAATAATAGAAAAATAATAAAGATTTCACAGGATTATATATATATATATGATTATACAGTCTTCAACTGTATGAGTATTGTTAACATGGCATTCCAATACATCTGAGTATCTACTGTTTTTATTTGTTCTTACTGACTAAAGTAATTAGTTAAGACACAATTAATAAAGCCATTTTGAAAACTGCACTGATGAAGTTTAAGAAGATGCCTTTCCTGCGCTTCTCCCATGGACTGGCTTCTCCTCATCCACACATATGCTGTAATCTTATTGGCTCTCAATTTTAATCTCAGAAGATTGTTTCAAATCCTGGAATCCGATTGGTCCACAGAACTGTCAATCAGCGCAATAGTCCCGCCCTAATACAACGCCTTGATGGCAGCGCAGACAGACGCTCCGTTTACACGTATCTGCAGTCAAGTCACCTCAGGTAAGCGAAAACGATTTAAAACACGTAGTTAAAACTTTCAGTACTTTGTTATTACAGTATAATTAACCTTAAAGTTGCCGTAGACTGTAGATATAGTGTTTTTAAGGCATATTTATTAGATTAAAGGTCTTATAATAAACTCTCAGGGAGTTTTCTGCGTCGAAGAACAGCGCCACTCCTGTAGTATTCAGTACTCGCGACATTTATGCTAAAATTAATATTTATTAAGTATATTTATAGTCATTTGGTATGCTTTGAAGCAGTTTTTTATTAATTTTAGAGTGCTTTATACAACACTGGTTCTCATAGAGTGTTGGTATTATTGTACAATGATGGTATTTTCCATTAAAGTATGTATAGGCCTGATTTATTGTATTATAAGTTAATTTTAATACAACCATGGCAGATTTTCTAAATAATCATAATAATAGTGAGATTCTTTAGCTTGCCTCTGGTTATGACATGCAGTAAGTGCATCATAGCTTGACCATATGCTTTTTTTTGTCATATTTCTACATGATCTGCTCTATTGTATGGTCTTTAATATCTTTCAGCTATCAATCTTGCAATATAATAATATGTTTTCCATTTGTGTAGACATTACCAGAGTACAGTGTGATGTTGTATGCTACTAAAATGGAGCACTGAGTAGTGAGCCATTGATTTCCATTTGAGTTAATGGACATTTCCACAGCCCTGCCTGCATGATTGGTAGCTAACAGAGAGATGCTGACCAATTGCCTTCTTCTGAAACATGAAACCTAAATTTAACCATTATACATGGGATGAGACCTCAAACCTGAGTTAAATATATAATAAAGTATGCCCAGTTATGGAAACCTTGGACCATGTATTGAAATAAGCCTAAATAGAAATATGTTCTGCAGCAAGATGAGTGTAGACGTGCTGTTTTAATGGTTTTAGCTGAAATTTTACACAGATTCTTGGTTCATGCGTTAAAGTGTAACCATGTGAATGTGCCAAATCCTTTGATGCATCTAGCAGCAATTTCTTTCAAATGTGCCATGAGAGTTAATGTGACTGAGAGAGCGGATGTAATCCAGAGTGCAGTGCGTGTGTGTGTGCGTGTGTGTGTGCAATCCCTTAATCCAGAGAGGCCGGGAGCAGCAACCTCCCCCTGTATAATCTTCTGGTGACATACAGTTACCTTACTCCTTTCTGGATAGTAGGCCACAGAATGAAACTAAAATTTGGAAGCTTTGAAAGGTTTCCAGTGAAGTGGAAAGGTGTTTAAAATCCTTATTATTATTATTATTATTATTAATAATATTAATAATACTTAAACAATTAAAATCACCTGAACCCCTGTGAACAAAACCAGGACCCCCTCTTCTCTCCCCCACCACACCAATCGACAACCTCAAAAAATTATGCAATTCTGAGTGTGCCTCACACAGGTAAGTGGGCTTGACAAACCAGCTGTAGAAAACACACTCTTTCATCTCACTGTCAGTTTTGCACATTTGCACCAGACACTTTCTTATTATCACTCAAGATCACAAAAAAAAACATTGTGCATTTATGTAGTGAGCTTCACACAGGTGAGTGGGCTTGACAATAGGCATGGGACGATAACCGTTTTCAAGGTATACCGCGGTTTGGAAAAGTCAAGGTTTTAAAACCGCCAAAATTGTCTGCAATACAGTTCCTAAGGTATGTGTACGATTTTTTTATTTCCCCTTTTTTTTTTTTTTTTTTTTTTTTTTTTTAGGAAAACAGTATCTCCAGCAGAAAAGATATCCGAAGATACCATTTTATATCGTAAAGAAATCAGTGTTTTTGAAACAAATGAAGACAGCAGAAGTCAATGATTCATTTTCATTATTCAGCCTGACATGTTTACTGGTCCAAAATATATTAAATGTTTCTCAAAATAAAATATATTGTGTTCAATGGGGAAAAAGTTTTAGTTTTTTACCCAGACTTTTAAAAATAATATATTTTAGAGCAGTAATCACAATACCATCAAACCGTGATATTTTTATCCAAGGTTGTCATACCGTCAGCATCTTATACCGGCCCATGCCTAATTGACAAACCACCCGTAGAAGCACTCTTCTCTCTATAAATATCAGTTGTAAGTCGCTTTGGACATCTGCTAAATGACTAAATGTAAATGTGAAAGTGTTTATTAAAAAAAATAAAGGGAATTTAAAGCTTACTCTCATAAATAACAAGTTTACTTTATAGTACATTTTAAATCATAAAACAATTAACACGCTCAAACAAAGGTAATGTATTTGATTACATAGCGTTTTTCAATATTATTACATTTAGAGTTAAAATATTTGCAATACATTTATAATATCATTACAAAATATTTTTTTTTTGAGTTGTTTTTATGTCCTATACTTAGGTAGGTAAAAAAGCAGCCCAAAGTACTGCTAATTGCTATTAATATAAAGTTAAACTATGTTTAAGTTTGAATAAACATGCAATTAGGTGCCCCAAACTTAAAAACTGCATTCAATTTGCACTTATTAGTATTTTTAAAAGTCTGTATTGTCCATAACAGATACTCTTTCTTTATAACTTTTAATGACACAGTGTACATTGTTTTCAAGAGGCATACCAGGAAAGAACAAACGATTAAATAACTATTTCCATTAAGTCATAATAACTTGTCACTAATTAAGTTAGATACTGCTCGCTTAAAATAAATGAAACATGCACATAACCCATACAAGTAAACATGGTAAAAGAGCATTTTGGTATGGAAAACAGTAATGCGTGTTTTACAAAAGAAGCCACACTTGCGTGTGTTTAAATGTCACTCAATTACAAAACCTAAAATTTGAAGCAAATATTTTAGTTAATAAAAGATAGCATTTCCCAGTTAATCAAAAGCAATTTCCTGTTCATTTAAAAGATTAGTTCACCTAAAAATAGAAATTCTGTTATTTAATATTCACCCTCATGGTCCAATCTCCTGAAACCTTTGTTCATTTTCAGAACACAAATTAAGATATTTTAGATGAAATCCTGGAGCTTTCTCATCCTCCATAGACAGCAAGGGTCCAGTCTAGATGGTATACAGCTGCGGATACTTGCATCAATATAGCATAATTTTTGTGACACTGTGCTACAATAATTAATATTTTTACATTACTGTGAGGGGTAGGTTTAGGGTTGTGGTAGGGGTCGACGTTAATAAAATACAATTAATGGGTAATATAATAAATAATATAAATTATTCTCATTCATTTTCAGCTGCAGCTGTATCCCTTCTAGCAACAACTGGTCCCGAGATGTTCAAAAACAGTCCATATGACTTCAGTGGTTCAACTACAATCATACAAAGCTCCAAGAACATTTTTCGTGCTCAAAAAATCTGTAAATATGATTTTGTTCACCTATATCTTCTATCTCAGGTCATCTGAGTTCATATTTACTAAGGTCAGTACGACTTTTGTCATTAGATTAAGCAGCGTAGAGTCTTGTTGCTCGCAGTAAATCCACACCCTTATTTGTTACGGAAGACACGGGTAAACAAAGTGGTTTTTAGAGTTTTTTGGGGGGCACAAAAGTGTTCTTGGAGCTTCGTATGATTACCTTTTCTGAACTTTAATCATCTCTAGATCATTGCTGTCTATGGAGGATGAGAGAGCTCCGGGATTTCCTCTACTATATCTTACTTTGTGTTGTGAACATGAACTAAGGTCTCAGGGGACTAGAATGACATGACAGTGAATAACAAATGACAGAATTGTTCTCTTTGCGTGAACTAACCCTTTAAAGACTCAAGTTATTAACCTATATTAAAAATGTTTGATTAATCCCCTCTGTCATATTCATAGTTTAGTCACGTGGACCTCAGATGTGACATGGTTTCTCTGGTGTGTGATGGATACTAGAAGAATCACTACAAAGGCTTGTTTTGCGAAAAACACATCACTACTAGTTAATGCAAAGGCCAATTATTCAACTTTAAAATGAACATAATAGGGTTATACGCACAGCTAGGGTTTTTCCTCTACCGGTGAAAGGTTGATGTGACTTTTTAAAATTTTATACGGTTCCTTTAACAGCATTGATGTTGTAGTGTAATTAAAATATAATCAGTTAAATAGACTTAAGCATTCGTTTAGTTGTTTAAGCTTAAAACGAGATGAAAGACTGTGTAAACGCAAGCGCCTTCAGTAGCAGCAGGCAAGCGCAGAAGCTGGAGAATACTGGAGTAAAATAAATGTTCATATTTTAAAGGCACGGCGCGGAAAAATGTAATTCAATGCAGTGCTTCTTGTACAGTCTGAGACCCACTTTATATCGTATGTCAATCAGGCAGTGGAGATGATTTTTAAAGAAAACAGACATTAAACGTGGCAATTTTGTAACGGCATACAGTTCATCTGAAGTGCTTTAACTGGGTTGCTGAAAATTAAAAGTCCTTCTGCATATACCCTACTTAGTCACGTAGACCTCTGATGTGACATGGTTTCTCTTTAGCAGGAGCTGAAGGTCGTGTGTGTGGATAAAGTCATGCCACTGGTGAAGAGGAGCATCGAGCCCAAACACCTGAGCAGAGGAGCTTTACCTGAGAGCATCAGCAATGAGCTGGAGTGTGTGACCAACAACACACTCTCGGCCATCATACGCCAGCTCAGCAGCCTCAGTAAGACATCTTATATTCGTTTGGCAGAAATAGATTTGTATTTTTTTTTTTAAACCTACAATAAATACTCGCAATGCAAATGATGTGTTCTAAAGAATTGGAAAACATTTGAGCAATTCCAGCGTTATGGAGGTGACGTTTGTGGTAAAATCTCAAGACATAAATTCAGATAGAAAGTATATGTTAACATTATATTGAAACATCTGTTTATATTTTCCAAAACAACTAACCACAGAGTTATGAAATCAGAAAAATATCAATCTGTAAACATGTTTTATATTTTAAATGAAGAAAATAAACATGCGTTATGGATGTGACCAGAAAAGTTTGCGAGTTTACAGTCTACAACACACTTTGTGGAAATTCTGTGAATTAAACTGCACAACCCAAAAGAAACAATGCTAATCAGAAGGATAAGAGTCGGCTCTCTATAGAACAAACATGATTGATTTTATTTTATTTGACATTTTTGCATTTATGAGGAAAGAGCTTGGTTATGGATGTGACAGCTCTCCGTTATGGATGTGACAGATGTGAAATTGCCACTTGTGTGAATCCTAAATCAAATATAATTGTTTGAAAACATTGACAGACACATTTTTGAGTATTTGTACAGTACTGTAAAATACAAGCCTACACAAAAAACATAGAAAGGGTTTTTCTATTTAGTTGAAAACCTTATTATTATTATTTTTTTCTTATAATGTGTGCTTTAATATAATGTTACTGTATACAGTTGAAGGCAAAAATATTAACCCTCCTGTGAAATTTTAATTCTTTTAAAAAAAATCCTCAGGTGATTTTTAGCAGAATCAGCGGGAATTAGTATTCATGGGTTAATGTTTTCAAACTGGCAATTTGCTGTATTTACAGTGATCTGAAAACTGTTTCTGTTTTGGTTCATTCTCTTTTTTTCTGCTGCTTAAGAATCATGCACATCTGAATATAATGGCAATACAAATAGTATAGTCAAATCATTCATTCATTTATTAATTTTCCTTCGGCTTAGTCTCTGATTTATGAGAGGTCACCACAGCGGAATGAACCGCCAACTATTCTGGCATATGTTTTACGCAGCAGATGCCCTTCCAGCTGCGACCCAGTACTGGGAAACACCCATACACGCTCACATTCACACACATACACTACGGCCAATTTAGTTTATTCAATTCACCTATAGCGAATGTCTTTGGACTGTGGGGGAAACCGGAGCACCTGGAGGAAACCCACGCCAACACAGGGAGAACATGCAAACTCCACACAGAAATGCCAACTGGACTTGAACCAGCAACCTTCTTGCTGTGAGGCGACAGTGCTAACCACTGAGCCACTGTGCCACCCCTAGTCAAATCATATAGTATATCATTTTTATATAAAAAAAAATAACACAAAGATATCAAAGCCAGTGTTCCAGCTTACAAAAACAGCAAACGTACACATTTACATCAGATAAATAGCCAGTGTAACCTGGTATTTACAGTTATGCAAATAAAATTCTTCTGTGTTTTGGTAAAGATGGCGATATATAAAATCTATCACAGTAGATGAAATGAAATGAAATAACAATGCTTTTGTTTTGTTCATTGGCTCTCCGGCAAAAGCTCTAAACCTTAATCCCATGAACCACACAGAGCAATCGACAGATGTGGACCTGCGTTTATGCATGTTCAGAGGGATCAAAGATTGTGAATTGGTGAACTCATGTTGTCTGCAAGCTGCTGTGTGTGCATCTTTATGTGGCTGAATGAAACTTGCTTCAGTTTATTTGCAGTGAATGTTTGTGATCAGTAATTAATAGCAGAATTTTCGTTGTTGGTTGAACTAACCCTGTAATTGCAGAACTTAACAGGTTGCACAAAAATAATTAATTAATTCATTCATTTATTTGTTTTCCTTTGGCTTAGTCCCTTTATTTATTAGGGGTCGCCACAGCGGAATGAACCGCCAACTATTCCAGCATGTGTTTTACACAGCGGATGCCCTTCCAACTGCAACCCAGTACTGGGAAACACCCATACACATGTTTCACTCGCATTCACACACATACACTACGGACAATTTAGTTTATTCAATTCACCTATAGCGCATGTCATGCTAACCACTGAGCCACCGTGCCGCCCTTGTCTACGATAATACTTTTTCATAATTTATATGAGCCCAATATTAAATGCCATTACGGGGGTGTAGACAGAAACGTACAATGATTACATTTTGCATGTTATTTAGCAATAGTGTGTGTGATTGTAAGAGTGTATGGGTGTTTCCCAGTACTCGGTTGCAACTGGAAGGGCAACCGCTGCATAAAACATATGCTGGAATAGTTGGTGGTTCATTCCACTGTGACGACCCCTGATGAGTAAAGGGACTAAGCCAAAGGAAAGGGAATATTATCGTAAACAATGTATTTTGCGATGCCAATATATAATCGATAGAGCATAATATGCAATGATATACTTTTTATTTTATCCATACAAGAAATCATCAGCCCTAGTTTCAAAGTTAATCTCTGATCTTCTGTCTTTTTCCCGCTCATCTATTAAAGGTAAACATGCAGAAGACGTGTTTGGTGAGCTCTTTAATGAAGCCAACACATTCTACCTACGTGCAAACTCTTTGCAGGACCGTATTGACCGTCTCGCAGTCAAGGTCACTCAGCTGGACTCTAGTGTGGAAGAAGGTCAGTCAAAAATCTAAACGCAAGGACCACAAATAAAGCAGTCACTTTTTCCACATTTTGTCATGTTACAGCTAGGCTTGTCACAATGTTCAATATATGGACTTATTGCACAACACATGGACATGAGCTCAATCATTTTTGGTGATGCAATATATATCGCCCATACATAAAAACCAATTCTAGCGACATTTTAGCTGATTGTGCAACATCTCTATCTCTATTGGAGGTGTCAGTGTCAGTACAGTTAAAAAAACACTATAGTATTTACCATAAATGACTATAGTATATTTTCATGTTGGTGTCTGACGACTGAAAATAGATCTGGTAGCAGATATCGCAGCCTCTGTTACTCTGTACCTTGCACTTTATTGTTAACATTTATTATTATTTATTTAGGATATGCGTTTCACATTCTGATTCCAATGCCTGATTATTAAACTGTTAAAATGACTATAATTAAATGAAATACTCTTAAGAATAAAATATGATGTGTTCTTTGGAAGAGTGTACTTGCATTGTGATGATATTATATTGTCATTCTGACATTATATAATGAGTGGCATAAAAGGGTCTTAAAATGACAATAATATAGTTTATCACAATACATTTTGGTGCAATATATCATACGACAAACAATAGATATCGTGACAGGCTTAGTTACAGCCTTTATATTTGTCATGTTACAGCCTTCAAAATTCAACAAATAACAAACATCCCATGATGACATGATAAAAGTTTGTTTGAAAACTTTGGACATTTATTAAAAATTAGAAATGAAGATTTAAAAAAAAAATCACATGTACATAAATATTCACAGTCTTTGCCATGACACTTAAAATTGAGTGTTTTGTTTCCAGTGATCATAATTTGAGCTCCTCCCACCAGGGAAAACCAGCAACAATCAAGAATGCATGATTATATGGTGTCCTGGCTTTGCAATCAAAAAATGTCATTATTATGGAAGTCAATGGGGAAAAACAGCCACCAACATAACGAAAGGGTAGTCAATTTGCCCAGTGTATTGTTGAGTTTTTGAAAACTTTTCAAAGCATTTTCCCAATAAGGACTCAAAATCATCCCAGAGGGGATGAAAACATCCCCAACAGCACACAAGGGTTAATATGGAAAACCATGAATTTCATTAGGGTGTCTTAACTTTTTCACTTGACTGTACATCTATACTTTGAACTTTGTATAAGTAAGTAATGTACATTTTATATAGCACATTTATTGTGTTGCCATACACCTATAGAGCTAATAATATGCCAAAACAATCTGAATTTTAATTGTGTCGATTTGAATTACCTCTGGGTGCTCCGGTTTCCCCCACAAGTCCAAAGACATGTGCTGTAGGTGAATTGGGTAAGCTAAATTGTCTGTGTGAATGAGAGTGTATGGGTGTTTGCCAGTTATGGGTTGCAGCTGGAAGGGCATCCGCTGCGTAAAACATGTGCTGGATAAGTTGGCAGTTCATTCCGCTGTGGCGACCCTAGATTAATAAAGGGACTAAGCCAAAAAGAAAATGAATGAATGAATAATTTGAATGATTAAGAATTGTAATTTAATAAAGCTGAATATTTATATGCTATTAAAAAATGTTTTGAATTTCTTTACTTGAATATTGAACATCTGAAATTTAAGACAACTGAATTTTTTATGTCAGTTTTTCATAGATGTATTTTCAAACTTAAGATTTTTTTGGTTCTGAATTCATAGTCTGCAGATATTGGGTTTGTAAAAATGCAGTTTCGAGTTTTCAAGATTAAGAAATTCAGAGCATCAAATTCAATATTCTAAAATTCAAAACCAGAAATTAAGATCGCTTAGAAAGTAGGTCAGGGGTGATCAACAGAGAAGAGTAGATGATCACCAAAAAGTCAAACTAAGAATCACCTCTGCTTGATTCATGGTTATGACCAGGGTGCGAATTACGGGGGTTGGGGGTGTATAATAGCATATAAATATTCAGTTTTATTAAATTACAATTGTTAATAATTCAAATTAACACAATTCAAATTCAGATTGGGGCGACGCGGTGGCGCAGTGGGTAGCACGTTCGCCTCACAGCAAGAAAGTCGCTGGTTCGAGCCTCGGCTGGGTCAGTTGGCGTTTCTGTGTGGAGTTTGCATGTTCTCCCCGTGTTCGCGTGGGTTTCCTCCGGGTGCTCCGGTTTCCCCCACAAGTCCAAAGACATGCGGTATAGGTGAATTGGGTAAGCTAAAAAAAATTGTCCGTAGTGTATGTGTGTGAATAAGTGTGTATGGATGTTTCCCAGAGATGGGTTGCAGCTGGAAGGGCATCCGCTGCGTAGAACATATGCTGGATAAGTTGGCGGTTCATTCCGCTGTGGCGACCCCAGATTAATAAAGGGACTAAGCCGAAAAGAAAATGAATGAATGAATGAAATTCAGATTGTTTTGGCATATTATTAGCTCTATATACACCCAAATCGCTTTACAATCATGTCAGGGAATAAGTGTGAAAACCCATCTTGTGTGTGTAAATGTATAATTGATGTGCTTTTCTGTATAATAATGTCTCTGTTTCTTCTTTGCCACAGTTTCACTGCAGGATATTAATATGCGTAAAGCGTTTAAGAGCTCTACTGTTCAAGACCAGCAGGTGGTGACAAAGAGCAGCGTTCCAAACCCCATCACGGAGATGTACAACACCAGCGACAAACCACCGCCGCTCAACATACTGTCTGCTTACAGGTGTGTGTGTGTGTGTGTACTGGCTTATGAATTTTTTTCAATATTAAAGGAGCTGTACCTGACTTTTTTTTACTCTTTTAAAACTATTTAAAAATAATAGTTAGCAGACATTTAGAAAACATGTCACACATACTTGTTAATAGTGATGGGACGTTTGGCTCTTTTCAAACGTTTAGCATCACTCTGAGCCTTCTATTTTAGCCCAATTTAGCACTTGTGATTGGATGTGGGTTGTTAAGTAATTTTTTCCTTCATTGTTTTCATAAAAGCCTTGTTTTCATTACAAAATATAGCCTATAATAAAAAATACACATCATTATAATATTATTATTTAATATTTTGATAAAAATTTTAATGAACAGTTGAACAACACAGAACCACAGCATAATAGTAAAACACATTTAGTGCAGGTTGCCGTTCAGAAATATCAATCCTTCTTTCACATAATGGTATGATCCTAGTCGTTACTCCCATAAGATCTGGCTCTTCTTGTTCGCTACAAAGAATCACTACAAAGGCTCGTTTTCAAACGACACATTACGACTTGTTAATGCTAAAGCCAATTATTCTTTTCTTTAATTTGTGATTGTTTGAGGAAAAACGGTTTGTTTTGGTAGTCCTCCAACCATTAGTTTGGGTAAAGTCTAGAAGGGAAAAGTTAATGAGAATTATTCATACTATTACAACATTACAATTACCGTACAACAATAATTACTGTTTTTACATTACCGTGAGTGTTGGCGTAGGGGTAGGCGTTAATAAAATAC
>CAIGQV010018170.1:4367032-4379023 GCA_903798115.1 Danio jaintianensis
ACACACACACACACACACACACACACACACACACACACACACACACAGACACACACAATATTTTAAAGCACAGTCTATATTGCATATATTGTACAGTATGCAAACACAGGTACACAGGAACATGCTAGAAATACTTAATCTTGTCCAGTGTCTGCCTTTTTTTCTCTTTTGCTGCATTGCAAACAATTAATAAATTATTTTATTAATGCTTTGTCTGTGAATGAAAGTTTTATATGGATACTGTTAATTCATTCATTCATTTTCCTTCGGCTTAGTCCCTTATTTATCGGGTTGCCACAGTGGAATGAACCACTAACTATTCCAGCATATGTTTTTTTACGCAGCGGATGCCCTTCCAGCCGCAACCCAGTACTGGGAAACACCCATACACACTCATTCACACACACACTCATACACTACGGCCAATTTAGTTCATCCAATTCACTTATAGCGCATGTCTTTGGACTGTGGGGGAAACTGGAGCCCCCGGAGGAAACCCACGCCAACACGGGGAGAACATGCAAACTCCACACAGAAATGCCAACTGGCCCAGCCGGGACTCGAACCAGTGACCTTCTTGCTGTTTAGGCGACAGTGCTAACCACTGAGCCACCGTGTCAACCTACAACTGCATATATACTGTATATAACATTTTAAACATCTTACCTAATGTAAATTGTGTTCTTATTACTTGATTGACATCTTAACCTCAAGACACGCCAATGTGATTTTGGTTTAATGACATGAAAGATGATTTCCCCCCTCCCTCATTGCATTGTCCATTTAAAATGCCCACTCATTGCACTCTGACTCAGTTAAACACTCAATATATGGTTGTTAAAATGACGGAAGAAGAGGTCAGGGTATTCCCTATTGAAGATCTTGCTGATTTAAGACCTAAAACATAGCGTTGTCTGAGCACAATGGTGGGGGATTACAACCTTTTAATAATTCAAACCCACTGTCAGTGCATTGTAGAGCTCATGAATGGGACAAGTTAACAAACCACAATAGTGGCATTAGTGCGAAATGTTCATACAATTACAGATATGTCACATATTTCTGATGTGATGGAAGATTTATATAGTACAATTAAACAATGTACTTGTCATTTGTGTTCAAATTACACTTTTTAAATGTGTTATTTTTGTATTGATCACGTCTGAATTTTTTATATTTGGTCATTAGAAATAATGTATAATGTATATAGCAGAATAATTGATTTAAAGCTGAGCATTACACTAAAATGTTTGTTAATGCTTATGAATTGCATTATGGGATCTTGATACCTGCTCTGTTGACTTTTATATGTTTTAATGCTCTGCAGTTTAACAAAGGGACTTTTATTGACATTGTAGTAGTTTGAAACAATAATATTGTTTAAGAAATAATATGTAGAGCACGTGTCAAACTCTGGAGGGCCTTAGCTCTGCACAGTTTAGTTCCAACTCTAATTAAACACACCCGATCAAACTAATTGAGTGCTTTAGGCTTGTTTGATACCTACAGATAGGTGTGTTGAAGCAGGGCTGGAACTAAACTCGGCAGGGTTGCGGTCCTCCAGGAATTGAGTTTGACACCCCTGATGTAGAGAATTAAGTTTCTTAAATAACAGAAAAAGTATTGGCCTTAGTTAGTTACCAGGTTTTTGTACCATAATTTACACCACCAATCCTTTTTTCATTCATTTCATTTTCCTATGGCTTAGTCCCTTATTTATCAGGGATCGCCACAGTGGAATGAACCGCAAATTATTCCAGCATATGTTTTACGCAGCGAATGCCCTTCCTGCCGCAGCCCAGTACTGGGAAACACCCATACACACTCAGACACACACACTCATACACTGCGGCCAATTTAGTTCATTCACACAGAAACGCCAACTGACCCAGCCGGGACTCGAACCAGCGACCTTGTTGCTGTGAGGCGACAGTGCTAACCGCTGAGCCACCGACAACACCAATCCAGACGATACATCTCCTCAAACTGTAAACAATGCCAATAAATGTCACTTTTTCAAACTTTTCAACATCAGAAGTTGTTGGAGGAAAGATTCAAATAGCATCAATAATAATAATAATAATAATAATAAACTAATCACAAAATACAGAAAACTCTTAATTTACTATTTTTTTTACAGTGTACTGTGATACAAGTTCACAACTTTATACAAAGTGAAAAACAGTCTGGCGAGCGGATGCATTGTTTTGTTTACAGTCTGCATCACACACACACACACACACAAAACACCTGGTGGTCTGTCTTTCCTGACGACACTCTTTCTCACACTCTGACTCTGTTGTTTTCAAGTATTTGAAAAAGTTTTGAGCCGAATTAAAAGCCCATAGCCTCATAAGCCCTCGCCCCTGTTTCCATACGGCCAAGAAAAGTTCCCATAGCGATCTCCCACTGGCCCTGTTTACTTGCAACCGTGCTTGAAGTGATGCAAAGTTCATTAAATCACTATTTTACCACTTCGCTTAATCCCTGCACCAACACAGCAGTGTGATCCAGGAAGACAAGAGACAGACACACACACGAAAAAAAAAAGAGAGAGAGCTTAAAGACTTTGACGGATCAGATCTGACGTTTTGTTTTCCCACCGTTGCCGGGAATCTTGCTATATGCACAGATTTCGAAGAAAAAAAGACACATAGAGGGATGCGGGACGTGCCCCATGAAATGCCCCCTTAGTCTGAGTCTGTCCTTGATCGTGGGCCATCTGCCAGCCAATTCAGCAGGGCATCGGTTTTATAGTGCACATCCTTTTGTCCCGTTCTTGTATTAAGTTTGCATTAAGGTTGAACTCGGGTGCAGGAACAATTCACAGATAAAGCTAGTCCTATGTTTTTGGCAGAGCCGCCCCCTCCCCGACTGATCCAGCTCTCCTGCAGGGGACGTCTTCACCAGCAGGGAGTCAAAAAGAGGATCCCTAGGAATGCCTGTTTGCTTTAGTGTTGTTTTGTTTGTACACTGACAGTGTTTAATATGGAGGAGGGTGGGATATTGCGTTAAAAAAAAAAAAGTAGTGGTACGTGCCAAGTGCCGATTGTCTCGTAATAGGCATCAAAAGACCCAACTTGTGTGTGTTACCATACAGGTGAACTTACTCCTGGGAAAGTGTGTTTTTTTCTCAGCCTCCGCAGAGAGGCAGCGTCGCTCTTTTCTCTCGCGGCTGTAACGGGATTAGTTGTGCCATTGCTCTGCCGGCTTTCACGCCACTGTCTACTTCCCATCTTCCACTAATGTGATTATCCCAGCCCCTGTGGTCCAAGCAGAAGGACGAGGGACTCCTCTTCGGTTGCACGTTCACGGTGCCTCACTGAAACCCCCCCTCATCTTTAACACCACCACCCAAATTCTCTTGCACCTTTGTAAAGCAGAGCTGCTGCTGGTGGTGTTAATGATGGAGACCTGTTGGCCGCCATACTGATGCCATCTTAGTTTGAAGAGCAAGCATTTTTTGTTTAAAACAACGAAGCCTTGTTTTGTTTATAGCACATTTAAAAACAACAAATGTTGACCAAAGTGCTTTACAAATCAAAACTACACTTACAATCTATAATTATATATATACACAAAATTTCTGTCTGGTTTTCAAATCTGATTGGCTAATAACCGTGCGATTATTCTGCAATAACAGCACTCGTACAGACTCTTCTCCCTTCTGTATTACTCCGCGCACATAGAGTGACATCAGATCAATAAACTCACTACAGTTTGACAAATGTTGGACAACATAATGTACTTTAGAGGCTTTTTCAGACGAGAATGTAGTTGTTTATATTGCAACTATGCAGTTTATTTATAAGGATAGTGCCTATTTTAAATATTTATAATTTCTGAGATACAGCGCATCGGCATCCATCAGCCTGTCATAATGAGCAGAGCAAAGACTGTAGACGCTTCGCCACAAGATGGGGACAGAGACCGCATAATAAGCCCTTAGAGAAAAACCCCCAGCGTAATTTCAAACTACAGCTGATCAAATCATTATTAAACAGGTAAATTACATTCTAGGTCGATCTCCTTCTTTTGTATGTTGTAGTGCTGTATTAATACCATAGTAATCTGCACTGTAAAAAAAAATGTATGATCAATTAGTCCTGACAGCATATGTTTTTAGGTCATTGTAACTTATTAAGTTAACTAGTTAATCATGTTCTAACTTAATTTTATAAGTTATGCAAGCTGTTTTAAGTCAGTTTAACATAATATAAGTTCAATGGACTCAAAAGGTTAATTTGATTCAGCTCAAAATTTTAAAGCAACCAGGATTTTTTTACAGCGGGGTAGTGTTTCTGGTAGTGTTTGCATTTCTTTGGCTTTTTCGTGGTTTATTATTGTGATATCCCGATTGCAACAGATAAATACTGGGAAATGTCTCTAGACTGATGGTATTTCATGCCGTTCAGCCTTATAATCTTAAAATGTGAGCAAAATCATCTGTTTTGTCATCACTTTAGACATTACGCTAGAGAATCATTCAAATACTCTAAAGTGACGTTTGTGAAGTAGCAACGGTTTCTGCTCTTCTGACATCAGCTGCAGATGTAAATGAATGGCGGTTTGATTTTCTTTTTCAGATACACGATTATGCCGTCGAACTGTTGTATAAACACAATATCACACATGAGCAGTGCAGTATGGCTGTATATCGTCACTGGTGGGACACTAAGGCACTCGGCCTGCTGCCTCGTGCCAACACACGCCTCCCACCAGTGCTGATATACAGACATATCGCACTGCTGCTTGTGTGATATTGCTCACATATACATAAACAAAACATTATTACAAGCAATAGCAAAAGACAAATGTCTTGGCAAAATTGTAAACAAAGATTATAAAAACAAGACTAAATTTGGGCTGTCAGGGAACATCTAATAGACGTCTAAAACATCTAATAGACATCTAAAATAGACTAGTCAATAAATAGACAAAAATGAATGAACACACGTGAAGTCTGTGTATTGGATGACTGCTTTAGTTTTGGACTATTGTTAGACTTCTGTTAGATTTTCACTGACAGCTCAAAATTATCCCTGTTTTTGAGACATCTATGTTTGAACTTTAAATACAATAGCTTGGCGGGATATTCTGCTGTGCAAATCCAATGTTCATTTTTGACTAGTTGCATTATTTTACATGTACATGCTTAATGTATATTGCATTCATCAATATTGCACTCATCACATTCAAGATGTAGAATATTTATAATGCTGGTGGAGTTGATGATGACCTGTTGAGCACAGTTTGGATGCCATCTTAGTTTGAAGAAGAAAACGTGCCTTTAATCGCTACATCTCAGCAAGCATTTTTTCTTTTTGTTTTAAGGAAAAAAAGGGAAATGGTTTGGGGTTACATTCAGTATGGGGGCGTGCGAGAGATCTGCAGAGTGGATGGAAACATCAACAGCCTGAGGTATCAAGACATTTGTGCTGCCTATTACATTACAAACCACAGGAGAGGGCAAATTCTTCAGCAGGATAGCGCTCCTTCTCATACTTCAGCCTCCAGATCAAAGTTCCTGAAAGCAAAGAAGGTGCACCAGGATTGGCCAGCCCAGCCACCAGACATGAACATTATTGAGCATGTCTGGGGTAAGATGAAGGAGGAGGCATTGAAGATGAATCCAAAGAATCTTGATGAACTCTGGGAGTCCTGCAAGAACGCTTTCTTTGCCATTCCAGATGACTTTATTAATCAGTGATTTGAGTCATTGCAGAGATGTATGGATGCAGTCCTCCAAGCTCATGGAGTCAGACATAATATTCACTCTTTCTCCACTGCACCATTACTTTATAATCTATACTGTACATCATTTCTGTTCAGTGACAAGACTTTTGTCTAAGCAAAGTCCGACCTTACTGTCCTAATTAAATAATAAAAAAATCAAGGCATGATCATATTTTTTAATTTGGTAAAATAAGCATCATCTAGATAGCACTTCTGATACCAAATGATCAACTCGAAGTCAAGTTATTATTTGTTGTTCCTAAAACTGGGATAGGCGACAAGACTTTTGTTAGGTAGTGTGTATTTGGACGTCTATTAGATGTGTTTTGATAACAAAATTGCTTGGTGGGATTTTTACTGTTCAATCCTAATGTAAATCCCAAAGTGCTTTATAAATCAAACAACACTCACTATATATATATATATATATATATATATATATATATATATATATATGTATATGTATATGTATATGTGTGTGTGTGTGTGTGTGTGTGTGTGAGAGACCTAATTTTGTTTTCGCTTTGAAATAAGATTAATTAGCTGGCACCATTGGCAGATTATTTTGCTTGTTTTAAGGAAAAACTCACTTCATTTTGACTTATTATTTCTGAAAACAAGACAATACTGTTAAAATGTTAAAAAAAATGTGCTTGTCTAGAAAATGCTTCTTGATTTAAGAATTTTTGGAGTAGAAACAAGACAAAAACTCTAAGAAAGAAATGCATTTATTATTACTATTATTATTATTATTTCATTTTTGCAGGATCTTGGCTTGGTTATTGAATCCTTGCTGGAGAATGAAGTGAATTTGTCTTGTTAACTGTGTCATTACAGACCGATTGGCTCTGTGTGCGTACTGCAGGGGGTCCGGAGAATCTGTGAAGGATCTGAGGTGGAACAGCGTGAGGCACCAAAACAATGACATTACCACAGATGTCAGAGCCGAGGTTATAGTTACACAATTTAAAATTAGTTTTTATTTCGATACTATTTTTCAGTTTGATGTACATTTTAATTTGGTTTTAGTTTGTTTCATGGGTTTTAGACTTGTTTTATTTTTATTTTGTGAGCACATTTCTATCTAATTTTTAAATATTTGGTTTGAGTTTTAGTAATTCCAGTTTAGCAGAGTTAACAATTTATTTTTGGCAATTGTTATTTTATTTTAGTTCATTATTCAGTGAATGTTGTTGGTTTTCTTTAGTTTTAGTTTCTAATTTATTGTAATTTCAGTTAACTACATTTTTTGTACCAGTAGTTTTAGTTTACTAAAATAACAAGGGTCAGAGCGACAGGTTTGTAATCACTTAGGCTCAGTCCACATTATATATACATCTTATTTTATGTATTTTGTAATATATATATTATACTTCACTATAAACACGTGGTAAAAATACCTTTCGCCTTTTGTGCACGTTTTAAGCATTTGGACTCAATGGCTTTCCATACAGTGTTGTCGCCTTCTGTGACGTCAGAGTTCACGTCGGCGATCAAAATGAAGGAGCACACGAGGAAGATAAAATTATACCGCTATATCTGAACACATGACAATGGATGAAACTAATGCCAATATTGATCAACTGGGCGAAATATTTATCTGTTCCTATCCGGACTGTCACGCGTATTACAACCGAGAGTGGAAGCTACAAGCGCATCTCTGCAAACACACCGGAGAGGTCAGTCAACTCATACACGTGTTTGAAGATTGTGAATAAATCTCATATTAGCAGCCAATGACTATCAAAGTACAACATTATTCACAGTTTAAATAGTGCTAATGTTGTTTTGAAGTCATAATTACACTTGATTTCACACCAAATATTCAAATTAGCAAGCTCGTTAAAATGAAATGATGTGCGAGTATGAAACCAACTTTACCTCAGTATTCATGTAATAATTGAGGTAAAGTTGGTTTTATATTCGGACTTTCTCCTTAGTAATATAATTTCAGTAAAGTAGCTCATTCTTTGTGAATTCTAAATAAGGAAAACATTAGCAGCCAATGACTATCAACGTACAACATGCACTCACCGGCCACTTTTTTTTAGGTACACCTTACTAGTACCAGGTTGGACCCCCTTTTGCCTTCAGAACTGCCTTAATCCTTCGTGGCATAGCTTCAACAATGTACTGGAAATATTCCTCAGAGATTTTGGTCTATATTGACATGATAGCATCACGCAGTTGCTGCAGATTTGTCGGCTGCACATCCATGATGCGAATCTCCCGTTCCACCACATCCCAAAGGTGCTCTATTGGATTGAGATCTGGTGACTGTGGAGGCCATTTGAGTACAGTGAACTCATTTATGTTCAAGAAACCAGTCTGAGATGATTCGCACTTTATGACATGGTGCGTTATCCTGCTAAAAGTAGCCATTAGAAGATGGGTACACTGTGGTCATAAAGGGATGGACATGGTCAGCAACAATACTTAGGTAGGCTGTGGTGTTGACACAATACTCAATTGGTACTAATGGGCCCAAAGTGTGCTAAGAAATATTTTCCACACCATTACAGCATTACCATCAGCGTGAATCGTTGATTCAAGGCAGGATGGATCCATGCTTTCATGTTGTTGACGCCAAATTCTGACCCTAACATCTGAATGTCACAGCAGAAATCGAGACTCATCAGACCAGGCAACGTTTTTCCAATCTTCTATTGTCCAATTTTGGTGAGCCTGTGCGAATTGTAGCCTCAGTTTCCTGTTCTTAGCTGACAGGAGTGGCACCCGGTGTGGTCTTCTGCTGCTGTAGCCCATCCGCCTCAAGGTTGGACGTGTTGTGCGTTCAGAGATGCTCTTCTGCAGACCTCGGGTGTAACGAGTGGTTATTTGAGTTACTGTTGCCTTTCTATCAGCTGGAACCAGTCTGGCCATTCTCCTCTGACCTCTGGCATCAATAAGGCGTTTGCGCCCACAGAACTGCCACTCATTGGATATTTTCTCTTTTTCGGACCATTCTCTGTAAACCCTAGAGATGGTTGTGCATGAAAATCCCAGTAGATCAGCAGTTTCTGAAATACTCAGACCAGCCCGTCTGGCACCAACAACCATGCCACGTTCAAAGTCACTTAAATCACCTTTCTTCCCCATTCTGATGCTCGGTTTTAACTGCAGCAGATCGTCTTGACCATGTCTACATGCCTAAGTGCATTGAGTTGCTGCCATGTGATTGGCTGATTAGAAATTTGCGTTAACGAGCAGTTTGAAAGGTGTACCTAATAAAGTGGCCGGTGAGTGTATGTCAGGGTTAAAGCAAAGTTCACTTGTCAACATACTACCTTTTCTCTTGCAGAGGCCGTTTAAATGTAAGTATAAGAAGTGCAGCAAATCTTTCTGTACGAAACATCATCTTACTCGTCATGTTCTGACGCACACCGGCGAAAAACCGTACAGGTGAGTAAATACTTTAGTGTTTTTCAAACATACTGTGTATTTTACAGTATATATTTTAGCATTTTCAACACTTTAACGAATGCTACAGTACAATGTAGTATTAATAGTGAACTGATAAACTGCAATAAAGACTGTAGTATACTTTAGTTTTTACTACAGTAAACTGTGGTTTATTGTAGTATAATATATCTTATATTTGTAGAAAATTACAGTATTGGGTAATTTGTTTATTGTATTATCATAGCAACTGTAGAATCACCATAAATTAATTCAAGTACTGAAACACTTGTATTTACTATAAATTACTATAGTATTTTTGCATATGGACTGTAAGTTAAATATAATGGCAGACTGTCATTTTCTCTTAATTTGTTCACAGATGCACGGAGGATGGCTGTAAAGAAGGTTTCACCACAAATGGCAACTTACAGAAACATATTTTACGGATTCACAGACAAGAGACAAAACAGTACATAGTAAGTAAATGTAAAGTCATTTAGTGACATTAAAAGTAACATGTTGTTATACAAGTACTAAATGTCGTCGCTAAAGGAATAGTTTAAACGTGTCATTAGCTACGTTTCCATCCACCTATTTTTATGCACATTTTGGAGATGCGCATAAAAAATCGGTTGATGGAAACGCCATGATGCGCATAAATTTTGAACATGCACTTAAAAAATTCATGCGCATAACTGAGTAGGATAAACTTTTTATTCGATAAGAAAAGATGTACATAAACTACGATGGAAACACTTTTACCAAACAAATTCCAATATGCGCATTAAAAAAGGTCATGTGATTTTGTTATAAGAGATCATGTGATGATAAAACTGTGTGTGAATGGACAAACCAGCAGGCTGAGCACACTGTAAAACATCTGAAATGTTGCTTTGGCCATTCTAAAACGGCGTAACCGTTTCAGTATTAATGCTGTTATATTATTAATGACCTCCAGAACTGTCAAGAGCGTCTGCACTCTTCGTCTCATGGCTTCAAACGCCACCATGAGTTCATTGCGTGTCAGCATCGTCTTTTGAGGTGAAAGTCATTTATTAAATAAAGAAAAGATTCACGCAGCTTCTCCTACCGCAGTAAATTGCGTTTTTACTGTTGATTTTTGGCGCCAGTTAATCAGGAAGTGACGATTTTGTTCTCTTTGACTCGTTGGATGGAAACGCTGCTTTATTCACACATCTTTTATGCGATATTCCTGTTTTGCGCATACATTTAATTTGCGTTTTTGGATGGAAACGTAGCTACTGACTTTAAAGGTCTCATGAAATTAAAATAAAGTTTTTTTGATGTTATTATCAGTATTGTTCGTTTTTAGGATATCTATAAGCTAGTGCGCTCCAAAACAGTGACAAAATTCACGTTTAGAAGATATAAAACTGATATAAATATGTAAAGCTTGAAGTTTGTCACTTCCACCCAAATGGATCAATGGTTTTATTCACGTCACCTCATACTTCAGTTTCTCATCAAATCTTGACCAATCAAATGCTCTCTAGACATCTGACATGCCCTTAGAGACGGTTCTCATTTGCTTATCATTTGATGCACTTGACCTCAACCAATCTCAGGAGCTACACACAGCTATGTCCCGCCCTCTCTTCGTGTTTTGGTTGAGATTACGTCGAAACATCACATGAGAAACATCGAATAAAAATGCATATTTCAAAGCACTTCACGAGACCTTTAAATCAGCCAGTGTATTTGGTTAGATTTAAATATTTTAGCAGGAACACAGTAGCATAGAGTCCACAAATACTGCCTGAAATAGTGTGGTATACACTGTATTGTACATTAGTAAAACAAGTGACAGTCCTGTCAGCTGGCTGCAGACTCACACTGTGGCATGCAAATATATATAGACCACAAAATCATAGATTCATTCATTAATTTTCCTTCGGCTTAGTCCCTTATTTTTCTGGGGTCGCCACAGCGGAATGAACCGCCAACTTATCCAGCATATGTTTTACACAGCGGATGCCCTTCCAGCTGCAACCCAGTACTGGGGAACACCCATACACACTCATTCACACACATACACTACGGCCAATTTAGTTTACCCAATTCACCTATAGCGCATGTGTTTGGACTGTGGGGGAAACTGGAGCACCCGGAGGGAACCCACGCCAACACGGGGAGAACATGCAAACTCCACACAGAAATGCCAACTAGTCCAGCCGGGACTCGAACCAGCGACCTTCTTGCTGTGAAGCAACAGTGCTAACCACTGGGCCACCATGTCGCCCAAAATCATAGATCATAAATGTAATTTTTTTAATATTGAGATTTATATATGAAGTGACAGCTGAATAAATACAATTTCTAATACACCAAATAAACACACTTTACTAGGATTGGACAATATTTGGTTGAGATACAACTATCTGAAGAAAAGAAAAATCTAAATACTGCGAGACTTACCTTCAAAATTGTCTAAAAGAAGTGCTTAATGCACATTACTAATTAAAAAAAATATGTTTTGATATATTTACAGTAGGAAATATCTTTATTATTCTAAAATATTTTGGCATAAAAGATAAAATATATAATTTTGACCCATACAATGTATTTTTGGCTATTGCTAAAAATATACACAAGCAACATAAGACAGGTTTTGTGATCCAGGGTCACAATTTTATATTAGTATTTGTAATGTTAAGGACTGTGGGTATAATATTTGTTGTTATTGTCTTCTTAATTTTTATGTTTTATGTTTTCTAGTGTACATTTGAGGGCTGCGGCAAAGCATTCAAGAAAAATAATCAGCTGAAAACCCACGAGTGCACACACACTCAGCTCCTACCTTTCTTGTAAGATGTTTTCCACTGCTTTATCGCA
>CAIGQV010018170.1:4391013-4426063 GCA_903798115.1 Danio jaintianensis
GATAGATAGATAGATAGATAGATAGATAGATAGATAGATAGATAGATGGATATACAAGATAGACAGACAAGATAGATGGACGGTTGGAAAGACAGGTAGATAGATATACACAACAGACAATATAGATAGACAGACAGACAGATAGATAGATATACAAAATAGACATACACAAAAGACAAGATAGATAGACAGTTTTGAGTTTATATCCATATGTATAACATAAAAAAAGTAAGTATTTTAAAAAATATACTTTAGATAAAAATTCTACACATTTTGAAAGATTGACATTTACAGTTTTTCTCAGTCACTTTGGTCCATTTCTCAGATCAGAATTGAAATTCCCAAAACTACCTGTTCAATCTTCACATCATTGTGTCACTTGTGCACATCAAATAAGCAGTTTCTCATTCCTTTAAACAAGTTGCAAATGCTTCTGTACATCCATGCAAATGATTATGCAATTCTCTGATGTTTCCTACATTAGCAATCGCTTATGTCATGTTGATCAAAATGTATTATTTTGGTCTCTGTTGAATAGTCTCACCCCCCACAACATTTAATCGTTTGTTCAAGGCATAAGTCTTTACATGCAAAATGGCTGAACAAGTTGTCATAATATTTTGTCATAATGCATTTTTCTATACATTTCCATTAGACTTTTTTTCAAAATCTGTATACAATTGGTACATTTCTCCCAGGTGAATCTTGATTTTTTTCTAATGAAGGTGCATCTGAAAGCAGATTGTCCTATGTTCACATTTCTACTTTTGTTTTGTTTTTCTTTGAGCTATGCAGTGCTGTCTTTTCCTTTCTGTATTTCAATGACATGATCTGTTACCAAATTACAGTACAAACAGCAAAAATAACTTTTTTTTGACATAGTTTACATCAGAACACCCCTCCAGAGCGCACTGTTGTATTGACAACATGACTAAGTAATTTGACTGTCTTATCCGTACACAATGACATAAGGACTTGTCTGTCTGACGGCACTGACACAGGAATTTGGTTTTGAGAGATGAATTAAGGAATTTGAGCAAGAGACTGGGTTTTGGAGGTAATCCATGGTGTTTTGCTATTTGTACTCACTGTTTTGAGAAATGCACTTACTGTTTTGCAAATTTGAATTCTGATCTGAGAAATGTACCAAAGTGACTGGAAAAAACTGTAAAAACGATTCCTCTCCAGATAAAAATAGTTTGATGACATTAAAAATAGCGCATTGTTAGGGCTGCACGATATATCGCAAAATTATTGTTATTGCAATAATAGTATATGCGAGTTACGTATCGCAGACGTGTGATAAATTACATTTATTCTATGCATTGGTTGTTTATCTACCAATCAGATGGGGCCTTACTATCTTTATCCCCGCCTCCCCAGTAGTTGCTGTTCTGCTATTGGCTGGATCAACCCAAAGGTGAACCCAGAGCTGAAAATAAACACTAATGGGCGGAGTCGAGACGAGAGAGGAAAATGACAACAGCAAATCAAAGTCAGAATATCTGCTGAGGTTTTCCCTCACTCATAGTGTTTTAAAGACTAAATGTTTGCAGCTTGACAGTTTTTTTTAGTCTGAATTAGAATTAATTAGATCTGAAAAATATCTTTTATATGTTTATTTAATTATCATTACATAAATAAATGATTTAAAAACATAGCTAATAAGAAGCACTTTTCTAGGGATCGTAAGAAATATCGGTAGCGCAATACTCATCGCATACAACATCGCATATTTTTCCAGTATCATGCAGCCCAAGTATATGTTTGACTTTTTGGTTGCATTGGAATACTGACATTTTAGAGCAGCTACTTATTTGAGTCAATGTCCATGAGTGCTCTTAAAAACAACCTCATCGTGTCTTGAGTTAAAAGAATACATTGATTTTCTTCCTACTTGGGGATGGATTCGAAAAGTTTATTATTAATTTGAGCACTGACTCCAATCCGCTTGACATTTGTTTAGAAGATAGCTTTTAACCAATCAGGATCTTTATAGCTTAGTTGACTTCATTTGTAGCCTTTGTGGTCTCTCTATTCAAGTGTGAAGCCTGGATTTTTGCACTCCTTAATTCTCCACGTGAGAGCTGTTTTTGACAAATGATGATGGTTTTAAGTATATTTCAACCAAACTCTGATTACTTTCTTAGTGTTATTATAATATGTGATGTTCTTTATCAGTGACAAAAACAAAAATACATTGTATGAGTCAAAATAGTTTTTTCTTTTATGCCACAAATCGTTACAATATTGAGTAAATAGCATGTTCGGTAAAGATATTTTGTAAATTTCCTACTGTACAAAATATTAAAAAAACCTCAATTTTTGATTAGTGATGTGCACTGCTAAGCACTTAATATAGACAACTTTACAAGCGATTTTCGCAATATTTAGATTTTTTCTTAAGCCTCATACTCCAGATTTTCAAAAAAAAATTCCAAATATTGTCCTTTCCTAACAAACCATACATCAAGCTTATTTATGCAGCTTTCATGTGATGTGATTGTGATGCTTTTCATGTGATTTCATAAATCTCTTATGACTCCAGGGTCACAAATGTCTCACTTAAAATCAAAATATGTTCGTTTTCAAAGCAAAATAATACAATTATGAGATCAAGTCTTTATTTCTGAGAATATTGATCACAATTTTGCCGGTTTCCCTGCTGAAAAAAACCGCTTAAACCAGCCATAAGCTGGTTGGCTGGTTTTAGCTGGTTGACCAGCCTGGTTTTAGAGGGGTTTTGGCCATTTCCAGGCTGGTCTTAGCTGGTCAGGCTGGAAAATGACCAGCTAAAACCAACTTGACCAGCCTGGTTTAAGCTGGACATAGCTGGTTTAGCTGGGCTTCCAGTCTGGCTAGGCTGGTCAAGCTGGTTTTAGCTGGTCATCTCCCAGCCTGACCAGCTAAGACCAGGCTGGAAATGATTGGAAACCAGCCTGGAAATGGCCAAAACCCCTCTAAAAACCAGGCTGGTCGACCAGCTAAAACCAGCCAACCATCCTAGGCTGGTTTAAGCTGGATTTTTCAGCAGGGTTATGATTGAAATAAGAACAAATATCTGTCAGTTGGCTCAGAAAAAAAACAATTAAAACGGAAAAACAGTTTTCATATCCTAAATACTATTTTGTGTGTGTGTTGTGTGTAAGCATTAACATAAAAACGTGTTTATTTTGTACATCACAGCAAGTTAATGTCGTTTTACGTTAGATAAACTTATATTAAGCTCATATTAAGTTAGATAAGCTTAATTGTTTTTTTAATTAATGTTACGATGTCAATTGTTGTCAATTAAATACTTTAAGCTCTCATTTGATTGGTTGGAAATCGTGTAAACCGAAGAAACTCCGATATAAACCACTCAGTGACAAATGTGAGTAAAACAGTCGACACGAGACAAATGCTTAGTCAAATCACACTGTATCTGTATATAGATACATATATCTGTATATATCTATATGTATATAAAGCATACAGTATGTATGCTTATAACTGAGAAACCAGAGATTGTGACGGGTTTTCTCAGTCATATTTGAACTTGAATAAATATAAAACTGACCAAAAGCTACTTACACTGGAGTCGTACGGAACCGACGTCGAGCATGAAGGTGATTAATATAATTTAGTTAATATTTCAAGACAAATAAACGCACATTTGTGTTCGAAATAAGTAAAACTAGGACAATGAAGGCAAGTGACTTTTAAAACTGACAACCTAATTTTGTCGCAGACCAATGACGTCACGCTAAAGCGCCCCTGCTTTGCTGTTCAGTCTTGTATTTTCCGATTTGTTTATTGGTTAACGTTACACTACTGTTAATATGTGTTTATTAATATAAGAATAAAAAAAAATCAGGATGAGCAGTCAGAATGCAATAAAATATTGAATATTACAATTACAAAATTATTGATTTCCAATTTATTCAATGTAAGTCAACCAAATAAACGGAAACTACTGTAATTTTCTATCTACATTTTTGTAAACATGTACAACATGATTTCTCTCTTCTTTATCTCTACTTTGAAGATAAAATATTTTAATTAAATTAATTTATTCGTTCATTCATTTTCTTTTGGGCTTAGTCCCTTTATTAATCAGGGGTCGCCACAGCGGAATGAACCGCCATAAATTAATTTCATTAAAGCTAAAAGAACAAATACTTCAACGTTTTTTGTAAAAGAAATTATTCATTGTAATATCTGTAGTCTTTGATATATCACTGTACCATTATGGATTTCGTTTGGTATAAAATATGTAGGTTATGAGTTGCATGGATAAATTAAGGGGCCAATTAAGCACAACAGAGGCAGAATGAAGAGTTAAACATGGAAGAAGGATCAGGATCAGATCATTTAATGGTAGACATTTCACAAATGCCATCACTAGTCATTTTAATTATGTGGTTTAACTGTTGAATATTTGGTAGTGTTTGTAATAATAAACGTCTATAGCAAAACTCAAAATATCCAATGCCCAAAATGGCTGTTCATCAGGGTGTGCCACTCCAAATTTAAAGAGATCAGTCTTGTTATTTATTTACTTGCTTACTTACTTACTTATTTATTTATATGTTTGCTAAACTGTTCAGATTCATTCATTCATTTTCCTTCAGCTTAGTCCCTTATTTATCAGGGGCCGCCACAGCGGAATGAACCGCCAACTTATCCAGCATATGTTTTACGCAGTGGATGCCCTTCCAGCTGCAACCCAGTACTGGGAAACACCCATACACACTCATTCACACACATACACTACGGCCAATTTAGTTTCTTCAATTCACCTATAGCGCATGTCTTTGGACTGTGGGGGAAACCGGAGCACCCGGAGGAAACCCACGCCAACACGGGGAGAGCATGCAAACTCCACACAGAAATGCCAACTGGCCCAGCTGGGACTCTAGCGACCTTCTTGCTGTGAGGCTAACCACTGAGTCACCTACTGTTCAGATTTTATGGGCAAAATAGACAATTTTCATACCTCCTGACAAGCAGATGGCGCTGTGCCGAAACCTTAGGTCATGGTTGTTATGAGATCATAACACACACACACACACACACACACACACACACATCAAGTTTGGTCTTCTGATAATGCATTGCAGAGATACAGCCTCATCTACTTTGGTGAGTCTAATTTGTCCTTCCATTAAGGGTCTTTTGATTAATCAATAATTGTTTAAAGATGTTGCGAAAATCGAAAGATATGGAAAGAGATTTTAAAAAAACAAACTGGTTTTTAGAAACAATCTAAACGCTTAAAAAATTTCATGACAGAAAAACAAAGTGGCCTAATAGTTTTGAGAAATCAGAAGAAAGGAATTTAGAATATTTTCGCGGTAGTTTAAAGGTCCCGTGAAATTAAAATAAAGTTTTTTTGATGTTATTATCAGTATTGTTAGTTTTTAGGATATCTATAAGCTAGTGTGCTCCAAAACAGTGACGAAATTCACGTTTAGAAGATATAAAACTGATATAAATATGTAAAGCTTGAAGTTTGTCACTTCCACCCAAATGGATCAACGGTTTTATTCACGTCACCTCATACTTCAGTTTCTCATCAAATCGTGACCAATCAAATGTGTCTGACATGCCCCACCCCGTTCAAGACGCTTCTCATTTGATGGACTTGAGCTCAACCACTCTCACTGGCAGAGCTGTGAAAAAACCAATGCTATTGGCTGTTTTTTTATAAAGGGGAGGAGCTACTCTATGTCCCACCCTCTCTGTGTTTTGGTTGAGATTACGTCAAACATCGGGGAAAAAAAATGCACATTTCAAAGCCCTTCACAGGACCTTTAAAGGTTCGTCCATGTTTAACATAGACACGAGTGTAGATGTTGGCTGTAGGTGGCGCTAGAGAGTTTTATAAATGCATATAGTGTGTTTAATTAGGGACACGGCAAAAAAAACTAATTTACTTAGTGTTTGGCACCCAGTGTTGGGGAAAGTTACTTGCAATTAACAACGCATTGTATAACCTTCGGTTAGCTTTAAAAAAAAACACATCAAGGATAATGTTATCTTCTGAGAACATCCAGAGCTAGGCCTGTCACGATATCTATTGTTTGTCGTATGATATATTGCACCAAAATGTATTGTGATAAACTATATTATTGTCATTTTAAGACCCTTTTATGCCACTCATTATATAATGTCAGAATGACAATATAATATCATCACAATGCAAGTACACTCTTCCAAAGAACACATCATATTTTATTCTTAAGAGTATTTCATTTAATTATAGTCATTTTAACAGTTTAATAATCAGGCATTGGAATCAGAATGTGAAACGTATATCCTAAATAAATAATAATAAATGTTAACAATAAAGTGCAAGGTACAGAGTAACAGAGGCTGCGATATCTGCTACCAGATCTATTTTCAGTCGTCAGACACCAACATGAAAATATACTATAGTCATTTATGGTAAATACTATAGTCTTTATTAACCATACTGACACTGAAGCCTCCAATAGAGATCGAGATGTTGACAGTCAGCTAAAATGTACCTAGAATTGGTTTTTATGTGTGGGCGATATATACTGCATCACCAAAAATGATTGAGCTCATGTCCATGTGTTGTGCGACAAGTCGATATATTGATTACTGTGACAGGCCTATCCAGAGCTCTACATGCCGTATATACAGATTAATGAAAGTTTAAAGCGATGCATTTGCTGCTTTTGTATTTTTTGTCTTATTAGTTAGGTCAAATCACTGTACATTGAGGCAATCTCCTTTTGTTTTTCTTCCATGGTGTCTGTCTGTTCCCGCTCCTGCATTCTCTCATTGAGTGTGGGATTCAATGTAACTGTTCATTTTAATTCAGCAATTTATTTTTTAAAAGCTAATTATTTCCTTCGGCTTAGTCCCTTATTTATCAGGGGTCGCCACAGCGGAATGAACCGCCAACTATTCCAGCATATGTTTTACCTAGCGGATGCCCTTCCAGCTGCAACCCAGTACTGGGAAACACCCATACACTCTCACATTCACACACATATACTATGGTCAATTTAGTTTATTCAATTCACCTATAGCGCATGTGTTTGGACTGTGGGGGAAACCGGAGCACCCGGAGGAAACCCACGCCAACACGGGGAGAACATGCAAACTCCACACAGAAATGCCAACTGACCCAGCCAGGACTTGAACCAGCGACCTTTTTGCTGTGAGGCGACAGTGCTAACCATTGAGCCACCGTGCCTCCAAAAAGCTTATTAATTAAACTCAAAAGTAACTCAAATATTATTACCTAATTTTTTTAATGCATTATTTTACTCATTACTTAGAGAATATTGCGTTACTTGTAATGCGTTATGTTTAACACTGTTGACAATTTATAAAACGAAATAAAGACTTAAAAGAGTTTTGAACAGCAGAGCTTGAAAAGATCTGTGAGCTCTTGAACACGTGGGTCCGTTTCTGTGCGCTCATCTGTGCTTAACTGGAGTTGACACAGTTTGACCCGCAGCATAACACTTACTGACTCTCTTTATACTGCTCTCTTGATACTCTTGCAAATCTCCTAAATAACTAAACAAACGTATAACATTTCAGATTTTTTTTTATAATACATCTGATGATAATAATTCCCATTTATTTTGCCCTGTACTTTTTACCATATGTTTTGCTATTTTGCAAAACGTCACACATTTCAGCTTTTAATATATTTCTAAACGGACCAATACTACAGTCAAAAAATAATGTTTGCTGTTCGTTCAAACTATATATTTCATTTAATTTCTGAGTTTTTTGGGGGAAAACTTGATTGTTTTATGTTCAATCTATCTAAATTTGTAAAAACTAGTAAGTTAACTTAATTACTTCATGTCGTCCCAAAACAAATCTATTGAATCGAAAAGCGGGCTGCACGGTGGCGCAGAGGGTAGCACGTTCGCCTCACAGCAAGAAGGTCGCTGGTTCGAGCCTCGGCTGGGTCAGTTGGCATTTCTGTGTGGAGTTTGCATGTTCTCCCTGTGTTTGCGTGGGTTTCCTCCGGTTTCTCCCACAAGTCCAAAAACATGTGCAGTAGGTGAATTGGGTAAGCTAAATTGTCCGTAGTGTATGTGTGTGAATGAGTGTGTATGGATGTTTCCCAGTGATGGGTTGCAGCTGGAAGGGCATTCGCTGCGTAAAACATATGCTGGATAAGTTGGCGGTTCATTCCGCTGTGGCGACCCCTGATTAATAAAGGGACTAAGCCAAAAAGAAAATGAATGAATGAATGAATCGAAAAGCATTTTTACAGTGTACTTTGATAATCTGTATGTTTTTAAATAACAAATAAAGAAATTACAATAGGAGCGACACGGTGGCTCAGTCGTTAGTACTGTTGCCTCACAGCAAGAAGGTCGCTGGTTTGAGTCCCAACTGGACCAGTTGGCATTTCTGTGTGTTTGCATGTTCTCCCCGTGTTGGCTTGGGTTTCCTCAGGGTGCTCCGGTTTCCCCCACAGTCCAAACACATGTGCTATAGGTGAATTGAATAAACTACATTGGCTGTAGTGTCAGTGTGTGTGTGAAAGTGAGAGTATATGGGTGTTTCCCAGTACTGGGTTGCGGCTAGAATCCGCTGTGTAAAACATATGCTGGATAAGTTGGCGGTTCATTCTGCTGTGGCGACCCCAGATAAATAAGGGAGTAAGCCGAAGAAAAATGAATGAATGAATGAAATAAATAAAATACCATATTAGCAGCTGAAGGCAAAATTATTAGCTAAAATCAAGTAATAATTTTTTAACAAATTTAAAAAACATAAAAAAATATTATTAGTCCCCTTTTGAGAATTTCTTTTCCGATTGGCTACAGAACAAACCAATGTTGTCCAATTAACCTAATTAACCTAGTTAAGTCTTTAAATTGCACTTTAAGCTTAATACTAGTATCTTGCAAATTAGGTACACTGTAAAAAAGGGACTTTTATTAACATTTTGAATAGTTTAAATGAGCAATATCACACAAGTAGCAGTGTGATATGGCTGTATATTGACACTGGTGGGAGGCGTGCGTTGACACGAGGCCGCAGGCCGAGTGCCTTTGTATCCCACCAGTGATGATATACAGCCGTATCGCACTGCTACGAGTGTGATATTGCATTTATACAACAGTTCGACGGCACAATCGTGTATATAAAAAAGAAAATCAAACACGGAGAGTCTAAAAAACCCTTTTGTAAAAGGAACTACTTTCTTCCGCCATTCATTCACATCTGCAGCTGACGTCAGAACAGCAGAAACCGTTGCTACTTCACAAACGTCACTTTAGAGGTAGTGTTTGAATGATTCTCTAGAGTAATGTCTAAAATGATGACAAAACAGGTGATTTTGCTCACATTTTAAGATTATAAGGCTGAACGGCATGAAATGCCACCAGTCTAGAGACATTTCCCTGTATTTCTCTGTTGCAATCGGGATATCACAATAATTAACCCCAAAAAAGCTAAAGTCCCATCTTAGACTCAATACACTACAATTATATGGTATAAATACAGCACTACAACATACAAAAGAGAGAGATCGACTTAGAATGACACTTACCTGTTCTGTAATGATTTGTTCAGCTGTAGTTTGAAACATACGCTGAAAAAATGCAGTTTTTTTCCTCTAAGGGCTTATTATGCAGTCTCTGTCGCCATCTTGTGGCAAAGTGTCAACCGTCTTTGGTCTGCTCAGTATGACAGACTCGCTGCCAACACGCTGAATCTCCGAAATTATAAATATTTAAAATAGGCACTATCCTTATAAGTAAACTGCAGTTGCAATATAAACAACTATATTCTCACCTTAAAAAGACTCAAAAGTACATTATGTTGTCCAACAGCTGCAATATTTGTCAAACTGTAGTCCTCTGCCGGGTGAAGAGGCTGTACGAGTGCTGATATTACTTTAATATCTCACGGCTATCAGCCAATCAGATTCGAGAACCAGACAGAACTTGTATAAAGTGATATATTGTCTGGGTTGGTGCCACAAAAACCTTGAAATAAACTGCCAGTACATTTTCTGTTATTTTACAGACTTATTTCTCTCTATATATTATTTCTTACACATTATATTATTATTTAAAAATACTAAAATGTCAATAAAAGTCACTTTGTTAAACTGCAGAGTTGAATTTTCAACATCAAAAGTCGACAGAGCAGAGGTCAACATCCCATAATGCAATTCACAACCGTAAATAAATGGAAAAACTGTTAATTAACAGATATTTTTTACAGTGCAGTGAAATATTATTTACTTCAGTCATGGCAAAGATAGGAAGTTGAAAATCATCTCTCTCCATTAAAAAGCACTTGTTTAATGTTTAATAAAAATAAATAAAAGAGTTAAAATCTAATAGTTTTGCCTTCATCTGCTATATACTTAGTTGTTAAGTGTATTTTTTGGATTGCATTTTGGAAAAGGATCTCCCTTAATACCCCCAAGCTCTCTTTTTATATACTTACCCCTAAAAAGCAGACAAAAACTCTGTAAAGGCTTTCTAATATGTGTTTAAGACATTGTGGGAAAGGCAGCATGGGCTGACCCTATGGCTCGGGCCTTAGCTGCATTGAAACAGTAAATCTAGAGATTTTACAGTCAGCTGAGCAGCAATAGATTAATTTGTTTAACGCTGATGGCTACAAAGAGCCTCTAATCTTTTGCTGTTCTCAATGGCTTTAACCTTCGTGTCAGAGAGAAGCGGCTGCGTTTCTATGGCTCCGTTTCTCCCAGAATTCCTCTGTCACCTGCCCCAATCCGCAGGTGCAGAAACAGACCCGTCCCATCGGGGGAAAACGGGCCACAGGAAATGCAAAAAGAGGCTGAGGTCACAGGCCAAGGCGGAGGCGCTTGTTATGTTGCCATCAACAAGGTTTGAGTTTCAAAGAGCAGGCAGGACTCGGGAGAAAGAGTCTGAATGCATTTAAAAGAACACTTTTTCTTCTTATTTTGTGGGGGTTGGGGGATTGCATCATGTGGAACTGTGAACAACTCTCTCTCTCTCTCTATATATATATATATATGCGTATAAGAGATCACTGTAAAAAACTGGGTTCCACATAATTCCTTCATGCTGTCCCAACACAAATCGGTTAAGTTAACTTAATCGTTCTTTGCAAATTTAAGTGGATTGAAAATAAAACAATTAAGTGTGTTCAACTCGTATTAAATAAGTAGTTTGAACAAGCAATTTTTGATATATACACAGTTTAGGGCAAAAGTATTCGTCTTAATATGCAATATTTATTCTTTTTTCAAATATTTCTTAAGTGACATTTAACGGTATTTTCACAGTATTTCCTATAATATTTTTTCTTCTGGAGAAAGTCTTATTTGTTTTATTTCGGCTAGAATAAAAGCAGTTTTTATTTTTTTAAAACTATTTTAAGGTCAATATTATTAGCCCCCTTAAGCAATATTTGTTTTTGATTGCCTACAGAACAAACCACTGTTATACAATGACTTGCCTAATTACCCTAACTTAAATTAATCTAGTTAAGTCTTTAAATGTCTCTTTAAGCTGAATACTAGTATCTTAAAAAATATCTAGTAAAATATTATGTGCTGTCATCATGGCAAAGATAAAAGAAATCAGTCATTAGAAATTAGTCATTAAAACTATTGTTTAGAACTGGTAGGCTCAGAAGGCTGTAATCATCCATCCACATGGTTAATCAGCTATACTAATAGAGAAGACTCCAGATCCAGATCTGTTTTTACATTACTGTGATGGTTGGGTTTAGGGTTGGGGTAGACATTAATACAATTAACGGGAAATTTAATAAATAATATAAATAATTCTCGTTAACTTCTGGCTGCAGCTGTATGTGATCTATAGCTGATTAACCATGTGGATGAATGATTACAGCCTTCTGAGCCTACTAGTAGCTCAGAGCCCCTACTGGCCCATATCTATCAGCTGATAACCACTCATAACGCCCATTCAATCCAGTGATAACATTCGAACTGGCTGGGATTCTAAGGAATCTGACAACATACATTTTAAATGACTGAAAAATAAAATAAAATCAAAAGGTTACAAAGTTAACGATAAACTTCATCGTGATTCATTTTTTTGAGTGTACGCTAGGGCTGCACAATATATCGTTTCAGCATTGATATCGCAATGTGCATATCTGCAATAGTAACAACACAGGATCTGCACGGTCATGTATGGGTTATTGGTGACCAGGAGCTTGTAGATTAATGGCTTTAAAGTTTAGAATTCACATTTGTTTTCGTTCAAGTGAGTTTAAAGCATACAGGCTGTCATTTATTATTCTATCCTATTATTTAATATATAAAGATTAATTAAATCAAATATTTATAGTGAAGACTGCCAAGTATCATTTTACATTAGATTTTTAAAATTTATTTGTGTCCAACTGGGCTGCACGGTTGCGCAGTGGGTAGCACGTTTGCCTCACAGCAAGAAGGTCGCTGGTTCAAGCCTCGGCTGGGTCAGTTGGCGTTTCTGTGTGGAGTTTGCATGTTCTCCCCGTGTTCGTGTGGGTTTCCTCCGGGTGCTCCGGTTTCCCCCACAAGTACAAAAACATGTGGTATAGGTGAATTGGGTAAGCTAAATTGGCCGTAGTGTATGTGTGTGAATAAGTGTGTATGGATGTTTCCCAGTGATAGGTTGCAGCTGGAAGGGCATCCGCTGCGTAAAACATATGCTGGATAAGTTGGCGGTTCATTCCGCTGTGGCGACCCCAGATTAATAAAGGGACTAAGCCAAAAAGAAAATGAATAAATGAATGAATGTGTTCAACTGCCATTAATACTTAACAGACAAACATAAAGCACTCTTTTCTCTCATTTGTATTCGCCCCCTCCCTAAAATTTTAGTTTAAATTTAATTTTAAGTAGTTTATAATAATTTATGCAAACAATTTATATGTGGGGCTGCACGGTGGTGCAGTGGGTAGCACGGTCGCCTCACAGCAAGAAGGTCGCTGGTTCGAGCCTCGGCTGGATCAGTTGGGGTTTCTGTGTGGAGTTTGCATGTTCTCCCCGTGTTGGCGTGTGTTTCCTCCGGGTGCTCCGGTTTCCCCCACAAGTCCAAACACATGCGGTATAGGTGAATTGGGTAGGCTAAATTGTCCGTAGTGTATGTGTGTGAATGGATGTTTCCCAGTGATGGGTTGCAGCTGGAAGGGCATCCGCTGCGTAAAACATATGCTGGATAAGTTGGCGGTTCATTCCGCTGTGGCGACCCCTGATTAATAAAGGGACTAAGCCGAAAAGAAAATGAATGAATGAATTTATATGTGTTAAATTTCATTCATTCATTCTTTTTCTTTTTGGCTTAGTCCCTTTATTAATCTTAATATTAATGAGTTCTTCGCAATCCTTTTGGTGAAATATATTTCATATCGCAATATATATAGCAGAAATACTAAATATTGCAATGTCATATGTTTCCCAGTATCGTGCAGCCCTACACTCAAAAAAATGAGTTCTTATTCTTCTTATTCAAAATGAGCTGAATCAACTCAATTCTTGAGGTGTTTTGGGGGGCAACTTTATTGTTTTATGTTCAATCCACTTAAATTTGCAAAAACGAATAAGTTAACTTAATTCCTTCATGTTGTCCTAACACAAATCAATTGTGTGGAACCCAGTTTCACACAATTCATTCATGTTGTCGCAACACAAATAGATTAAGTTAACAATTTTTTAAGTAGATTAAACATAAAACAATTAAGTTGCCCCCCAAAAAACCTCAAGAATTGAGTTGTTTCAGCTCATTTTAAGCAAAAAATTTGAGTGTATATAAAACATTTTAGACACATTTCATAATTGCATTTTTAGCATTTAAGTCTGCAAGTAAATTAGACGGTTATATGGTTCGTAAACCCCCTAAAAAAGCAGTATTTTTAAACAGAGTTATTTAGATACCGCAATGAGACCGAATTTAACAATGCCGCCTTTTATCGCAGTGCTAAAGTGCATAATGATGGACCTCCAGTCTATTCAGCGAATGAGACTTTAGATTAAGGAAGCTGTGAGGGCGCGAACTGCAAATGTTTGGAGAAAGAACTTTGTCCAAAAAAAAAGGAAAAAGTGGCGTCTGTGAGCAGCAGGTGGATAATTGTACACGCTTGACTGCGCCCACAGAAAGATGCGCTCCAGAATGAGCATTCATCAACACGACCGGGGAGCTTCCTAGTGGGCTAATTAGCACACGGATAGCAGTTCATCTAGCAGACACCCTCCATAGTGGCACACCTTTCACACAAAGGGAATGTTGCCATACACAAGTTACAGACGAGGAATCAGTGTCTTCTTTTCGGAGCTATATATGTGTCCGTGGCTTTGTTTGCTGCTTGTGGAGCTCGTCTTTTAATAGTACTTTGAGTGACATGTCTAAAGCTAAAAAAATTGTGTGAGGCTAAGGTGATCTTTGGGATTGGAGATTAGAATTAATATTACACTGAAAAAAAAAAGTTGTTTTAGGACATTTAGCACATGCGTACATTAAACAGGACGTAAAGAGGACCTGTTATGCCTCTTTTTATAAGATTTAAAATAAGTCTCTGATGTCCCTCGAGTGTGTGTGTGAAGTTTCAGCTCAAAATATCACACAAGTAATGTTTTACAACTCTTTGAAAGTGCCGATTTAGGGCTTTGAGCTGAATTGTGCTATTTTTCACCACAGCGGAATGAACCGCCAACTTATCCAGCATATGTTCTATGCAGCGGATGCCCTTCCAGCTGCAACCCATCACTGGGAAACACCCATACACTCTCATTCACACACATACACTACGGACAATTTAGCTTACCCAATTCACCTGTAGCACATTTCTTTAGACTGTGGGGGAAACCTCTTTTTACAAGATGTAAAATAAGTCTCTGATGTCCCTCGAGTGTGTGTGAAGTTTCAGCTCAAAATATCACACAAGTAATGTTTTATAACTCTTTGAAAGTGACGATTTTGGGCTTTGAGCTGAATTGTGCCGTTTTGGTGACTGTTGCTTTAAATTTTGCTTTCAAAAGAGGGCGGAGCTACAAATGCCTATGTGTCACCATAGCGACAGATTCAAAACAGGTCTCTGTGAAAAACTGGAAGAGATGTGTCTCAGAAGAAGGGCAGTCTATGGAGACTCTGGTGTTCATTTGTGCATCCTGAAATTAAATTAAATTCAAAACTCTAATGGCGGATGGCTGCTTCTCACTCAGGGCTGTCTAATGAGGGAGAGATTGTCACTAGTGGGCGGGGCTTTCCCCCTCTGATGACACGTACAAAGGGAGAATATCAATCAAACTGTTTCTGCAGACTATTTCTGTCATGTGATAATTGTTCTTTTATGCCAAAAATCATTCAAACATTAAGTAAAGACCATATTCCATGAAGACATTTTGTAAATTTCCTACTGTACATATATCAAAATCTATTGTTTTATTAATAATGTGCATTGTTAAGAACTTAAACAACTTTAAAAGTGATTTTCACAATATTTATTTTTTAAACATATTCCAAATGTTCACATAGTTGTATCTCAGCCAAATATTGTCCTTTTCATTCATTAATTTTCCTTCAGCTTAGTCCCTTTATTCATTCACATGTCTTTGGACTGTGGGGGAAACTGGAGCACCCGGAGGAAACCAACGCCAACATGGGGCGACAGTGCTAACCACTGAGCCACCGTGTCGCCCCAAATATTGTCCTATCGTATCTAACAATAAATCAATGGAAAGACTATTTTTAATAAATCTCACAACAATTATCCATTTGAACTGGCTTTGTAGCCCAGCAAAGCACTGATCACCTTAAAATACCACAGACATCACCATCAGTTCACAGTGCCGTTTACACTTTCTCCGAAAATGGCATGTGATCAGACCAGATGTCCTGTTTGTTCACATGATGTTTGCCTTAATTAAGCCTATTATCTCAAACAATGAAGGGCGGCACGGTGGCTCAGTGGTTAGCACTGTCGCCTCACAGCAAGAAGGTCGCTGGTTTGAGTTCTGGCTGGGCCAGTTGGCGTTTCTGTGTGGAGTCAGCATGTTCTCCCCGTGTTGGCGTGGGTTTCTTCCGGGTGCTGCAGTTTCCCTCACAGTCCAAACACATGCGCTATAGGTGAATTGGATGAACTAAATTGCCCGTAGTGTATGAGTGTGTGTGTAAATGTGAGAGTGTATGGGTGTTTCCCAGTACTGGGTTGCGGCTGGAAGGGCATCCGCTGCGTAAAGCATATGCTGGAATAGTTGGCGTTTCATTCCGCTGTGGCGACCCCTGATAGATAAGAGACTAAGCCGAAGGAAAATAAATGAATAAATCTCAACCAATGATGGAAAAAAAGCTTGAGAAGCTCAGATACAAATGGAAAGCACATTGTCAACTCTCTCTACACTGTAAAAAATATTTGTAAATGAGCAGTTATCTGTATTTTGTGATTCATTTTTTTAAATTTTTCCTCATTTATTTATGCTTTTGAATTGCATTATGGGACCTGAAACTTTCTTGCAACAACTTTTAACCTTGAAAAGTTTAAAAAAGTGACTTTTATGAGCATTTTTAATAGTTTAAAGTGATATATTGTTTGGGTTCGTGTTGTGCACTACCTGACAAAAGTCTTGTCGTCGATCCCAGTTTTAAGAGCAACAAATAATAACTTGACTTCTAGTTGATCATTTGGAAAAGTGGCAGAAGGTCGATTTTTCTGATGAATCATCTGTTGAACTGCATCCCAATCATCACAAATACTGCAGAAGACCTACTGGAACCCGCATGGACCCAAGATTCTCACAGAATCAGTCAAGTTTGGTGAAGGAAAAGTCATGGTTTGGGGTTACATTCAGTATGGGGGCATGAGAGAGATCTGCAGAGTGGATGGCAACATCAACAGCCTGAGGTATCAAGACATTTGTGCTGCCCATTACATTACAAACCACAGGAGAGGGCAAATTCTTCAGCAGGATAGCGCTCCTTCTCATACTTCATCCTCCACATCAAAGTTCCTGAAAGCAAAGAAGGTCAAGGTGCTCCAGGATTGGCCAGCCCAGTTACCAGACATGAACATTATTGAGCATGTCTGGGGTAAGATGAAGGAGGAGGCATTGAAGATGAATCCAAAGAATCTTGATGATCTCTGGGAGTCCTGCAAGAACGCTTTCTTTGCCATTCCAGATGACTTTATTAATAAGTGATTTGAGTCATTGCAGAGATGTATGGATGCAGTCCTCCAAGCTCATGGAGTCAGACACAATATTCATTCTTTTTCCACTGCACCATGACTTTATGTTCTATACTGGACATTATTTCTGTTAAGTGACAAGACTTTTGTCTAAGCAAAGTCAGACCTTACTGTCCTAATTAAAGAATTAAAAATCAAGGCATGATCATATTTTATTTTGGTAAAATAAGTGTAATCTAGGGCGTCACGGTGGCGCAGTGGGTAGCACGTTCGCCTCACAGCAAGAAGGTCGCTGGTTCGAGCCTCGGCTGGGTCAGTTGGTGTTTCTGTGTGGAGTTTGCATGTTCTCCCCGTGTTCGCGTGGGTTTCCTCCGGGTGCTCCGGTTTCCCCCACAGTCCAAAAACATGTGGTATAGGTGAATTGGGTAGGCTAAATTGTCCGTAGTCTATGTGTGTGAATGAGTGTGTTTCCCAGTGATGGGTTGCAGCTGGAAGGGCATCCGCTGCGTAAAACATATGCTGGATAAGTTGGTGGTTCATTCCGCTGTGGCGACCCCAGATTAATAAAGGGACTAAGCCGAAAAGAAAATGAATGAATGAAGTGTAATCTAGAGGCCTTTGCCTTTCATATAAGCCACTTCTGATACCAAATGATCAACTAGAAGTCAAGTTATTATTTGTTGTTCCTAAAACTTGGATAGGCGACAAGACTTTTGTCAGGTGTTGTATATTACGCTACAAAAACCATGTAATAAAGTGCCAGTAAATTTTCTGTTATTTTACAGACTTATTTCTCTATATATTATTATTTCTAATACATTATATTATTATTTCAAACTACTAAAATGTCAATAAAAGTCACTTTGTTCAACTGTAGAATTGAACTTTCAACATCAAAAGTCGCCAGAGCAGAGATCAACATCCCACAATGCAATTCACAACCGCAAAGAAAAGGAAACTCTTAATTAATTATATATTTTTTACAGTGTACATGGTCAAACTCTTACAGAGCTTGAATGAAAAAGCATTAATCTTCTCTCTAAATCCCCAAAGATACAAGATAGAAACACACTCTGCTTTCTATCATCGCTTCATTGTGCCTCTAACTGCTTTAATCCAAATATAATCAAAGGGAATGTTTCATTAGCTGTTATTTTTACATAATGATCCTTTATCAGCCGAATGATTTTTTTTGTATTAGCATAATTAGCCGGCTCTCAGCCAGCTTGTGGGGTCTTGCGGGGTCTAATTGGCCCCCGTGGCATGATGGGAAAAAAGCACAAGGTGTCGCGGCGGGCAGGTGCTGATGGTGGCAAACGGGGGCAACGCAGAGGCGGGTAATTACAGGATGAATTTCACTTTAATAAATGTGGGAGATGCAGATAGCGGGGCTTTCTACCTAATGGCTTCTGCCTCTGGAGCCACTTTAGGCAGAGAATGATCTGAAAGAGTGTTTAATTAACACATGCTCTCTGATCCCGAGAGAGAGAGAGAGAGGATGACAGAAGCGGAGCGAGAGAAAATGTCAAACCAGTAAATACAAAGACGGAATAATTTCGAGAATTAGAGATGGAGTAGAAAAAAAGGAAACATGAAGAGATCTGCAAATATTATATAAACATTATGAGAGCAAGCATCAGGGGTGATTCTGTTTTCAGTTTACGGGGGGGGTTTGCCCATTATGAGGGATTTAAAAAATTTATTCATCAGGGGTCGCCACAGCAGAATGAACCGCCAACTATTCCAGCACATGTTTTACGCAGCGGATGCCCTTCCAGCTGCAACCCAGTACTGGGAAACACCCATACACTCTCACATTTACACACACACTCATACATTACGGCCAATTTAGTTTATTCAATTCACCTATAGCGCATGTGTTTGGACTGTGGGGGAAACAGGAGCACCCGGAGGAAACCCACGCCAACACGGGGAGAACATGCAAACTCCACACAGAAACGCCAACTGACCCAGCCGAGGCTCGAACCAGCGACCTTCTTGCTGTGAGGCAACAGTGCTAACCACTGAGCCACCATGCCGCCCTAAAAACTAATTCATTAATATTAAATTATAATAAAACTAAAAATGTTTGACTAAATAAATGTGACTAAATGATGACGGAATTTTCATTTTTGGGTGAACTGTCCCTTTAAAGTCAATGTGAAATAAGTTTGTACAATGTTTATTTTGCTAGCGCATATTATTATTATTCCCAAGGTGAACAATTAATCCATGCAGGTTAATCCACAAGTTTGTTTTGGTCATTTTCAATTAAAGTCTGAACATTCCCTTTCTAAGTTTGGAGGGGCGGGGCTTCTCTGATGATGTCATTTTGAGGCTTCAGCCACAATATTCTTAGCCACGCCCCTCTCACTGTTAGTTTGCAATGAGGGAATGATGTGCAAAAAGAAAGCTCCGCCCCCTACTCAATATTCGTTTTTAGTTGTAAGTTTATCAGCATGCTGAAATAAAAGTCTCAGCAACTTCTGATTCACATGGACTTTAGGTCAACTTTTTAACAATCTGAATTAGTGTGAAGTTGACTGTAGATCCACTTTTTTTCTTTTTCTTCTTTGTTTTTTTACAGTTTACATGTTACAAAACACTAGGCCTAATGCTATTTTTAAAACGCAAGACAAGTTCACTTCTTTGTTTGGGTTCACATATGGGCAGACTTTTATGTGTGTGTGTGTGTGTTTGTGTGTGTGTGTGTGTGCTTTTTTGACATACAGTTATTTAGAAAAATGTTGGGAACCTGCAACCATTGACTTCCATAGTATTTGTTTTTTTTCTACTATGGAAGTGAATGGTTACAGGTTTCTAACATTTTTCAAAATATCTTCTTTTGTGTTCAACAGAAAGAAAGTATACTTTTAAGTTGACTGCAGTTTTACTTTTTTTGTACAGTTTACATGTTACAAAACACCAGGGCAGACATATGGGCAGACTTTTATGTGTGTGTGGTAATGATGATGATGATGTTTGCTTGTCTCACTCTCTGCTGCTGTGTGTGTGTGAGTATCTGTGTGTGTGTGTGTGTGTGTGCTTGTTTTTTTTTTGACAGTTATTTTGAAAAAAGTTGGGAACCTGCAACCATTGACTTCCATAGTATTTGTTTTTTGTACTATGGAAGTCAATGGTTACAGGTTTCTAACATTTTTCAAAACATCTTCTTTTGTGTTCAACAGTAATAACGGAAACCCATAATGTTTTGGAACCACTTTTAAGTTGACTGCAATGTACTTTTACAGTTTACATGTTACAAAACACTAGGCCTAATGCTATTTTGAAAATGCAAGACAAGTTCACTTGTCCTTTGCTTGGGTTCACATATGGGCAGACTTTTATGTGGGTGTGGTGATGATGATGTTCGCTGATGATGCTGTCTGTGTATGTGTGTGTGTGTGTATCTGTCTCTCTCTCGGTCTGTGTGTGTATGAGTATCTCTCTGTATGTGTGTGTGTGTATATGAGTATCTGTGTCTCTCTCTCTCTCTCTCTGTGTATATGAGTATCTGTGTGTGTGTGTCTCTCTCTCTCTCTGTGTGTCTCCGTGTAGTACACTAGGGGCCGCGCGCTCGCTCTCCCCACTCAGCTGGAGCTAAAAGCCCTGGAACGGGACGGTAATTGCCCAATTAGGCCTCTCGCTCGGCGGCCCGTACCGCTCTCTCCGCGCCTCCACGCCACCGCTCGCACCGATAATTGAGCTGAAAGCAAACGAACGGCCGGCAGACAAACAAGCTACTAGAAAATAATTACTTGGAGTGTTTCTTTTCAGTAGCTGTACAGCGGATTTCATTATGGTGAATAGCCACTAAAGCTGCTCGAAACGCCGGTAGTTGTCATTTTCATAGGGACTTGATAATGACATTAATTTGTCTTAATGGCTGGTTCTATTGTTATAAATAGGAAAATGAGCCCAAATTGTCTTGCTGTGGCGAGGCGAAGAGGACTCCGTCGAGCTCCCGGCAGACATGAGGAGTTAAATTGGTGTGCTTGTCAAATTTCCAATAATTTGTTATATGGAACACGAGTAATGCCAGTGCCATTAGGGTTCATTTTCCCTAAATTCATTACTGCCCTTGTTTCCCTTTTATGTTTCTAATGCCCAATCACATTTCTCTCTGCTTCAAGTGGTTTTGTAAGGATTGGGACTGACTGACAGACAAAACACACACGCACACACACACTTATACACACACACACACACACACACACACACACACACGTTTGCCTTCTTGTGCAGTTATGCGCCACGCACGCACACACGCGCGCGTTTGTTTTTGTGAATTGTGAGGACATTCCATAGACCATTGTTTTTATGAACTGCATTTTTTTTCTATTGCCCTACCCCTTATAGGAAACTGTGGCGTTTTACATTATGAAAAAAATGTATGTATGATTTATAAGCCTTTTGAAAAATGGAAACATCAGTAATGTCCTCATAATTCACAATCTCTTGTAATACCAGTGTCATACCTTTGTCGTTATACACATATTTATGTCCTGATATGTCAAAAAAACAAGCACACACACACACTTTGTTTTTGTGAATTGTGGGGACATTCCATAGGTTACTATTGTTTTTATACTGTACAAACTGTATTTGTTTCTATTGCCCTACCCCTTTTACTTTATGAAAAATCTTATTATGTATGATTTATAAGCCTTTTGAAAAACAGAAACATCAATAATGTCCTCATAATTCACAATCTCCTTGTAATACCTGTGTCATACTCATGTCATTACACATATTTTTGTCCCAATTTGTCAAAAAAACAAGCACACATACATGTTTGTTTTTGTGAATTGTGGGGACATTCCATTGCTCACCATTGTTTTATACTGTACAAACTATATATTTTTACTATTCTATTTTTTCTGGCGTTTTACTTCATGAAAAATCTTATTAAGTATGATTTATAAATCATTTGAAAAACAGAAACATCAGCAATGTCCTCATAATTCACAATCTCCTTGTAATACCTGTGTCATACCCATGTCATTATACACATTTATGTCCTGATATGTGCAAAAACAAACACACACACACACACACACACACACACACACACACACACACACACACACACACACAATTGTTTTTGTGAATTGTGGGGACATTCCATAGACCATTGTTTTTATAAACTGTATTTTTTCTACTGCCCTATCCCTTATAGGAAACTGTGGTGTTTAACTTTATGAAAAATCTTATTATGTATGATTTATAAGCCTTTTGAAAAATAGAAACATCAGCAATGTCCTCATAATTCACAATTTCTTTGTAATACCTGTGTCATACCCATGTCATTATACACATTTATGTCCTGATATGTGCAAAAACAAACACACACACACACACATACACACAGGGAGATATTCTGAAAGGAAGCTAATTTGAAAAATGTTTTAAACCTGTAACCATTGACTTCAATAGTATTTGTTTTTTCTACTATAGAAGTGAATGGTTACAGGTTTCCAACATTTTTCAAAATATCTTTTTTTGTGTTCAACAGAAAGAAAGGAAACCCATAAACGTTTATAACCACTTGAAGTATAATTTTAAGTTGACTGCAGTTTCACTTTTTTAAATATATATATTTTACATGTAACAAAACACTAGTCCTAATGCTAATTTGAAAACGCAAGTGTTCTTACACACACACACTGCATACTGACACACAGACACTACTCCCACAACTCTGATATATTCATAGCGCCAGATGTTGTCGGATTGCTGCTGATGTGGATGGGATCTGTCAAGTGTGTATTTCAGTGCTGTTAGCGCTCTAATGCAGCTGTTTCCAGGGGATGCTGGAAGCTTTTCCCCCCCAATAATTTAAAATGACATTACAGCAAAGTAGAGCTAATGGCGAATCAGTGCTGCGGAGATGAGATATATGACGGTGAACATTAGTTTCAGCTCCAGAACTTTACCTGCTGTAGCTTTAGTTCGTCAACAGGGGGCGACGCTGTAACATTCACATCAAGATATTTCACTTTTGCCCAATTTTCACTTTTCAAGATACTAGTATTCAGCTTAAAGTTTAACTTACAGGCTTAATTAGGTTAATTATGCAAGTTAGGGTAATTAGGCATATCATTGTGTAACAGTGGCATGTTCTGTTGACAATCGAAAACAAATATTGCTCAAGGGGGCTAATAATATTGACCTTAAAATGGTTTTTAAAAAATTAAAAACTGCTTTTATTGTAGCCGAAATAAAACAAATAAGACTTTCTCCAGAAGAAAAAATATTATAGGAAATACTGTGAAAAATTCCTTGCTCTGTTAAACATCATTTGGGAAATATTTGAAAAAGAAAAAAATTCACAGGAGGGTGAATAATATTGACTTTAACTGTATACATATATATATATACATATATAAAAAACTACAGACATTAATAAGCAAATACAATCGCACTATAAAAGTGATTCAAAATTACAAATCCATTCAGCTTGTCAAGAGTGGATGCATGTCATGTCAGCTATGCATATTACACTGCAATACACCACAGTTTACTGTAGTAAAAACTAAAGTATGCTGTTTAACACAGTTGCCAGTTCACAATAGTTTATAATGTAGCATTCATTAACAAAGTGTTGTAAATATATATACAGTAGGCCTATAATACACTTTACTTTTCAAAAACACTATATTTATTATCAAATTACTATAGTACTTGTCGGCACATTGACACAGAAATTAAACAGGCTGCTTTTTTAACATTGTACATGTGACTTACTGTTTATTTGACAATGTCGGCTCGCTGGAAACTTTAACTAGTCTGTATAATTTACCATTAAGGAAAAATGATGATTTTAGCATTCTCTTACATCGCAATAAACTTCATTTCAATATAAATATTACTGTGTATATGAGTCGTCATATTTAAGGAGGGATAATGGTTAAATATGAGTTTAAAGAGGAACTTCTGTCTGATCATTCTCATTGATCTTTTATCATCTCTCTCCGCAGTTAAAATAAATACATATAGCTTTTGTAGTCCAATTGCCAACCATAAAATTTTAATTGAACTGTAATGGTTCTAATACATCTACATATAATCTGAGTATAGGAACCAACAGTAATCACAAAACCCTATCAGCTAAATTGCGAAAGCTCACCCTAGTAATACATTATCATTCATTCATTCATTTTCTTTTCGGCTTAGTCCCTTTATTAATCAGGGGTCGCCACAGCGGAATGAACCGCTGACTTATCCAGCATATGTTTTTACACAGGGGATGCCCTTCCAGCTGCAACCCATCACTGGGAAACACCCATACACTCCCATTCACACACATACACTACGGACAATTTAGCTAACCCAATTAACCTATAGCGCATGTCTTTGGACTTGTGGGGGAAACCGGAGCACCCGGAGGAAACCCACGCCAACACGGGGAGAACATGCAAAGCTCCACACAGAAATGCCAACTGATCCAGCCGAGGCTCGAACCAGCGACCTTCTTGCTGTGAGGTGACAGCGCTACCCACTGCGCCACCGCGCCACCCTTAATACATTTATCATTTTATCTTAATTGATTCGATTCATATAAAAAAATTATGTTTACTGTGAATTAACGTATTAATATATTGTCACCTTGTCACCTCGGCAGCCAATGAGCTTGCTTCTCATCAGTTTAAATGCTCCGCGTCATTTTACGCTGTTAAGCCGTGTTTTCGGAGACCCTCCTCCACCCCAGCTCCACCTGTGTATAGATCTGCTACAGGGGTTACATATATATTATGTTTGCAGCAGCGTGTTATATTCTCAGACAGCATGTCTGTGTATATACTGGCAGTAGTAGATCTCGGTACTTGCTCTGTCATATTAATCAAAGCAGCAGCAGCAGCGTAGCAGATCTATACCGCCAAGACCAAATACATCAACATTGCCATCTACATATTCATTACCATACAAAATCCAGAGTGTTCATGACAGAAGTGGGATTATACATCTTTTAGATTGAATGAACTGTAAAGAGCTAAGTTCATTCATTCATTTTCTTTTCGGCTTAGTGCCTTTATTAATCTGGGGTCACCACAGCGGAATGAACCGCCAACTTATCCAGCATATGTTTTACGCAGCGGATGCCCTTCCAGCCGCAACCCATCACTGGGAAACATCCATACACACTCATTCACAATTTAGCTTACCCAATTCACCTATAGCGCATGTCTTTGGACTTGTGCGGGAAACCAGAGCACCCGGAGTGCTCCACACAGAAATGCCAACTGACCCAGCCGAGGCTCGAACCAGCAACCTTCTTGCTGTGAGGCGATTGTGCTACCCACTGCGCCACCGTGAGGCCCAAGAGCAAAGTTAAATAAAACAATACAAAAAGGGAAATCAATGGATTTTAGCTCATTTATTATAATTCGATCCTTTTATTGTGGAAAACTAGAAAACTAAGACGGTTTACTAGGAAATATTTGAGTTGTCATTTTTCCAGTATTTCTCCCAGCAGAGAAAATGGATTGTAAAAGCAGAGAGAAATTGAACTTCGGGGGTAGAAAAAAAACTGTACTTCAGTTTAATATGTTGCAGTGTCACATCATCTAGATAATATAATGTTTTTGTTCATTATATATGACTCATAAGGCAAATACTCAACAAGTCTGTCCTGTACGATTCATATGTGCTGTGCTGCATAAGGATAAAGTAAAAAATGTATAAAATAAAGTAGTGCAGATCTAAAATAATAGTATATAATACTGATTAATTCGAAAAATAGAGTACGAAAGGGAAAAAAATGATTATGGCAATTATTTAATTATCAATTTTAAAAGTATATCTTCGGCATTTTAGGAAAAAGCATGTGTTGTAAATTATTTCACGCACATTTTATAATGTTTATAATGTCATGTTTGTAAATTGTAGAGGGTAGTTTAAAATTGGCTGTTATTTCCTAATTTTATTTTACTGATTAATTAGCATTAAAGCTTATAAATTCAATCATTTCTGGCTTCATATTTGTCACTTTTTTTTGTATATGCTGGAAATGAATGCATTACTGCACGCTTTCAAAAGCCAGAGTTTCAGACAGCTTGTGTTATTTGCAATGTATTGTGATGAACTAATTCTCTAAATTGATAAAATAATGATTCAATTAAATCAAAAATTCAAATAAACGGAAAGATTAAAAGTATTTTTGACATTATGTACTTGCACTTAAACTAAATTTAAGCCCCCCCAAAAATTTGAAAGTAAAAATGGTATAGTATTTGATCTGTTATTGAGTAATATTAATGTTATTAATTAATATTATTCAGTACATTATTAAGGGCGGCACGGTGGTGCAGTGGGTAGCGCTGTCACCTCACAGCAAGAAGGTCACTGGTTCGAGCCTCGGCTGGGTCAGTTGGCATTTCTGTGTGGAGTTTGCATGTTCTCCCCGTGTTGGCGTGGGTTTCCTCCGGGGGCTCAAATTTCCCCCACAGTCCAAAGACATGTGGTATAGGTGAATTGGGTATGCTAAATTGTCCGTAGTGTAGGTGTGTGAATGAGAGTGTATGGGTGTTTCCCAATGATGGGTTGCAGCTGGAAGGGCATCCGCTGCTTAAAACATGCTGAATAAGTTGGCGGTTCATTACGCTGTGGCAACCCCAGATTAATAAAGGGACTAAGCCGAAAAGAAAATGAATGAGTATTATTAGCTATTTGCTGTTTCGCAACAAAATGCATTAAATCTGTGGTTTGTATAGGTTTGTTTCACTCTTAAATGACCCAGTAAACACTTAGAATTCAGTTTTTAATAAAGATTTTTAAAGATTTTTATTTGTTTTATTTTTAAACATTCACTTCATTACATTTACTGTTTAGTTTTAGATGCAAATTAAAAAAAAAAGTATATTCATTTTGAAGGATTACACTGCAGTTGAATCTAGGAATGTGCTTGCTGTTAAAAATACACAGTTGTTTCATTATTTAATAATAACATTAATTTAGTAATTAGAATTGAATTAACTAGATTTATATTGACGTTATAGAATTTTTGAATCCATGTTCAAATGTTGTCTAGTAAATTAAATTAATTCGATTTATATTGATGTAATAGAATTTTTAATCCATGTTCAGATATTGTCTAGTATACAGTTTTACTTTTGCATCATTAATTGACGTGGTTGCATTCTGTTTGTGTGTAAAGTGATGTGTGTATTTTTGTATTTCATCAATGTGTGTGTGCGTTTATGCACTCAGACTGTTCATGCATGACTCACACACACACACACACACACACACACACACACACACACACACACACAAACATGAGTGCTTTGACTCTGGTGGGAATGTTGTGCTCTTGTGAGCCGTGTGTTGTGTAACCGCTCTCTAATAATACTTTTTAAACAACTCTCTTTAAACTTCCCAGCGGAACTGTCAGCCAACAGAGCTGACCCGCTGCTCAATAAAACACCATTTTATATCCAGAGGGTCACAGCGGTGCCACATTAAAGCCCGGCAGAGCTGAATTCAGCATATTAGTCGCCCACCGGGCCAAAGCATTACATTAGGACGTTATGATGATTTTACATAAACCATTTAAACTCTCGTGGATTTTTTTCACTGAATGGTAAGACCTCGTTTTTAATTGTGTGCAACAATTTGAATTAATCTTTAGTCAGGGTAGTAAACGCTTCATGTGCAATTATATATATATATAAGTATCCTAGAAAAGAGTACATCTAGAAAAGTATTTGGACTTACACTGTAAAAAATGCTGGGTTCAAATCAAAACAAATCGATAAAGTTAACAAATTTAAGTGGATTGAACATAAAACAATTAACCCTTGTGTGCTGTTGGGGATGTTTTCATCCACTCTGGGGTGATTTTGAGTCTTAATTTGGCCACAACTTCCTCTGTGTTTCAGCAAATGGACTGATTTTTGGTGACAAATCTTATTTTGACACATATTTTGGGAAAATGCTTTGGAACTTTTCAAAAACAATACACTCTGAGGAAATTGACTACGCTTTCGTTATGTTCGGGGCAGTTTTTGCCCCATTGACCTCCATTATAACAACATTTTTTGATTGCAAAGACATGACAGCATATAATAATGCATTCTTGATTGTTGCGGTTTTCCCCTGTTGGGATAAGATACAATTTGTGTTTTTAAATGTCAATATTTATGTCAATGTGAAAGAATGCCTTATGAATGTCTTATGAAGCGGAACAATTGGTCTGCGGCTGCACAAGAATTTAAAGATTATTTACAATATTAATAGCTTTAATCCAATTGTAGTGATGATGTACAATTGATTGATTTAATGATTTAATCCAATTGTAGTGATGATGCACAGTGGTGTGAAAAAGTGTTTGCCCCCTTGCTGGTTTCTTAATTTTTTTAAGTGTTTATCACACTTTAATGTTTCAGATCATCAAACAAATTTAAACACATCATGCAGTTCTTAAATGACGGTTTTTATTTTTAAGGGAAAACAATATCCAAAACTACATAGCCTTGTGTGAAAAAGTGTTTGCCCACTAAACTAATAACTGCTTGGGCCACCATTAGCCGCAACAACTGCAAAAACTTTAATTACTTATCAAAATATAGTGTATAGTGTTATGGTTTGGGGCTGCTTTGCTGCTTCAGGACTTGAAGGACTTGTTGTCATAAATTCATACATTCATTCATTTTCTTTCGGCTTTGTCTCTGATTTATCAGTGGTCGCCACAGCGGAATGAACCGCCAACTATTCTGGCTTATGTTTTACACAGCTGATGCCCTTACAGCTGCAACCCAGTACTGGGAAACACCCATACACTATCACATTCACACACACACTCATACACTAAGGCCAATTTAGTTTACCCAATTCACCTATAGTGCATGTGTTTGGACTGTAAGGGAAACTAGAGCACCCGGAGAAAACCAACGCTAACACGGGGAGAACATGCAAACTCCACACAGAAACGCCAACTGGCCCAGCCGGGACTCGAACCAGTGACCTTCCTACTGTGAGGCGACAGTGCTAACCACTGAGGCAACGTGCCGCCCTTCCAAATTTCTTTTATTAGTTAAATTAAATTAAGTGGAACTCAAACAATGAGTTACAGCAAATTTCAAGTTCCCATCATGCATTGCTGTTTAACTGTTAAAGGAGATTAAAATGTTAAAATTAAGATTTTTTTTTTTTTTTTTTTTTGCTCTGTAGAAATATTCGTTTTTAAATTGACCTTTTTGCCTGCCTAAAAAATTTAATACAAGAGTTTTCTCAGCAATTCCTTTTTATATTGTATCTGAAAATGTGACAAATAGTGACTTTGAATTACACATTTTCATTTAGTGACCAAACAATTTCAGATTAAAACTGTACTACTTCGGACAATTGAAACCTTAGCTCACAGAACTAAAAATATGATTGCATGAAAACTACCCAGACAAGAAATTTATAACTGCATCGAATCATTTATTGACTTTATGAGACTCTTAGCAAATATCGTTTTTTTAATTGAAGAAACAAAGTTGTGTCTTTTTATTTTTTTTAACGCACTCAAAAAAAATGTTTGCTTCTTGTTCAAACTACTTATTTAAAATGAGCTGAACAACACAATTCTTGAGATTTGTTTGGGACAACTTAATAGCTCCACTTAAATTTGTTGCTTTAACTTAATTGATTTATGTTGGGACAACATGAATGAATTGTGTGCCAACCCTGTGTTTTTTTTTAACAGTGTGTTAGATAAAGTAATTAATGTAATTTACTGTACATAAAACTCAACCATCATGCTGTCCCTTAATAATAAATAATAATGCAGAATCCTTATTAACGATTTTGCTGCCAGTTTAAACTACTTATTTAAAATGAGACCATTTTTGAGTGCTGTTTTTATTGTTTTATGTTCAGTCAACTTGAAATTGTAAAAACTATTAAGTTAACTTAATCAATTTGTGTTGGGTTGACATGAAGGGATTTTGTGGAACCATGCATTTGTTTACAGTGTGTTAGACAGATAAAGAAATTAATGTAAATTACTGTACATAAAACTCAACCATCATGCTGTCCCTTACGTTAATGAATAATAATGTAGCATCCTTTACAGATGTGTTATTGGTACTTAAAATATGTTAACAGTCAATCAAGGACAACTGAAAACATGTTAATGTTTGCTACACTCAGAAAAATTGAAACAACACAATTCTTAAGTTTTTTTTGGGACAACTTAATTGTTTTATGTTCAATCCACTTAAATTTGAACTATTAAGTTATCTTAATTGATTTGTGTTGGGACGACATGAAGGAATGGTGTGGAACCCAGCATTTTTTACAGTGCAATTCTTGAGTGTTTTTTAATCGTTTTGTGTTCAATCAACTTAAAAATGTAAAAACTATTAAGTTAATTAAATTTATTTGTGCTGGGACGACATGAAGGGATTGCATGGAACCCACCATTTTTACAGTGTATCCAGCTTGTAAATTTTTTAGCCAGCTTTGGTGTCCAGATACTTCTATATTTTCCAAGCCTAGTGTTTTCATTTGAATTTCGCGTGGGTGTTTGTATGCACACGACACACTCTCCGCACAGCCCACATCTCCGAGACACAACACACACTCTCAAATACGCAAAAAAAGTGAAGGATGGGTGACTTTTATTGGTCCGGCCATAAAAGAGTCGGATGAAAGGAAAGAGGGTCCAAAAGAGAGAATGAGGCATTCAGAGGGAGGGGCGGAGGAGTGTGAAACAAGGTCTCATCCATCAGTGGTGTGGAGGAGCGACATTCCAGCACTGTTAAACGGGAGGACACACTCACTCACGGCCACAATGGAGGGGGGGAAGCTGGGCTGCAGCTGGGAGGAGCGAGGAGTCAAAGCACAACCTCCATCACCTCCTTCTTTAGCTTTCTGTTCTTCTCACAGCCAATTCAGCTGACTCTATGGCCATGACCAATGTAAATTTCAGACACTCAAAGCATGCATACCAGCAATAGGCTCTTTGAAGACTTTGATTTTTGGCTTTTGGTTCTCTTTGCGCTCAAAACTCTGACTTTTGGTAAATGGTTTTGGGTTTTGTTGATTGGGTTGTAGCTCAAAACGCAGTTGTTTTTAGACGTGCTTTTGGTAAATGTGCTCCAAACATCTTTCCCAACTGTTCCCAAAGCATGATTCCTCATTTCTCTTTGATTCTTTAACTCTTTTTAACTCCCGTCCATCGTTTTGGCAAGCCGATTCAGCGAACTCTATGGCCATGACCAATGTACATTTCAGACACTCAAAGCATGCATAGGCTCTTTGAAGACTTTGATATTTGGCTTTTGGCTGTCTTTGCACTCAAAATTCGGACTTTTAGTAAATGGTTTTGGGGTTTGTAATCAACAAACAGTCGTAGCTTGAACCTTTTTGGAAAATGTGCTTCCAGTGTCTTTTCCAAGCATGATTCCTCATTTCTCTTTAACTCTTTTTAACTCCCGTCCATCGTTTGGCAAGCTGATTCAGCGAACTCTATGGCCATGACCAATGTTTTAGACACTCAAAGCATGCATGGCTCTTTGAAGACTTTGATTTTTGGCTTTTGGTTGTCTTTGCACTCAAAATTTGAACTTTTAGTAAATGGTTTTGGGTTTTGTTGCTTGGGTCGGAGCTTGAAAATCAGTTGTTTTTAGACCTACTTTTGGTAAATGTGCTCTAAACATCTTTCACAACTGTTTACAAAGCATGATTCCTCATTTCTCTAACTCTTTAACTTTGGCAAGCCGATTCAGCGAACTCTATGGCCATGACCAATATACATTTCAGACACTCAAAGCATGCATAGGCTCTTTGAAGACTTTGATATTTGGTTTTTGATTGTCTTTGCACTCAAAATTCGGACTTTTAGGAAATGGTTTTGGGGTTTGTTGATTGGGTCGGAGCGTTTTTACACGTGCTTTTGGAAAACGTGCTCAGAACATCTTTTCCAAGCATGATTCCTCATTTCTCTTACTCTTTAACTCTTTTTATCTTCCGTCCATCGTTTGGCAAGCCGATTCAGCGAACTCTATGGCCATGACCAATGTAAATTTAGGATTCTCAAAGCGTGCATGCCAGCCAAGACTTTGATATTTAAGTGAGCCTGCTAGTCAATAGCATTCTGGTTTCATGATTTGGTTGGTGAGAGGTTCAGTTAGAAAGCTAAAAACGTTTTATTTTGTGTTATCATGCAGTTTTGAGCCCAGCGTAAAAAAATTACAACAAAAAAATAACACAAGTCTAACATTTTCCTTCACTTCAAATAAATATTTAATTTGTTCGGATTTCTCACTCCTGAAAACTCATCAGTACAAATAATGGTAAAATACTCTCTATCTCTTGTTTTACTGACACAAACAAACACACACACACACACATATACTAATGGTGACTTTGATATTTGGCTTTCGGCTGTCATTATGTAAATTCCTGACTTTCAGCCAATGGTATTGTGGTTTGTTGATGCTCACTCTGCACTATATCTATTCTATATTTAAAAAAAAATAAATGTTCTCCTGTCTCTCCGACTGTTGTCTTTGCAACCATGATAGCTTGTTTCTCTCACTCTATAAGTCCCGTCCATCGTTTGGCAAGCCAATTCAGTGAACTCTATGGCCATGACCAATTTAAATTTAGGATGCTCAAAGCGTGCATGATTTTGGTGCATACTGGCAAAGACTTTGATATTTCAGTGTGTTGGTCAATAGTATTGTTTTGTTGCCATGACAATGTTTCAAAAACCAATACGTGTGTGTATCAGGACATGCATCTTGAAAGAGTTTGATACTTGTGTTTTTGCTGTTATGTGAGTTCATTAAAGAGCATTCTGGTGTAATGACATGTTTTCTAGTGAGGCTTTGTTTAAAAGCTTTTTTACACTGCTCTCTGGAATACTTGATCCTGATTGGTCGATCACTACAAGGTATGTTCACGTAACAAGGTAAAGTCTAGAAGGGAGAATTAGTTATTTTATTACAAATAGGGCTGCACGATATTGGAAAAATCTAGCATTGCGATATTTTGTTATTCTGCGATATATATTGCGATATACAATTTCACCAGATGACTTGAATAGCTCTATTTGGAATGAATTGATCAATTAGATTGATTGGGATGATTCTGTAAGGGAGGGTATCCGCATAAAATCTAATAAACAAATCAAAAGCATAGATGAAAACGATAAAGAAAAAGTTACAATTGAAACAAACAGTGTTTTATCGTTTTCCGCGTCTAACAGTATTCAGGTACAGTATTTAAATAATAAATAATGTAATCATTTAATAAAATTACTCATTATTAAAGTTAATAACGTTACACAGGCCTCAAAAACACATGCAAATGATAAATTATAATACAGACTCAGCATTGCAAATCCTGCGATGTGACTACTGCGAATGATCACATTGCGATATCAATGCTGAAACAATATATTGTGCAGCCCTAATTACAACAATACAATAATTACTGTTTTTGCATTACTGTGAAGGTTGGGGTAGGGGTAGACGTCAATAAAAATACAATTTAATGGGCAATTTCATAAATAATACAAATAATACTCTGTATAATTACTGTTTTTACATTACTGTGATGGTTGGGTTTAGGGTTCGGGTAGGGTTATTTTGTCTTGTGTATAGTTGCCTGTCATAAAATTAATTTGGCAATGACCAGTCTTGTGAACTTCCTCCGAGACCAAGATTCCTCTTGTTTATCATGGTTTGCCACTTTCTGTTGTTGTTGTTTAGTGTGTGTGTTAAAGTTTTGCCAGTCTGAAGTGTGATTGCTCAGCTTTTGGTGAGTAGGGATTGGTGGATGCGTGTCTGTGTGCATATTTAAGCGAGTGTTCGGTCAAATTGTAGGGAGCAGGTGATGGCTTTTTGGAGTGCACCCTTTCACACCCCTCTTATTTTGCGGTTGAGCAGCGTGAAGAGGTGGGAGAGGCAAAGGGCCTCCATCCATCCCTCTGCACCTGCCCAAACTGTGTGTGTGTGTGTGTGCGTGTGTGTGTCTGTGTGCGTTTGTGTGTGTGAGGCTTAGGCAGAGAGAAATGGTGAACTCTGACCAACTGACCTTAGAGTCTTGTTAATCGCAGCCAGTGGTGAGAAGTTATGCATTACAAATACTCCAATTACTGTAATTGAGTAGTTTACTCAGGAATTGTACTTTCCTGAGTAGTTTAAAAATGTCCACTTTTACTTTTTTAGTTCTGTATCAGTACTTTAACTCCACTATTTTCTACTTTATTTTTTCGTGTCTGCAGTTATATGCTAAGTAGAATAATCAGTCCAGTGAATCCCGTCCAATCAAATTGCACAAGATCGTCAAGATGTCTTCAAGACATAAATGCTGCAATGTGGAAGCATTACAAGGTTCCAGGAAGACGCTAAATCATTTCACACAATGACTGAGAGACTATTTAGACAGCATGATGAAGGATTCCTGAATGACTGAAATCACCAAATGGCCTTAAACAATCACTAAATGCACTACAGAATGTTACGTTTTCACACAAACTGCATGAATTGTATGAGTACTGTAGAAGTTTGGTTTACGGCTCCAATTGCTGGACACTCGTAGCTTATTAGTCAGGGTTCAAAAGTCAAAATCTAAGCATTAAAATATCAAAACAGGTCAATTTTGCCTCTTAGTTGACACCAATTTCGCTTCGCATGTAAACATATTAGCTAAGTTGAATAATCAGTCCTGTCAATCGCATCGAATCAAATCGCACAAAGCCGACCTTAAGACATGAATGCTGCAAACATATACAGTATGGAAGCATTACAAGTGTCCAAGAAGACACAAAATGACTGAGAGACTATTTAGACAGCATGATGAGAAGATGAAGGATTCCTGAATGACTGAAATCACCAGATAGCCTTAAACAATCACTAAATGCACTACAGAATATTTCGTTTTCACACACACACACACACACACACACACACACACACACACA
>CAIGQV010018170.1:4426163-4436324 GCA_903798115.1 Danio jaintianensis
CACACACACACACACACACACACACACACACACACACACACAAACTGCATAAATTGTATGAGTACTGCAGGAGCTTGGTTTGCGGCTCCAATTGCTGCACACTCGTAGCTTATTAGTCAGGGTCCAAAGGTCAAAACCTAAGCAACAACATATGGAAACAGCAACATTTTTGCCTCTTAGTTTACAGCGATTTCACTCTGCATGTAAACACATTAGCTAAGTTGAATAATCAGTCCTTTGAATCCCGTCCAATCAAACCGCACAAGATCGGCCTCAAGACATGAATGCTGCAAACATAAACAGTATGGAAGCATTACAAGTCTCCAAGAAGACATAATATCATTACACGCAATGACTGAGAGACTATTTAGACAGCATGATGAGAAGATGAAGGATTCCTGAATGATTGAAATCACCAGATAGCCTTAAACAATCACTAAATGCACTACAGAATGTTACGTTTTCACACACAAACTGCATGAATTCTTTGAGTACTGCAGGAGTTTGGTTTGCCGCTCCAATTGCTGGACACTCATAGCTTATTAGTCAAGGTTCAAAGGTCAAAACCTAAGAATTTACATACTGAAACAGCTAGATTTTTGTCTCTTAGTTTACATCGATTTCGCTTCACATGTAAACACATCAACCTGCATTCTGTCAGCCTATTATAGGTGCCTATATTACATTCTAACATTGATCTCACATTTTACATTTATAGTCATGTGAATGTCAAATATTTTAACTTATACTACATTTTTAAGCTGCAGGGTATAAGGTGGAGTAATTGTCAGTGCAATACTCATTAGTCTTGAGTACTTTTAGAAGAGCTACTTTCTACTCATACTTTGAGTATTATTAATAACAGATACTTTTACTCTACTTGCACTACATTTTTTGGATCGTCGGGTCAAATATGGACAAACCTAACCATTGTGTTAAAAAGTGTCATATACATTAAATTGAAAAAAGAAATCCAGCATTGTGTTTGACCATATTTGACCCATCATTGGGTTTCAACAAACCAGCATTTTTTAGATTATACCTAATGACTAAAACAACAAATTTTACATCTTACTTTAGTTTAGGTCACAATATACGCTATGAACAAACCATTAACTAACACTACTAGCTTAATAAACTACTAATTAGCTGTTTATTACTAGTTAGTAAGCTAGAAGTTGGGTTTAGGTTTTGGGTACGATTAAGGATGCAGAATAAGATCACACTTCAAAACTACCATTCTTTTTGAGTCTTAATTTGGCCACAACTTTATCTCTGTTTCAGCAAATGGAATTATTTTTGGTGACTAATCTTATTTTGACACATATTTTGGGAAAATGCTTTGAAAATGTTCAAAACTCAACAATACACTCTGGGCAAATTTACTACCCTTTCATTATGTTAGTGGCTGTTTTTGCCCCATTGACTTCCATTATAGCTTCCGGTTGGGAAGAGGTACAATTAGTAAATTCTGCTGTTGATCATCAGTTGCAGTGCAAAAAAAGCTTGGTTTCTGGCTTTTATATAGCGCGAGGTGAGAAAATCAAAATAAGCCGCTCAGCTCTCAGAACACAGTAAACATAGTAAGTGTATTTATGTACACACACTATAATCTGCTGTTTTACTCCACAGAACTCCATATAAAAGCCAGAAACTTTTTTGCACAGGCCTATCTAAAGGTTTCATGCTGCCAACTGATGATCAACTGTAAAAATGACAAATTTTACCTCTTCCCAACAGGGAAAACCACCAACCATCAACAATGCTTGATTATATGGTGTCAAGGCTTTGCAATCAAAAAATGTCATTATAATAGAAGTCAATGGGACAAAAACAGCCACCAACATAATGGTAGTCAACTGAGGCAAGTAATAAGCTATTAGTTAATAGCATCAATTGGGAGCTAAACTAAAGTGTTACCGATTGTTTTATTTTTCTTATAATCTTGCTGTCATTTCAATAGCATATTTTTATTTCTTATTAATTAATTAATTGATTTATTTATATTAGCTTTGTTGTACTAATGCATCGATAAGTTGCTCTAGTGAACTGCACAGTGCCGGTCTGTGTGTGTTGTTTCTCTGGTGTGGTCTAGGCATGAGAAAACGCTGCAGGATAGATAGCTTCATTTATAAGCTCTGGCTTTCTCATGACGAGCTGTCATGCCGTTGTTGGCGCCTCTTGTTATGTCAGACAAACTGGGTACAAATGGGGTATTATGTGGCACACAGAGGTCCGTTCGGGCTTCATCTGGACCTGGGTCTGTATCACTGCACCCCTGGCCTGCTCTAGTGACCATGGCGACTGAGAGGAGGAGGAGGGGGGGGTCGTCAGGGCTGCGTCCCGCCGCGTGTCGACCCCTCAATAGAGCGCATCTGCAGAAGAGCAGGGAGTCTCTGCTTTTGCCCACTGACCCGTTCATACTGCAGCCACACAAAAACACACCCAACAAATTTTATACCCCAAGCACAGGCCTTCTCTGCAGCACCGCCTGTTGTCATAACTCAACACACACACACACACACACGCAAACACAGAGAGAGAGAGAGAGAGAGAGAGAAAATGGTTGCCCTGGTCATTAGTAAAGGGGGAAAAGTCAAATGCGGGAATGAAAGAAACCAGGGAGAAAAAAAATCAAAGGAAAACTTAAACAAAAGGCTGCTCTAAAACACAAAACACTCCATGGAGTTTGGGGAAGAAAAGGGGATATTGGGTTATGAAAATGAATCAGGGGGCTTTTATTGCACATGCAAATGGGCCTTTTTTTTTTTTAGATTTCTCATTTATTACCCTGAGAGAGAGAGAGAGAGAGAGAGAGAGAGAGGCTTTCAACACGCTGCCCGTACAAGCATTTATATATATAGTCTGATGTGGACAACTCACTGCACCGTGATTGGATAGCAACTTTTTTTCTTGCTTTTCATAATTATAAATGACTTCTTTAAGATTTAGTCAAGCAAAAACTGACAAAATATATGATATGTGGGAAAACAAGGTGAAAAAAAAGATTGTTTATTATTAAAAATGGGTAGAAAAAGCTAGTGCACTAAGAAAACAAAACTAATAACTCTTAAAAATCGCGAACAATTCTGAATATAATAGACCACATTTGAAAATATCAACCAAAACAAACAAAAAAAGATAGTTTTGTCATTATTTTCTCATATAGTCCCAAATGTGACTTTTTTTTCTCTAGAACAAATAAGATGTTTTGAACATATTTATATATATTTTTTCTCCATACAATTGAAGTCAATAATGACAAAACTGTTTGGTCATGAACATTCTTCAAAATAAAATGTTGGATGAATTATGAATCTCTTTTAAAGGTCCCGTGAAGTGCTTTGAAATGTGCATTTTTATTCGATGTTTGACGTAATCTCAACCGAAACACGAAAACAGGGTGGGACATAGTGTAGCTCCTCCCCTTTTAAAAAACACCCAATAGCATTTTGTTTTATCACTGCTCTGCCAGAGAGAGTGGTTAAGCACAAGCGCATCAAATGAAAAGCAAGTGAGAAGCATCGTGAAGGGGGCGGGGCATGTCAGAAACTAGAAAGTATTTGATTGGTCAAGATTTGATGAGAAACTGAAGTATGAGGTGACCTGAAAAAACAAATTGATCCATTTAGGCGGAAGTGACAAACTACATGTCTACATCAGTTTTATGTCTTCTAAACGTTAATTTTGTCACTGTTTTGGAGCACATTAGCTTATAGATATCCTAAAAACTAACAATACTTATACTAACATCTAAAAAACTTTATTGTAATTTCATGAAACCTTTAATAGATTTATACAAGTATTTATTTAAAGGTCAAGTAAAAAATGCTGGCTTTCACAAAATTGATTTGTGTTGGCACAAAATGAAGGAATTAAGTTATCTTATTCGTTTTTACAAATTTAACTTGATTAAACATAAAAACAATTAAGTTGTCCCCAAAAAACTCAACAATTGTGTTGTTTCAGCTTATTTTAAATAATATTTTGAACAAACAACAAACATAATTTTTTGAATAGTATATGTTAAAAGATTTATACAAGCATATGTTGTTTCTACATCAGTGTATAATAAAAAATTCCCCTCATCTTTTTAACATTAATTTTGGAATTAAATCTTTAGTCTAGGGGCATCACAGTGGCGCAGTGGGTAGCACGATCGCCTCACAGCAAGAAGGTTGCTGGTTCGATCCCCGGCTGGGCCAGTTGGCGTTTCTGTGTGGAGTTTGCATGTTCTCCCTGTGTTCGTGTGGGTTTCCTCCAGGTGCTCCGATTTCCCCCACAGTCCAAACACATGCGCTATAGGTGAATTGAATAAGCTAAATTGGCTGTAGTGTATGTGTGTGAAAGAATGTGTATGGGTGTTTCCCATTGTTGGGTTGCAGCTAGAAGGGCATCCGCTGCGTAAAACATATGCTGGATAATTTGGCGGTTCATTCCGCTGTGGCGACCCCTGATTAATAAAGGGACTAAGCTGAAAAGAAAATGAATGAATGAATGAATCTTTAGTCTAGTTACTTAATTACTTAGTTACTTAATCGAGTTACTTTACTTTAAAAAAAAAAAAGTGACCAGGTGAAACTTGTAACTTATAAGTATACTTGAAGTCCATGTGAACAGGAAGTTAACTGAGACTTTTATTCCAGTATGTTGATGCACGGCGGCACGGTGGCTCAGTGGTTAGCACAGTCGCTTCACAGCAAGAAGATCGCTGGATCGAGTCCCGGCTGGGCCAGTTGGCATTTCTGTGTGGAGTTTGCATGTTCTCCCCGTGTTGGCATGAGTTTCCTCAGAGTGCTCCGGTTTCCCCCACAACCCAACGACATGCGCTTTAGGTGGATTGAATAAACTAAATTAGTAGTGTATGAGTGTGTGTGAATGTGAGAGTGTATGGGTGTTTCCCAGTATTGGGTTGTGGCTGGAAGGGCATCCGCTGTGTAAAACATATGCTAGAGAGTAAGAGAGACTAAGCCGAAGGAAAATGAATGAATGTTGATGAACTTTTATCTGAAACTGAATCTTGAGTAGGGGGCGGGGCTTTCTTATGCGCATCATTCCCTTATAGCAAATTAACAGTAAGAGGGGCGTGGCTAAGAATATTACAGCTGAATCGTCATCAGAGAAGGACTCCAAACACACAAGCAAATGTTCAGACTTTGATTGAAGATGACCAAAACAAACATGTTTTTTCAATGCATTAACTGAAAGAATAACAACCTGCACTAGCAAAATAAACCTATTTTGACTTCACACAGACTTTATCAACAGTGGATGCATTTTTTCTTCTTCACATCGACAAAAACGACAACAGTTCAATCAACCGATTAAAGCGTGGACACAGATAGCAGGTGATTGCAATCAAACGCCCACCCATCCGTCATCCTTTAATCCTGTGCACCTCCCTTTTGATTCCTTCCCTCCCAAAAAGAAGATCCAGATAAAAGGAGCATTTCAAGAAAGAATCGGAGCATCTGTAAAAGTCCAACACAGCACCGCAAACATCTGAGCAGCTTCTCAGACTGGTTTTGCATGGCCAGTCACTCTTGAGAGGTGGAAAATGTGGTTTGCATTCCTCCACTTTTTGTGTTTTTGGGGCAGTGAAAGAGGAACTGGCTCAAATTGCAAGAACAATGGTGAAACCTCGGCTGACAGGACCATCGCCGCCGTCCCCAACACTTTGAACAATCTCGTCAATGGGGGAGACTGAAGAGGTCTGAATTCTCAACATTGTCACATATGTGTACAAACCTCTTGAAAGAACTTTGCTGACCTGCCTATCTGCCTTTATGAGGGTTCAAATGGCAAAAACGCTTCCTTTGTGTCGGGGAGTTCATTAAATTCATTGGTTTGACCCACCATTTTTTTAAAGACCAAATGTCCACTGAATTGGAAACTAACTTGCATGGATAAAGACAAACCTCTTTTGAAGCGTATGTCAGAGCTTTTAGTGCAAAAAAGGATGACTTCTCAATCCTTGCTGTACCAGAACAAATGGATTCACATCAAATGGCAATTCAGACTCACAATGAGATATTAAGAGTCTTGGATATGATCTATCAAATGTTTTTTGATGATTTTTTAAATAAATGTCTCCCAGGTACATTAACACTTGTTTATCCCATGTTAGCATGTGAGAAAATGTCTAGTTTAGCATGCAAACTCTTGCACTATTAACAAATAATTGATTTATAAAATGATAATAAGTCAGGATTACAATTGATACGTTTTTTTTTCTGTAATTGTTATTATTTTCAGTTGCTATTATTTTATTCAACCCAGGCTCATTCTGATTACGTACCCCTATATACGTTTCTGGAGAGTGCCAAATACTTCTCAGCAGGTATGTTTTTTTTGCAGTTTTGTTTTTGCGAATCCACCAGAGGCCGCTGTGTACGATTTATGAGATCTCAAATTTCTCTCGCGCGCACCATTCGTGCCTGCTGTTCTCATGTAAATCCACCAGAGGCCGCTGTCGACTGACTGACCGAACGACCGTTAGCCCCACCCACCCCCTTCCCTAAACCCAACCGATAGTGTTTTCAAAAGCACCGATTGACCCACCCACCGCCTTCCCTAAACCCAACCGACAGTGTTTTAATAAGCAATCCAGAAAAAGAAAAGCCCTTGCCTGATTTTTACCACGTTTTCAGATTTTACCACATTCTCACCCTGTTATTTACTTGTTTATTTTATTTTTTGGCTTTTGTTTTTGTTTTTGCCACTTTAAATTTTAACTAATTACACAATTAAATGAATAACTTAAAAGAAATAACCACTCATTCATTCATTTTCTTTTCGGCTTAGTCTCTTTGTTAATCTGGGGTCGCCACAGCGGAATGAACCGCCAACTTATCCAGCATATGTTTTACGCAGCGGATGCCCTTCCAGCTGCAACCCATCAATGGGACACATCCATACACACTCATTCACACACATACACTACTGACAATTTAGCCTACCCAATTCACCTATACCACGTCTTTGGACTTGTGGGGGAAACTGGAGCACCAGGAGGAAACCCACGCAAACACGGGGAGAACATGCAAACTCCACACAGAAACGCCAACTGACCCAGCCGAGGCTTGAACCAGTGACATTCTTGCTGTGAGGCGAACTGTGAATAACCAATTAAATAAAAATAAATGAAATAAAATGAATAAACAAATGTGATTTTTGAATAATCACATTTACCTCAACACATATATTTATGCTAACAAGTGTTTTGGATGTTTAATATGTATGTTTTGGTACTTCAAAACACTGCTGTATTAACGCTATAAATTAATGAAATACGGTAGTTTACCGTAAAAAATTAGAAAGTACTAGAAATTAGAAAGTACTGTATTTTTAATCGTACTGGCAACTACACTGGAAAAAAAAAATCATCAAACAATCACTGATAAAGATATTCATAAATCAAAACAGCACAAAAAGCACAAACCAGTAATAGAAGTTTAGGAGACCCAATCTGACCCCTTTAAATTGCAAAGCCAGCTAATTTCCAACCTTATGTAATGTATGTGTCATCTTTTATGCTCACTTCTGAAATATAGCCAGATCAATACATTAAATTAGAACAAAAAGGCATTATAGGAGCAAACAAATGAAATCAGTCCCACTGAAATCCATTATTGCACTGCAGAGGTGGCTCAGGACCTGCATCTGAAGTGCCATTTAGATGTATTTACACAAGCTGTTTAATGCAACTCAGAGGCATTTACACAGCGATTAAAAATGCATAAATAACAGCACTACATTATTGTTTTAAATACAAAATTTAAAACATGTAATGATGAAATATGTTGGAAATGACTTTTTTTGCCAGTAGGTGGAGGCAAAGAGTTAGTCGTTGAATTCAACTGTTCAAAATGGCCAATTCGTTCAGGAATGTGTCTGAATTTATTTGCTAGCCTTGTTCGGAACAAATTGTTTGTTTTTAAACATTTTTATGCATGTCTGATTGCAATCCAGTCCTATTTAGATTTTTACAAATTAATTTTGGGCTATGTTTCATACAACCCAGGCTCATTGCGGATACATACCCAGATCTACATTTCTGTAGACAACGAAATACATAACTGGAGGTACGTCTGCTCGCATTTTTTGTTTTTGCAAATCCACCAGAGGCAGCTGTGTACGCTTTTTGATGATCTCAAATTTCTCTCGTGCTTCGTCTTCTCGCGCAAACCCACCAGAGGGTGCAATATACACTTTAGCTGACTAGGCCACCTTGCTGTCAGCTGACTGACCCACCCACCCCCTCCCTAAACCCAACCAATAATGTTTTCAAAAGAAATCTAGAAAAAGAAAAGCTGTCGCATGATTTCACCATGTTTCCAGCCTGTTGTTTATTTTTTATTTTTTTGCTTTAGTTTTACCTGGTTTCTGGAACTGTTCTTTGCCAGACTCAAACCCCGTCGTCGCGGTCAACTTAGCCCTGCGTCCCATGGGTGTACGCGGCGTGCCACTGGGCAAACTGGTAGCACTGGAAAAGCCGACCACACGGAGGTAAGCAGTCAGCTGGTAGCGCTAAAGGGTACAGAAGCTGTCGGCGGCATCATGACCCGCCCCGCAGCGTTCGTTTTAAAGACAAAATGCAGCCATACGTACCTCTGGCTACATAATTCATGCTCTCCAGAAATGTAGACAGTGGTACGAATCCACAATGAGCCTGTGTTGACTTTTGTCCAACCTAACTTACCTACATTGTAAAAAAATTCAACTCTACAGTTTAACAAAGTCACTTTTATTGACATTTTAGTAGTTTGAAATAATATAATGTATAAGAAATCATAAAATATAGAGAAATAATTCTGTAAAATAACATAAAATGTACTGGCAGCTTATCACAAGGTTTTGTACCGACCCAGTCAATTTATCACTTTAAACTATTAAAAATTTTAATAAAAGTGACTTTTTTAATCTTTTGAAGGTTTAAATTTGTTAGAAGAAAGATCAAGGTCACATAATGCAATTCAAAAGCATAAGGGGAGGGAATAAAATAAAAACATGAATCACAAAATACGTAAAACTGCTAATTTACAGATATTTTTGCAGTGTATTTTGCCTAATTAACCTAGCTAAGCTTTAAAATGGCACTTTAACCTCAATACTAGTATCCTGCAAAATAATTTGTAAAATATTATGCACTGTCATCACGGCAAAGACAAAATTAAATGAATTAGAAATTTGTTATTTAAACAATTATGTTTAAAAATGCGTCAAAAACAGCACTTATAAAGAGAAGTATTTAAAAAAGAATTCAATTCACTCATTTCGACTACTAATCTGGACTTCGACTGCATATTTAATGTATCCAAAATTGCAGTGTCTGCTTTTAACAATACAACACCGACCTCCTGCAACAAGAGCTGGTGGCTGAGCAGCAGATGAAGGATACTTTTCAGATCCGTGCCTCATAAAAGCAGGGTACGTTGCAGTCTGTGTCATAGCCCCAGGGGTAGATCTAGGAGGGGGACACATGCACAGACAGCCAAAAACGGCCCCGTCCCAGCTATAAGGCAAATCCCAGTGGGACTCTAAATCCTGTTTCACTGTTAGCTCACGACAGACCCCTCCATACAGACAAGCGGGGGCAACAGGGACCAGCATGCACTTCAACCTGTCTCCAACCAATACAGTCTCCAACCATGAATAATTCACACCATACGGAAGCCATTGACCCCCAAACCCAATGAACTTAATGCTCACTTAATTTTATTTTATTACTCACAATTGAGAGGAGCCAAAACAAATGGTGTAAGAAAAGGAGCCCCGGTGAATCTGGCAGCTGCTGGTCGGCCGAACAAAAACAGCATCCCAGAATAGCCCCGGGCATGACTTGAGTAGCTAAATGGGGTTTTATTATTGATATTTCAAACTTTTGTCAGAGACGAGGTATAAATTCATAAGCACAGAGATTATCGGTGATCCGGTTATTTTTTTGGTTGCGCACTATTGTCGGGAGCTTTTAGCCATGAATGATTTAAACATTGCAAATAGCTGTCCTCGTTTTACTTGTTCATTTAATTCTATATATAATGAATATTTTGTGCTGCATGCTTGTATTTGAAGATATTGTACTTAAAAATTAGATAGATAGATAGATAGATAGATAGATAGATAGATAGATAGATAGATAGATAGATAGATAGATAGATA
>CAIGQV010018170.1:4439203-4456612 GCA_903798115.1 Danio jaintianensis
ATATTTTAATATATCCAATGACATTAAATGATCAGGCCTTTAAATATATCCATTGACATCAAATATCGAACCCAAGAGTTTTCAGAACGCATTCCAAATCTCAATCTGTGCTTTGATGCGCAATTCGAACATTCCTCGTCATACAAATCCTTTAAAGACCAAAATGTATTCGGAGGTAATTGAGACTAATTGCCTCGTTTGTTTCTGTTTGTATTTCCCCTAAGGAATTCAGGAGAGAGAGAGAGAAAAAAAAGGCTCCTGAGCTATGACATCAGAACAACCTCTGAGCAATAAAAGGATCTTCCTGGAGGTTTAACTAATCCCCAAGGAGACTCTAATGGAGGTAATTGGTGTTATCAAAATAAAGCAAATGTCTTGATATTAAGTCCGCTTTACATTATAATAACATCATCAAGCCATTTTGGTAATTATTGCCTTGGAATAAAACAAGGTCTGGTGGGGCACGGGTACGGCTCGCTCTTCAATTAGTCAATGGTGAGCGCCTGGCATGCGACGTCGAGGGAAATGAAAGGCTTAATCCCCCTATCTCGCCATCCCTCTTTCACTCCCTATCGGATAACAGGCTCTTGTCCGTGTGACTCTGTACCTGCCGCTTGTTTAAGGGTTTAATTGCTCCTAATTTGTCCGGCAAAGACCTACTATTACGGTCGGTGCTGCAAAGTTGCAACCAAATTACACCCCTTATGTGAGTCGAGTGGTGATTCCGGTGGAGTGAGGTTTGCTGGGAGGGAGGGATGGATGGATAGACGAGGGTTTTCAGAAAAATAAAACAAATGGCTTGGACCTGGACAGTCCATTACCAGGCTCGAGGCTTGGTTCTGAACACAAGAGCTTTCTATTAAGCTTGGTTCTGGGCATATACGGCAAGGGGGCAAGAATAATTGTTGCATTTGTCAAGAACCATCAGTGGTACCCGGGATGATTTTAACAGTGTTGGACGCATGTGCGGGTCAGACGCGTATGCCTACTGAAACGCGTAAACACGGTGCAATAAACCTGCACGGTCTGGTGTTTTTGGTGCCTCCGCCATCATCCATTCACGGAGTTTGTCAAAGCTTTCAGCGCAAGACTGATTTGCAAATCTGTTGTTTTAGTTGGCTGTTTTAGTGCTGAAAAGCGTACTGTGTCAGGCAGCAGGGAAAGAATTAAAATGACGTCAAATAGAGTGTTTAGATTTTGCGTAAAATCGAGAAACATCTCATGGATGTCGTTTCGCTGATGTTTTTTCTTTTTAATAATATGTTCTTGTTATTTTATATATGTAACCTATGTGTTCATATTATTGTAGCCTATGCACATGAAAAATACTTTTCTAAAAATACTATAGCCTACTATGGTAAAGTACTTCAATTAATGTGTTGTAGTAATTCCATATTGCTACAGTAATACAACAACTTTAATAGTAAACAAATTACCCAATTCTGTAGTTGTTCTGCAACTATGTGATATATTATACTACAATACACCACGGTTTACTGTAGTCCAAACTACAGTATTTATTACAGTTTATTAATAGAGAGTATGTTGTAGCATATATTAACAAAGAGTTAGAAATTATATAAGCCTACAGCACACACAATACACTTTACTATAGTGTGGTTCAACAACACTATAGTATAAATTAGTATAATATTTTTTTCATGTGGGATGATTATTTCCAACTTATAGTATATTCCAAACAGGACGTTAAATCCACATTTCGCTGTTTACTCACGCATTAGAATCCCTTTTTCCTTTGAACATCTTGTTTAGCAAACCTAAAGTGAAAGAAAATGTTTTCCTATTACTTAATTCAATCAGGGCGCGGCGGGCAGGGGCTTTCACTCGCCGTGCATTCGGGCCCTCACTGACAGAGTCGGCTTTGTGCCACTTTGTCCGCCGCTGTCACACACTTTAATTCGAGCCTTTCTCTGTCGCATTGAAAACTCTCCACAATGACATTCAATAAGGGCTGGGAGAGTGAAAACCTGGTTATTTTTATATATTCCTTCCCGGACTCTGCGGGGGCCCGCGCGCAGGAATTAATCACTGTTTTTTAACCTCATCGCTTTGAGGTTGTGACGCGACGCGTCCTTTTTTTTTTAAAGTTTGGTAATGATACATTTGCCTCATAATGGACACACAAACTTGTAACTTATATATATTTTTAAAGTCTTATCATAAAAATGGATTTAAAAATAGTTGGACATTTTCTATCCGTGCATGTAAATAGTAGCATAAATAAGAGCAAAATTAAAATGACATACAGTAGTCAGCATTTGAAGAGGATCAAAGCCTTTCATCAAAGTTGTCCTAAAACTATTGAACACATTTCTGTCTTTCACTGTAAAAAGATGTTGCTGCCTTAAATTTTTGAGTCATCTCAACTTATCAATCAAACTGACTAAAACTATTAAGTTATAACTTAAGAAATGTAGTTGAAACCTGATAAACTTGTTAAAATAAGTTAAAGCAACATAAAAATATTTGTTGCTTAACTTTTTTGTTATATACTTTTTTTTCTTCTTTTTTTTAGTGTAGAACAATTTTGAAAAACGTTAGCCACTTCAGATGTTGACTATGGATAATGTATCCTTAAAAAATATATATATATATATATATATATAAATTACATGGGGAAAAAATCGTCCTAAATGTAGATAGATGGGTGTCTGAACTAAAATGTTTAGTTCGTGAAGAAAGCAGATGTTCTATCCATGCGCAACTAAACGGCACGTCAGTGGCGTACACAAACAGACTGCAAATAATGCAGTCATTATTATATTTTCAATACTCCCGAAACACGCTCTCTGAAAACAAGTCCTGTAATTGTTATAATAGTTAATGATGGGCTGAGTCGCAGGTGGAACCGGGCCGATGAGCCTGCTGACGTACGGCGTATGCACCGAATGTCTAATGAGTTCACGCAGAACAAACGACGGCCCTCTTTGAATGAAATTAATTAAAAGAGCAATAGTGTCCATGTGATCGCGTGAGAAAGAAAATAAAGTTTAAAACGACACTAAAGAGTAATGGTATAAAAGGAGGGGAAATTTTAAAAGGGAGAAGGGGCAGTACCGCCTCTTGCAGTGTGGGTGGGGCTGACAAGAATAGACTACATTATGCAGTTCATTTAGTTAACAAGTGAAATAATAGGGAAGCGTGCAGAGTGAATGCCGAGAGAAAAGGCACAAAACCCTATTGAGAGCTCTCAGCCGCTAGTAGCGTAACCGTCACATGGGCGCACTGGCTCTCCAACTATTTAAGCAGGGACACTTTCTCCTCAGCACCATTCTGCCATCCAGCCTTTGGTATACGAGCGAGACTGAAACTTTCTAACAGACATCAGGTGAAGACACACGGAGCTGTCAAGATGCCAAGATCCTTTCTTGTGGATTCCTTGATTTTGAGGGAGAACAGCGAAAAGGGCACCGAGAACAGCCCTCCGTTATTTCCGTACGCGGTGCATCCTTCTCATCCTCTCCACAGCCTCTCCGCCGGCTCCTGCCACTCTCGAAAAGCGGGTCTGCTGTGCTTTTGCCCACTGTGCGTCACTTCTCAGCTTCACTCATCTCCCCCAGCGCTGCCCCTCATCAAGGCTTCATTTCCAGCGTTCGGCGCCCAGTATTGCCACTCCGCGCTCTCCAGACAGCACTCCACCTCCAGCGGCGTAAACCTCAACAGCGGCTCAGGCTTATACCAAGCCACTTATCCGGTTCCAGATCCACGACAGTTCCACTGCATATCCATAGGTGAGTGTGTCATTTGAGCATTAAAAAGTCTACTTTTGTAATTTACTTTTTATATACACTCAGCAATATCAGCAACTTAACTTTTTGTTTATTGTTCAACAGAAAATAGCAGCAGTCAACTTCAGAGCAGCAAACGCATGCGCACTGCGTTCACCAGCACGCAACTCTTGGAGTTGGAAAGGGAGTTCACCTCCAACATGTACCTTTCGAGACTTCGGCGCATAGAGATCGCAACTTACCTCAATCTGTCCGAGAAGCAAGTCAAGATTTGGTTCCAAAACCGCCGCGTAAAGCACAAAAAAGAAGGCAAAAGCGGCTCCCACAGAACGGGCGCGCACAACTGCAAGTGCTCATCCTCCCTGTCCTCCGCCCGGTGCTCCGAGGAAGAGGATGACCTCCCAATGTCGCCCCCGACATCAGAAAAAGAGGACGCAGACCTGTCCGTCAGCCCGTGAACATGAACACCACCTCAAAAGACTCTGTACGCCACACCTGTGGAATCTTGAATGCAGCCAAAAAGCGACGGCATCTGCGCGCGCCGTCACCTGTACATAGCGAGAAAGGAAGAAAACTTTATGTTCGGGGTCTGCGTATCCCTTTAATGTTGTATATTTGTATACATGTTCAATGTTTGTAGTTTTTTTCTGAAAACAACTTGTTAATAAGCCCATAGTTCTGCATCCAAATACGATTCCTGTCACCAAAAGGTTTTTAAAATCTGAGCGGTCCAAAATGAACAGTTTATTTACCTACTTTTTAATTTCTATTTGTATTTTTTTATATGTATATCCAAAACGGTTTTGTTTTGTTTGTATGGTGAGAAAAGGGTAGCTTTAAGCACATTTTGGTGACAGAAAGGAAATATGGGATGTATCCGATGTATACGTCACTTCAATGACAGAATTTGTTATTGTACTTTTATTGTAATGAGAATATTTATTTATTTAAAAAACCTTAATGCTGAAAATAAAGAATATTTCTTAGTGACAAAACGATGTCTCACGTCAGTTGATTTTGCAGGCATGTTATGCAATATAACCATAAAGCTGGGTGAACAACTTATAATGAATTTACAAAACAAAAGCCACATTATCCTTTTAATTATTTCATACTAACAAGACTGAGCCTACTAAGGATATAAGTAGACAAGCACAGTGTTCTTCACATTCACCATATTATTATTCTATTTAAAATTCTTAACTACATTTAGTTTAAAGCCAGAAAAAGACGCAAAGGATGCGCGTATGGAAAGGATGTTATACTTCTGCGCGTATTTGTGCAATATTGAATACAGACACTTTTGTTTCTCCCACCCAAAAACTAAAAAAACAAATAGGCATAGGTAAAAAAAAATAATGAGAAAAATGAATGAAGTTCCAACATAAGTGACAGCAAATATACATGTGACACTTTATAAATGCGTTACACCACTTGGGGTTAAAATAATCCATAAAACGTGTCTAACGACAATTCCAATATTATACATTTTAAATTGAATGTATTTTAAATATAACATCCATAATCTACATTTAAAATCTCAGACAAAAGACGTCAGCTTCGAGGCGTAATTTAATGCTCACCAAGATGACCAGCGCGTGTTGAGCGCGCGCCAGCTAATTAAAAAAAACATTTATAAGGTCTTTAGAGGGATGAAACAGGAGTGCCTGCGCCCGTCTGTAACAGATAGGATGTCTGTTGCATTTAAGACAACGACTGATAAAAAATAAACTTTTATAGAAACTCGCTCTAGTCGTTGTGAGAGTTTGGCTGCGCTATTTACGCTTATCTAAATCACTAGATCTCCGTTCTCCTGCATTTACAACTCAAGTGCTTCGGGATCGATCTCCGTCAAGAAGTCCAAAGAGACGCGTATTCATCGCGTTCCCCGTGGCATTCCCTGGGGACGCAGCTGAAAGCGCCTGGTGTCCCCCAGGCGCGGGGCCTCTCCGTTAAACACTGAGCCCTTTAGCGCACGGTTCTTAGCAGTCTCGTGAGAGCGGGTTAATAAAACCCCAAGTAGTGTATTAATACACAGACAATAATGCGCAAATGAATAAAATATGCGAGTCAACGAGACAGATTAATCGATGTTTGTATTTAAATTTATTTAAAGGGGTCTAGGCGGACACTTGGTGATTTGCGTTTGTGATGCGTGCTGATATGACAGAAACGGTTATTTCATTGTGTTTGTTTAAGAAAACGAAATATATTGAACTCTGTGAATTGGACACCTGTTAAATGTTTTAATAGCACTTCTATTTTACTGTTCAGCTCGATGTTTCCAAAATGAATCTTCCATAGAGTCGACATCAGAAACAGATATCCATAGTCATTTAAGAAAGCTAGCCCTGCGAAGAAAGAAAATACTCGTATCTTATTCACGTGAAAATGCAATTACAGAATTTTCCTTTCCAGCATCATCTTCGTGCGCACCAGAATCGGAGATTTTCATTATTATTTTTTAGCAAAGCACTGCCACGCATACGCGGGTCTCGGCGCGCTCTGCTCCATTATCACGGCGTTTTTAATCTTCATTTAAATAATCGAAATTGGTTTTAAATGTTATTTCCTTTGCTGGGAATCTATCATCAGCTATTGCCGTCGACAAAGGAGCCGGTAAGATCAGCGCATTTACTAAATTATTCCAGTCATTGTTGTGCCTTCGCGAGCGCTTTTGGAAACGCTCCTTTAATTGTTCACTTAAACATTTTAACAAAACTCTAATATTTGCATTTGTGAAGATATAGGATTAGGCCATTTTGTTAATTACACCATACAGTCTCATTTTGCACCGTGCGTCCTCTGCAAAGCGCCCTTTATCCGCTCAATAGCCCGGGGGTTTGTGCGCCCTGGGGGAGTTTTAAGCCTGGTGCTCCAAATTCTCAATTTATTTATTCTTAATTTTGCGCCGATCAATTCATTGAAGCAAAAAGGGCTACAGTGTCTTTTTAGGGGAAGAAAGGCGAATTGTTGACGTGACCCTGACAGGGGCTGCTGAGAGGGCTTGCCTGACGCTCGAGGGCCGCTTGAGTCAACAGACCCCCATCTAGCAGACTCGCCCTTGTCTTTCTTCCAACTAATTTTTCATTTACGGCTTTTCTTAGACTTGTCTCTTATCTATCAGATTAAAAGAGCAGCTTGTAACAAATCAGTCTGCCCGATTTACAAGAGCATTAAAAGCGGACAAAAGAGGCAGGCCGTCAGTACCTGAGTCTGGTAGACGGTGAGGCGCTGCAGCTGATTCGATGAGTTGAAAATGCGCACGAAACAAAATACTTGAATCCTGAAAAAGAGCCTTTGTATGTTTCTTTAGAAATCAAGCAATTCTGCATGACAAAGGACAATTAATAAGCCGTCTTTTCACGACCAGCAGCTGGTTTCCCTGTCAAGGAAAGTTGGAAAAAATTCGGACTGAATGCGCGCAAAAGCCCTTTGCGCGCAGACAGCTACCCAAGGTGACCCATTTGGCACAGTTAAAATAAGCAGGCTGAGGCAAAAGCGAGGGAACTGTCAAAAACATTTAAGCTGGAATATCTTGAAATTGCAAATCCCTTTATGTGGAGGGACGCTGCCGATCTGGGTTAGACGTACAATGGAGGTGGTTAAGTTGGAGAGGCTTTGGAAACGGACACGTGGCCTCTCAATGAGAGCTTCTTGGGAATCGCGTGGCTCGCAGCTCGTCTACAAACTTTAAGCGAGGTTTAAACTTGATATTTTTTTCACGTTCTCAAAGAAGATTTAGCTACACTTGAACTTAAAGATCGTAGAATAATAAAACAAAGTTTAAAAAATTGAATATGCTATGTTCAATTTAATAAATGTAAATTTACCGATTAATCCCCTTGCGGCTGTGCCTCGCTGTAGCGTTCCCCCTTTAGCAGTTTCTTCGTAACAAATATATTTTTGTACAAGTTCAGACTCGATACCTCACAGATTGAAGGATTCAAGCCACTTTAACTTAGTTTTAGTCAAGTGTAAAATACTTTAAAATATCACATTTTTTTCGATAAAAAAAATTCTGGATACGTTTTGTGTACAGATAAACAAAAACATTCGAAAGGTTTTAACTTTATGAAGAGTATTTAGACATTTAAATATCTCTCACAAGGCTTGTATTATAGTTTATTTGTGCTTTTTTTTGCCTCTAGTACTTGGTAACAATAAAAAAATCACCAGTTCTGTTGTTATTTTTTATTAAGACTTTTGAAGAAGGTTTGCAGTCATTTTTAATAATATATGTCTATCTATCTATCTATCTATCTAGAGAGAGCGATAGATAGATAGATCATTTTTAAATATATATATATATATATATATAATTAGGGGGCCTCACGGTGGCGCAGTGGGTAGCACGTTCGCCTCACAGCAAGAAGGTCGCTGGTTCGAGCCTCGGCTGAGTCAGTTGGCATTTCTGTGTGGAGTTTGCATGTTCTCCCCGTGTTGGCGTGGGTTTCATCCGGGTGCTCCGGTTTCCCCCACAAGTCCAAAGACATGCGGTATAGGTAAAATTGGGTAAGCCAAATTGTCAGTAGTGTATGAGTGTGAATGGGTGTGTATGGATGTTTCCCAGAGATGGGTTGTGGCTGGAAGGGCATCCGCTGCGTAAAACATATGCTGGATAAGTTGGCGGTTCATTCCGCTGTGGCGACCCCAGATTAATAAAGGGACTAAGCTGAAAAGAAAATGAATGAATGAATATATAATTAGGTTTATAAATATATAATAAGGTTTGAATTGCAGTTATAGTAAGAAATGGGCAGAAATAATAAAGTTAGTCGTTGACAATGTATGGATTTTGTATAAATAAAAGCTACCATCGACCTGACCCTGCTTTGTTCAGCAACAGTTTGCAAAACCAGAAACCTCCAACTTCAGGAAACATCTAATAAGACGTTCCCAACACAATAATGCTATCCACCACACATTCCACAAAGAAGAAATGACAGACTTAATTCAGCAACTAAGCATTTTAAACCTAAAATGAATTCGGTGTTTTTTCCGCTCCTTCATTGGGCGTTTTACTCAGTATCACACAGTTTGATGTTGTTCATGCAGAATTTAATCACTCCATACTACAGAGACAATGTGAGGGAGAGAGTCTGCTATTCGGATCTGCACCTGCAATGTCAAGAGGTCGAGAAATAATGAACAGGGCTGACTTAGAACTGCGCTTTCAAGTGTTAACTCTTGTAAACTGATATAAAGAGACAAGACATACAATAATGCTAAAAAAACACACACACACAAAACAGTCGCGTATCCGCCTGTATGTTTTCAGCGGCGCTTTCCAAACTTTCACAGCCTTCTAAATTCTCTTTTTGATTGAATTTTGCACAGTTAAACAGTTCCAGCCACCTCCTACCCCCGGTGCCATTGATGTCTTTCTGACCTGATAAAATGCGCTTGGCTGCCGTCAAATGGGCCAGCTTTGCCTGTTCACATTTAAATATGGGAATTAGTCATGAGCCCTGTCACAAGCAGCAGAAATTGCTAAATTGTTGGCCTCTTTTCAGCGACGAGAGCGCCGGGGTCTGCATTCATTAGATTGAATTTAGCGTCGAGGTGAGAGACCTCTGTGGCTGTCTTTTACCGGCATGTCATAACAAGGAATCGTTCTGGAAATGAGGGGGCGTGAGCAGAGAGGATGGGGAGGGGGACGCCACGTCATCACAATCATCATCACCATCACACTATTTTTTTTATTGCATTTATTATTATTATTATTATTATTATTATTGGCCACACGGTGGCTCAGTGGTTAGCACTGTCGCCTCACAGCAAGAAGGACCCTGGTTCGAGTCCCGGCTGGGTCAGTTGGCATTCCTGTGTGGAGTTCTCCCTGTGTTGGCGTGGGTTTCCTCTGGGTGCTCCGGTTTCCTCCACAGTCCAAAGACATGCGCTATAGGTGAATTGAATAAACTAAATTGGCCGTAGTATATGAGTGTGTATGGGTGTTTCCCAATACTGGGTTGCAGCTGGAAGGGCATCCACTGTATAAAACATCGACTATACTGGATAAGTTGGTGGTTCATTCCGCTGTGGCGATCCCTGATGAATAAAGGGACTAAGCCGAAGGAAAATGAATGAATTATTATTATTATTATTATTATTTTAAATGCATTAAATTTCTTTATAGTGTTATACAGTTTCTTGGAAAAAATCATCATCATCATCATCGGGGTAAATATTATATTCACAAATGTCAATTTTCTTCGCCATTACCTAATTTGCAGAATTTTCTTTGTGACTTAAATTGTTTTTTAATAATAATTATTATTATTATTTATTGCAATAACCATAGGCAATTACAATGAAAATACAACAGGTAGGGCTGCACAATATATCGCTTCAGCATCGATATCGCAATGTGCCATTCGCAATAGTCACATTCGTGAAAACTAAACAATATTTTTACTTGGTCTAAGGATTTTTTTATATTTAGACTAGAAACAAGACAAAACAAAGTAAGAATTATTTGAATTATTTAATTATTCAATTTCTGGGCATCATGGTGGCGCAGTGGGTAGCACGATCGCCTCACAGCAAGAAAGTTGCTGGTTTGAGCCTCAGCTGGGTCAGTTGGCATTTCTGTGTGGAGCTTGCATGTTCTCCTCGTGATCCCGTGTGGGTTTCCTCCGGGTGCTCCGGTTTCCCCCACAGTCCAAAGACATGTGGTTTAAGTGAATTGGGTAAGCTAAATTGTCTGTAGTGTATGTGTGTGAATGAGTGTGTATGGATGTTTCCCAGTGATGGGTTGCAGCTGGAAGGGCATCCGCTGCGTAAAACATATGCTGGTTAAGTTGGCGGTTCATTCCACTGTGGCGACCTCGGATTAAAAAAGGGACTAAGCCGAAAATAAAATAAATGAATGATTATTCAATTTCTGTACCCGAATACTGTTCGACTCCCCAAAAAAAGGTCAAATAGAGCTATTCAAACATCTTCTGAAACTGTATTCATATCACAATATTTATTGCAGAAAATAAAATATCGCAATATCAGATTTTTCCAATATCGTGCAGCCCTAGATAGAAGTATAGTACAAACAATACAGCTATTACTTTTTTGCAATAAGAGAAATATGACAAATTTAAAGAAATATAACAATGGCAAAGCAAAGAGAAAGACAATGAGAAAGAAAAAGAAGAAACAATAAACAAAAATAAGTAAATAAGAGAGAGAGGGCACATGAAAAAATAATACAAATTAATGCAGAATATTAAATAAAGCATGTTTTATAAGTATTAACTGGTTTCTTGTTATGTGACTTATTCATTTATTTTCTTTTTCGGCTTAGTCCCTTTATTAATCTGGGGTCGCCACAGCGGAATGAACCGCCAACTTATCCAGCATATGTTTTACACAGCGGATGCCATTCCAGCTCCAACCCATCACTGGCAAACATCCATACACTCTCATTCACACACATACACCACAGACAATTTGGCTTACCCAATTCACCTATAGCACATGTCTTTGGACTGTGGGGGAAACCGGAGCACCCGGAGGAAACCCACGCCAACACAGGGAGAACATGCAAACTCCACACAGAAATGCCAACTGACCCAGCCGGGGCTCAAACCAGCGACCTTCTTGCTGTAAGGCGATTGTGCTGCCCGTTACACTGCGCCACCGTGCTGCCCGTTATGTGACTTAAATTGTTTAATTACTACCATATATAATGTTTACAGTAAAAAAGAAAAGTGTAAAAACTGTTACACTTTATATAAGGACTTTGTAAATATTATAGGCTATAATTTGATAATTTTGCCTCTGTACTTCTATTTTTGAACTTTTATTATTTTATTAGTATTATTTACTTATTATTCAATTTCTTTTTTTCCCTGTTTTACTATTGTACTTGATGTCACCCAATGTCATGGCTATTGATATGATTCTATTGTTAAAACCCAATTAAATAAATTAATAAATAAAAAAGACACATTGAACAAATCAAACAGTCTTATATTAGCCTACTGCAAAATTCTGATTTGACAAAACTACATTAAAAAATGATAGAAAATATATAATGAGACATAATAAACAGAACAATATGTTAATATTTGTATCCATGCTGTAATTGTATTAATATTTAAGTAAATATTTATTTTTTAACTTTAAAAAAATCACCATCATCATCGTTTTCGGCATGCAGCAGTTTTGTTTAGTAAAAAACAAATTAACTCACAAACACTTCTGAGAGTGGGCGCAGTGTATTAGTGAGGCATGGAAACGTCATTAACGCAGCTCGTGTCACTTTCAAGAGCTTTTAATTGCTGCCTGGATATCATCAGATCGCAGTGAACATCTTTTTTTATTTTTTATTACAAAATGTATATTGAAAAGTGCAGAGCGAGGTTTTCCACTTCAGAAGAGTCTCTCTCTCTCTCTCTCTCTCTCTCTCTCTCTCTCTCTCTCTCTCTCTCTCAGTTCAATTCAATAATTGCTCTTTTTGGCATGACAAATGTTACAAATGTATTGCCAAAGCATTTCTAAAATTTACATTAAAAATGAGCATATATATTTAAAAAAAACAACATAGTAAACACGGGCGACGCGGTGGCGCAGTGGGTAGCACGTTCGCCTCACAGCAAGAAGGTCGCTGGTTCGAGCCTCGGCTGGGTCAGTTGGCATTTTTGTGTGGAGTTTGCATGTTCTCCCCGTGTTCACGTGGGTTTCCTCCGGGTGCTCCGGTTTCCCCCACAAGTCCAAAGACATGCGCTATAGGTGAATTGGGTAAGCTAAAATTGTCCGTAGTGTATGTGTGTGAATGAGTGTGTATGAATGTTTCCCAGTGATGGGTTGCAGCTGGAAGGGCATCCGCTGCGTAAAAACATATGCTGGATAAGTTGGCGGTTCATCCCGCTGTGGCGACCCCAGATTAATAAAGGGACTAAGCCGAAAAGAAAATGAATGAATGAATGAACATAGTAAACACAGTAAATAGTAGTATAGTATCATAATAATAATAATAATAAGAATTAAATAAAAATACAAATTAAAAAAATAAATATAGAAAATAATAAATCAGAACAAACTGTACATTTAACAATCAACATTTATGGATAAAACAGTGATAATAAATAATAATAATCAGTATATTTACAATGATTCATTTATAATAATCTCTCTATTCTCTCTCTCTCTCGATTATGCTGCCTCTTTCAGGTCTAAACTAGAGAAGACCGGAGATATCCACATAAAGAAAAATACTATAGTAATTTATAGTAAATAATACTATAGTGTTTTTGAACCATACTAGTGTATTCCACTGTCTATATTATAGTATTTACAACTCTTTGCTAATGAATGCTACAGCATACTGTAGTGAACCGATAAACTGTAATACTGTAGTATACTTTAGATTTTATTATAGTAAACTGTGGTGTATTGTAGTTTAATATAGTTGTAGAAAACTACAGTATTGTGTAGTATGTTTGTTACTATAGTTGTTGCCTTACCATAGTAACTATAGAGTTACCGCAAAAGATTAATTTAAGCACTTTACTATAGTGTGGTTCAAAAACACTACAGTATTTACAGTAAGTTACTATAATATATTTACATGTGGAGAGTTTTCTACACATTGTTTTACATTTGTGTCTATATCTTTGATATCTTTTAAGCCAGTGCATTGATTCAAATTATTTACAAAAATACTATAGTAATTTATAGTAAATACTATAGTGTTTTTGAACCATACTATGGTATTACACTGTATATGTTATTATATTTACAACTCTTTGCTAATGGATGCTATACAGAATACTGAAGTATTAACTATAGTGAACTGTTAAACTGTAATAAATACTGTAGTATACTTTAGTTTTTACTACAGTAAACTGTGGTGTATTGTGTAACATACCCTATACAGTTGTAGAAAACTACAGTATGAGTAAACTGTTTATGCTCCTATAGTTGTTGTTTTACATTAGCTATATGTAGAATGTAGAATTACCTTTACTATAGTGTGGTTCAAAACACTACAGTATTTACTACAGTAAGTTACTACAGTAAATTTTCATGTGGGTATTTTGTTTTACATTTCCAACTATATCTTTGATATCTTTCAAACCAGTGCATTGAGTCAAACTACTACAAAAATACTATAGTAATTTATATTATATACTATAGTATTTTTGATTGAGACTAGAGTAAAGTGCATTATACTGTATTATAGTAGGTTGTTTACAACACTTTGTTAATGAATGCTACAGCTTACTGTAGTATTAGTGAACTGATCAACTGTAATAAATATTGTAGTACACTTTAGATTTTACTACAGTAAACTATGGTGTAGGGCGACACGGTGGCTCAGTGGTTAGCACTGTCGCCTCACAGCAAGAAGGTCGCTAGTTCGAGTCCCAGCTGGGTCAGTTGGCATTTCTATGTGGAGTTTGCATGTTCTACCCGTGTTGGCGTGGGTTTCCTCCGGGTGCTCCGGTTTCCCCCACAATCCAAACACATGCGCTATAGGTGAATTAATTAAACTAAATTGGCCGTAGTGTATGAGCGTGTATGAGAGTGTATGGATGTTTCCCAGTACTGGGTTACAGCTGGAATGGGATCCACTGTATAAAACATATGCTGGATAAGTTGGCGGTTCATTCCACTGTGGCAACCCCTGATGAATAAAGGGACTAAGCCGAAGGAAAATGAATGAATGAAACGGTGGTGTATTGCAGTTTAATATATAGTTGTAGAAAACTTCAGTATTGGGTAATATGTTTTATAATAATATGTCTATGTATGAAATTACATAGATGTTTTCTTTGTAGCACAAACAGAACATGCACAGATTTTGAAACAAGAAGAGTGAAATGTTACAATATAGTCTGGGTTAGTTGTAGCACATGATTTCCACCGGGGTCAGACATACTGACTGTGTAATATATATATATATATATATATATATATATATTACTTTAATTTAATTTACTTATCCATTGAAAAAAGTAAAGTAAGGGATTACTGCTCAGAGACATAGAGACATTTGCACATGCTTAATTAAACAATTACAATATGTGGTGTGTATGAAATATATATGAATGTTTCATGTTTTGATACATGTATTGTTTAACTTATTTGACAGAGAACGTCTGTTAACTAAAGAATGTTATTAAAATGCACAAGTAATAAGGCCTTGTTTGACTCAGATTTAAAGAATTGAAATGATTGTTTATGTGCTGAGGTTTAAGAAGTATTAGGTCGGGTAATTAAATAACTTTTCAGACAAAGTAATTAGAAAAGTAGGTTAAGTACAATTTTAATGATGTAATAAGTCATTAAAAACTTTTTTGAAGTAACTTACCTAACACTGCAGCTGACCAGGAGCATTGTAGTCATGAATTTGCTCGCAGCTAAAAAAAACATACCCACCAACAACTTTCATTACAACATCCACACAGACACACAATTTAACTTTGATGAGTTTAACTGCAAATCAGGTATTCATTCATTTATTCATTTTCTTTTCGGCTTAGTCCCTTTATTAATCTGGGGTCGCCACAGCGGGATGAACCGCCAACTTATCCAGCATATGTTTTACGCAGCGGATGCCCTTCCAGCTGCAACCCATCACTGGGAAACATTCATACACACTCATTCACACACATACACTACGGACAATTTTTTAGCTTACCCAATTCACCTATACCACATGTCTTTGGACTTGTGGGGGAAACCGGAGCACCCGGAGGAAACCCACGCGAACACGGGGAGAACATGCAAACTCCACACAGAAATGCCAACTGACCCAGCCGAGGCTCGAACCAGCGACCTTCTTGCTGTGAGGCGAACGTGCTACCCACTGCGCCACCGCGTCGCCCCAAATCAGGTATTCCCATCACAAAAATATTAAAGTAAATAACAAAACAAAACTAGAATAAGGACCAACCTGGAAGTAAATCTGGAAGTTTGGAAGTGAATAAATTGATTTGTAGCCAATTCCTGATTGAAAGGATAGGAAGAGTTACAACTGACCTGTGAAGGGATACAGCTGCGGCCGGAAGTTAACAAGAATTATTTATATTATTCATCAGATTACCCATTAATTTTATTGTATTAACCTCTACCCCTACCCTCACAGTAATGTAAAAACCGTAATTATACCTAGTATTATTCAAATTATTTAGTAAATTACCCATTAAACTGTATTTTATTGACGTCTACCCCTACCCCAACCCTCACAGCAATGAAATGCCTTCTAGACTATCCCCGGTCTCCTCTGCAGCCGCTACATTAACATTACTTTGGTAGGCTACGCTCTTAAAACTAACCGTGTTACCTTTCTGCCATCTAAATTGATTTCTATTGAGTTCTGTTGGGTTTTATAGACCATTTTGAGGGATGTAAACAAAAACAATGGTCCCAATGTATTTCCTGTTTACATTTTTAATTTCTATAGTTTCTGAGAATCCAAAAAGAGCCACATATTGATAAATAATGTTATGATGGCTGTTTTAACATTAAGTTATGATTGAATTGCCTCTTGTTACACTTATGAAATAGCTTAATAACAAGCAGGAAATGTTCATGGGCCAATGACATCACCACATTGAAATGGTCTATTGTAGCACACAAAACTGTGGCTAGTAACTTTAGTTGTCAGAATGATTAGCATATACCGTGACAAAATACCTTTACCAAAATACATCTCCTGCTCACTACAGTCCATAAATCCAGTAAGGTAAAGTATACAATTGTTAAATGACATATAAGCTAAGGTATTTATGTATATACGGAAATTAAACGTTTATTTAGTTACTTAAAAACAACTGTAATCTCTAACATTTACGGTATGATGCAAGTTTTGATCCTCAGCGATAAATTAACATGCCATTTTGGATTAAAGTCGACTCACGTTGGCTATATATAACTTTATATCTAACAAGGAAAGGAAGGTGAAATCATTACCTGAATTAGAGCGTTAATAGGCTGGCTGTAATTCTCTCTGCCCAGTGCAGCATCTCCTGGTACATCAGTGTGAGTGTGCCAGATAAAGTTTGAGAAGAGTTTTCTTGTGCAGTGGAGTTGCAGCGCCATCTTATGGTAAGTATTGGAATTGCATTTTGTACTTCCGTCTGAGTGGCATAGAACAAACCTAAATAAATAAAAGAAAGTAAATTAATTTTAGGGAACTTTATTTTTTCTAAGTTGAATTAAAAAAAGATAATAAACAAAATTTTTTTTTATTATAATATAAAAATATATTTCTGCTATGTTTTTTGTAAAACAACCACTCTGCATCATTCTGGGAATGTTATGATCGCAAAAAATCTAAGAAGAATATCCTTGTTTGGTTCTTCAAAAGATAAGCATGAAATTGTAAATCATTTATTATGATTTCAAGATAAAATCTTTTATATATATATATATACCATTTTGAGGGATGTAAACAAAAACAATGGTCCTAATGTATTTCCTGTTTTACATTTTTAATTTCTAAAGCTTCTGAGAATCCAAAAAGAGCCACATATAGGTAAATAATGTTATCATAGCTGTTTTAACATTAGGTAATGATTGAATTGCCTCTTGTTACAGTTATGAAATAGTTTGATAACAAGCAGGAAGTGTTTATGGGCCAAAGACATCACCACATTGAAATGGTCTATAGTCATTTTAACCATTTTATATTTATGCATTGGAATCAGTATGT
>CAIGQV010018170.1:4457271-4530915 GCA_903798115.1 Danio jaintianensis
TATTGATTCTCAAAATAATAATATTAAAATGAGCTTGATATAATTATGATAAATATTCATAAAGTAATTACAAATGAAATAAATGGCATTATTGTAAACGTAGATACTCCACGGCAGCAGGTGGCGCTGATCTGCGGAATCAGGACAGCATTCAGACCAGACTGGAGGCTTGTGTGTCAAGGTTTGCGTCTCCGCAGAGAGCGGGACAGTATGGCATCAGTGGTGTTCAGACATTGCTCAAATGTTCTTAAAATAAACCTCCGGAAATCCAAAGTTCTCCCGCACATTTCAACGGGTAAGCAGAGCCTTTACACAACGCGATTATGCAAGAATTGGGATGTGCTGCGGTAGGGGGCGTCAGTCTGGAGGAGTGGCTAATCACACACTGTGTCGAGGTTTCACTTTATTTAGCATTGAAACATTAAGCTCACGTGTTGATGTAATTTGTCGTTTTTTAGTTAATAATTTAAGCTTGAACTCTGCTAGCTAAAAGATAAGATAATAAAAAAGAGAAAGATTGCAAACCTGCTATGGATATGGCTGACACACCAGAGGAGAAATCGTTTGTTTGGGATCTCTTCTCTAAACGGCATCAACTGCAACTGTCAAGTTAAATCGTTTTTTTATTACCAATAATGATAATAATAGTATAGCAGTGCTATTGTAATAGAGCGTTTTAGGTATGATCAGTTGTAATTGTACATTTGAAATAAAATTACTCATTGGATTGAGTATTGGTATTGGATAACAGAGGTTAAAGGGATAGTTTACCATTTACTCTCCCTTCACTTGTCACAACATTATTAGTTTCTTTTTTCTGTTGAGCACAAAAGTTATTTTGAAAAATCTCTAAAACCTGTAACCATTGACTTACATAATAATTCTTTTTCCTACTATAGAAGTCAATGGTTACAGGTAGGGCTGCACTGTATATCATTTCAGCATCGATATTGCTATGTGTCAATCTGCAATAGTCACCTCGCAGGATATGCAATGTCAAGTTGAGATTATAGTTGATCAGCATCACAGTTCAGCACATGTGAGTCATCACGAAGTTTAACCCTAAAATAGAGTGAAAGATTTTCATTTGGATGTGTTTTTAAGACCTGTAACTCTGTACGAAACTTAAACCAAGAGGTTATAAAGGGATATAAACCAAAATTAATTGTATTTCATTAATTATACAATGAAGACTCTACACTACACAGTGTTATTTTATCTATTACTATTAAATATCTGTACCTCAATACTGTTAGATTCCACAGAAAACCATAAAATTAATGTATTTGTTCAATTGTATTTGTGGTATCGTACTTTATGCAGATACTCCTCTACAAAATAATCCCAATCAATGTAAAAATATGAATTAATTCCAAATAGAGTTATACGAGATCTTGTGAAATTATATTCATATCGCAATATATATCGCAGACAAACTAAATATCGCAATATCAGTTTTTGTCCAATATCGTGCAGCCCTAGTTACAGGTTTCCAACATTGTTCAAAATATCTTCTCTTGTGTTCAACAGAATAAAAAAACTCATAAAGGTTTGGAACCACTTGAGGGTTAGAAATATTTTTATTTTTTTGGGGGGTGAGCTATCCGTTTAATGTCACACAGTTTTTGTGTGAATAATCAACTAAATGGATGAATGCTTACTAGACTTCCAACTATTCGGTGAATGTCATTAATATGGCGTTATTTGTTTTTTTGGTAATGCAATAAAGATTGGGTTTTGGTTTCAATTGTAAAGAGATATTTCATTCGTAATGTGTCTTTGTCTGAAATTTAGAACAATAGTATACCTGTATTATCCCATTGGAATAAATCGAATTTAAGTTCATTGCACGATTGCTCAAAAAAAGTTATGAAGCCTCCATATTAAAAACATTACTCAGAATTGTATGTGAATAACCTATCTATATAATGTTTAAATTTCATATAAAAAAAGTCAACAGTTTTTCACACTGGAGTTATTGTCAGTAGGTGAACATACTGTACACATGATCAACAAAATTCAGTCCCCAGAGTGTGTTAGATATGGGGGGAAATAGGATAAATATATTTTTAAAAAGTAATGCATTTTTTTTATTTTCAAAGATTTATGGCCATACTAAAATGAATATATATATATTTTTTACAATATTGGACATTTGTATGCATTTGTTACACTCATGTGGTCCTCCTAAATTTTTTAAGTTTGGAGTACCAGTTCATGTTAAGTCAATTTCGAGCCCTGACATTAAAAAAATAGATGTAAAAGAAAGTTGGCCATAGAAATGAGTAGTTATTTTATAACGTTTAATAAAATTTTGTTAAAGATTTACAATAAAAAGTTAAGGTTTAAAAATAAATAGTTCTCTGTATGTGTTAACCTTTTCATTTTTCATTCTTATTCTTCGCATACGAGCGGGCGCAGAATCTTTTTGGCTCGAGACTTCGGCTCTCATTCACTTCCATTTATTTTTAGACGTTAAAAACAGCTCGTTCTGCTGCTTGATGTTGCAAACTGATATTTTCTTATTATATTATTCTGCTTTGTCTGTATAATCATGCAAACACTTGTTTGTAGAGCAAGTAGTCTGACCGTTTTCTGCTGATAATTATTCCTAGTCATTTCTCCCATAGGCAACTGAATCGGAAGTTCTAAAACAAATCGCAAAAACGAGCGCACTTCCGCTAATAAGGTCAATATAATCACCTATTGACCTCCAAATATAATCAGTATTGGATGAAATTTCCAAATCGGTGCATCCCGAATTTTTATGCATCTTTTCTAGGTTTAGGATACACAAATGTATTGCGAGGGTTAATAATATCAGTAAAATGTTACCTTGCAAGTACTGTCTAAAGGTCCACTACTTAATCTAACATACACTAGACTTTTATAAAACCATTTTTATTCTGTGTGTTTCAGGTGTTCGACACAAGACCACAATTCAGTATGCAACACGAGCTGATCTGCCGAAGCTGGCTTACAGGAAGCTGAAAGGGAAGAGTCCTGGAGTGGTTTTCTTGCCTGGCTTCGCCTCACACATGGGTGGACAGAAAGCAGAAGCATTAGAGGAGTTCTGCAAGTCTTTAGGCCACTCGTGCCTCAGGTAATCACTAGAGGTGCAAAAAGCCTTGTAGTTTCTTCATAATTATACACAGTCTTTTTCCAGTACTTTCAGTCTCTCTGTTCCTCTCTGGTGAAATGATCTTTCAACCTCCAGCTGAACTACTGAGACCACCACATTGTTTACAAAGCACATCCAAGAAGAAGCGCCACTTCCACAAGCATTTAATAGGATTGTTCACCCAAAAATGCAACTGTTTTTATGCGGTTTTAAACCTTTAAGTTTCTTTCTTCTGTTGAACACAAAAGATATTTGGAAAAATGCTGCTTGCTGGCACCGATTGACTTCCATTGTTGGAAAAATTTTTTTTATATGGAAATCAATAGCTAGGATTCCATCCAAAGATGCAAATTAGACTTGAATACTAGAATATTTGTTTTCAGTAATTTAATTTTAAGATATTTCCAGCTTCACCCGCATTCAGCCATCAAATCTTCTCCTGTGCCACACTCGATGCATTAGGTCCCACGGGACTGCAGGTCTCTAGATTGTTCCGCCTTGACATTTGTCACAGGTAGCTCACTCATAAAAGCACAAATCTCAGGATTTATCAAAAACAAACATTTATTTACACAATAACCCTCATAACAGGAACTAGCCCATCAGACAGGACAGGGAGTGTGACAATACAATACCGGACCATGAACTAAACACACTCAGGGATATAAATACACAAGACATGATTGAACTGAATACATGCAGGGGTGCGACACAGGTGGAACTAATAAACATTAACAAACGGCGGGAAAACAGAGCAAAGGAATCACATGACCTAAACAGAAGCACATGGAACAAACACATGGGACATCACATGACACAACAACTACATGAACACAACACATAGACACACCAGACTCATGACGATGTTATTGTAACTCTTCATATTTCGACGATTGCACTTTCTTTAGGTTTGACTATTCTGGCTGTGGATCATCTGAGGGCGAATTGACAAACTACACCATTGGAGCCTGGAAGAAGGATGTGCTCTATGTGCTGGATGAGCTAGTGGAAGGGCCACAGGTTAGTGGATTACTGGAATAACAGCACTGGAGGAGAGTCGACAAATATAAAAACACATACATCATTAAATCCAGTTCATGTCACTAGATTAAAACAGAAATCATAAAACAGCATATGAATGGTCAGTGTGATAACAATGGGTATTATATAGGCACTGGTCAACAGTTCATAAAGGGTCAAACAAATATTCCAGGTCTCTAAAAATATGATTAGTTATAAAGTGTGATGGGCGGCATGGTGGCTCAGTGGTTAGCACTGTCGCCTCACAGAAAGAAGGTCACTGGTTTGAGCCCCGGCTGGGTCAGTTGGCGTTTCTGTGTGGAGTTTGCATGTTCTCCCCGTGTTGGCGTGGGTTTCCTTCGGGTGCTCCGGTTTCCCCCACAGTCCAAACACATGCGCTATAGGTGAATTGAATAAACTAAATTGGCTGTAGTGTATGTGTATGAATGTGAGAGTGTATTGGTGTTTCCCAGTACTGGGTTGCAGCTGGAAGGGCATCCACTGTGTAAAACATATGCTGGAATAGTTGGCGGTTCATTCCGCTGTGGCGACCCCTGATGAAGGAAGGGACTAAAACGAAGGAAAATGAATGAATGAATAAAGTATAATCTTATACTGCATCTCTAATCCTACCCAAAACCTGAGCTCAACTTCTAGCTTACTAATTATTAATAAACAGCTAATTAGTAGTTTATTAAGCTGGTAATAATTGTTAATGCTTTGTTAATACTGTGAATTGTGACCTAAACTAAAGTGTTACATAAGCAATGTACTTATTTAGATTTTTAAAACTGATGCACATCTTATTGATTTCATTCAATTTTTTTTTTTTCATATGATGCCCTAAAACGTGTGTAAGATTAGCTTTGTGTAACCAATATCTTCTGTTTCAGCATTAGTAATTAGGGAAATGTCTAAACTGTGATAGACGGTTACATGTTTGCTTTTATTTCAGGTCAGCTGTCCATAACACTGGTGTGATATGGTTGGTACCCCATGTTCATGGTGCCTCTTTGCTCTATAAAAAGGGTTGTGACAAGTGTTAGGTGGAGGACGTGTGTGTGTATTTATTTATTGATGGACTTCTCTTCTCTGCTCCAGATTCTGGTAGGCTCCAGCATGGGTGGGTGGCTGATGCTGCTGGCTGCTCTCGCACGTCCTGAGAAAACAGCTGCTTTAGTGGGCATCTCAATAGCCGCGGATCACTTCGTCACAGCCTTCAACGCGCTACCTATAGAGGTATGAAAGACTTCAAAGTCAGATGGTAAACTTGAGAATTTTAATGACCAAATGATTAAAGCAAGTGCGCTTGTTGGGGTTTGTTACAAATTGTGTACATTGTAATTATAGCAAATTACTCTTACTATTAAAGAGTTAGTTCACCCAAAAATGGAAGTTTTGTTATTAATTACTCACCCTCATGTCGTTTCAGTTCCCTGAGACCTTCGTTCATCTTAGAACACATATTAAGATATTTTAGATGAAATCCTGGAGCTCTCTCATCCTCCATAGACCGCAAGGGTTCAAAGATGTTCAGTGTCTAGAAAAGTACAAAAAATATAATAAATACATAATAAAAAATTAAATAAATAATAAATAAATAGCTTTAAATAGGAATGTTATCGGAACTGTCATTTACTGCATTGGGCGCTTTGAGTCACGTAACAGTCTGCTTTGATTTCTGATTGGCCTATTGTTCACCAGGGTTTTACACTCGTGGAATTTACATGAGAACGAGGATACAATGATGTCTGAGGCTCATGGAATGGCCATTTCCATATACTGATGTCTTATTATTCGACTATGACTATGTATACCCAGACTTTCTTTAATGGGCACCTTTAAATTTTTAGTGAGATGCTAATGGTATAATCAGATTCAATGATTTATGCTAAGCTTAAAGTTCTCCCGCCAGACCTGGAGATTGGGATTGGATCGGGATGGATTCAGAAATGGTAAAACTCAACTGTTTAACTCTAAGGGATTTGTAAAATGAGCCTATTTCCAATAAAGTGGAGTGTTCCTTAAGGGCGTTTACATGTCTGTAGTGCACTTCAGTAATGTAACTAAAATACGAATGCTCCACTTGTCTTAAATAAATTTGTGTTTACTTTCAATTATGACTTTAGCCAGATTAAGGTTATCAAAAATATCTGTTTACACGTTAAACTCTTAATCAAAGTACAACAAGTAAAGGGTGAGTAAATGATGACACAATTTTGGCTTTTGGGTGAACTATCCTTTTAATCACAGCATAGATGAATCTGGGTAGACTTTCTCTTTATTTAAAGGGATAGTTCAATTAAAAATGAACATTTTGTCATTTACTCACCCTTTACTTTTATGACTTTCTTTCTTCTGTTGAAAACAAAAGTAGATATTTTGAAACCATTTGATGTCCATAGTATTACTTAATTTTTTTTTCTTTTTTTTTTTTTACATTTTGAGTGAGATGCTAATGGTCTAATCCGATTCAATGATTTATGCTAAGCTAAGCTAAAAGTTCTCCCGCCAGACCTGGAGATTGGGATTGGATCGGGATGGATTCAGAAATGGTAAAACTCAACTGTTTAACTCTAAGGGATTTGTAAAATTAGCCTATTTCCAATAAAGTGGAGTGTTCCGTAAGGGCGTTTACATGTCACTATTGCACTTCAGTAATGTGACTAAGATACGAATGCTCCACTTGTCTTAAATAAATTTGTGTTTACTTTCAATTATGACTTTAGCCAGATTAAGGTTATTAAAAACATCTGTTTACATGGTAGACTCTTAATCAGAGTAAAAGTAAAGGGTGAGTAAATGATGACACAATTTTGGGTTTTGGGTGAACTATCCCTTTAATCATATTAAAGTCAGTGTCAGTATAGAGTGTATTTTGACTTCTCATGTATTCAAATGCTAATTTAACAATTAAATAATTTATTCAGAAACATACAACAGTAGGATTCTGCTGTGGATGCCATCTAGTGGTCAGACGCGGAAATTAATTTGCCATGATAATTCTCACAATGCACTGTGTATTCTTTAAACTTTAAATACCTAATTAACTCACAATTACGATGTTTTTATCTCATAATTCTGCCTGTACCCTGCAATTGCGACTTTTTATCTCAGAATTGTGACTTCACAACTCACAATTGCGACTTTTAATCTCAGAATTTAGGTTATATTTTGCAATTCTGAATATAACTCAATAACTCAGATTTTCAAGTCTACATCTCACAATTCTGAGGAAAAAAAGCCAGAATTACGAGATCAAAAATTAGCAATAACAAAAATAGCAATGTTTTGAACACTGGATTATTTTTAATTTTACGTGTATTATTATGTGTAACTTGAAATGCCTAAATAACTCACAATAGCTACATTTTAATCTCATAATTCTGCCTGTAACCTGCAATTGCGACTTTTTATCTCAGAATTTGACTTCGGGGGCCTTATGTATAAAGCTGCTCAGTGTAGAATTTTACTCTTAAGTGTGTCAAAATTCTAAGAATGACTTCATTTTACTTTTATTTCTAGACTTAAGATTAAGTGTGATTTATAAAGGTTCTTAAGTGTTAAGACTTGGTCTCAGCTCCTAAATTATTTAGGAGTGTTTGGGATGTATCTTAACCTAGTTAGGAGTAACAAGATGGAAGCAGAGAGGAGGAGACCACACACCTTTCAAGAACAAAAGAATGTGTTGCAATTATATTACGACAGGGAGTTGCTAAAACGATACAGGTTTGATGGTGAAGGTATTCTTTTTGAATCCATTTTTTAAGGGTTTTAAACTTTGGTCTTTCTTTTATATACAGCTAAGAGTGCAATTTACAATTATGTGATTTATCAGCTTAATGACTTAAGTAGCATCACATTTGTCCATGCAATCAATCAATTTGTGCAAGATTGTGAAAAATGCATGTACTTATTTGTACTTTTTTTCACATAATGCAAAACTACTTCTTAATGATGTTTTCAAATTATTGAATAATTTTATTGTATTAATTCATCAGTGAATGGTGTCATGCTGCTGTGACTTCATCCTTGCAGGCTCCTGATAGGCTGATTCAGAGGTCAAGGGTGGCCATTTTGTATTTCAATCATTGTAGTCCTTAATTTACAACACTTAAGTCAGAACTTAAGAATCAGTCTCAAACTTTACTGAAAGTTGCTTTTAGATTCTTTATAAAAGTCTCCTACTCTTAAAAAAGTCCTACATCTTACTAATAATTTTTTGACACTTAAGTCAAAGTTTAAGACTACTCTTAAGAGCATTGTTTAGAAGTTTTATACATACGGCCCCAGAACTCACAATTACGACTTTTAATTTCAGAATTGAGTTTACATTTTGCAACTCTGACTTCATAACTCACATTTTCAAGTCTACATCTCACAATTCTGAGAAGAAAGCCAGAATTATGAGATTAAAAAAAATAGCAATGTTTTGAACACTGGATTATTTTCAATATAATGTGTATTATTATGTGTATTCTGTAAACTTGAAATGCCTAATTAACTCACAATTGTGACTTTTTTTTAATCTCATAATTCTGCCTGTAACCTGCACTTGTGACTTTTTATCTCAGAATTGAGTTTACATTTTACAATTCTGACTTCATAACTCACATTTTCAAGTCTACATCTCACAATTCTGAGGAAAAAAAGGCAGAATTATGAGATTAAAAAGTAGCAGTAACAAACAAATAGCTATTTTTTTACACTGGATTTGAACCATGGATTATTTTCAATATGTTCTTCTTAGACAAAGAAGGAGATAGAGGAACAGGGCTTTTGGAAGTTCCCCACCAAGCACAATGAAGAAGGTTTCTACACCCTGAGCCTGGACTTTCTGAAGGAGGCGGAAAATCATTGCATCCTCCAGAGCCCCATCCCCGTCTCCTGTCCTGTACGGCTGGTCCACGGCCTCAATGACTCAGATGTGCCCTGGCACGTGTCCATGCAGGTGGCAGAGCGGGTACTGAGCAATGACGTGGATGTCGTTTTGCGCAAACATGGCCAGCATCGCATGTCAGAGAAAGAAGACATCAAGCTCATGGTGTACACTATTGATGACCTTATCGATAAATTGACTACGCTGGGCTGAGAGCAGTATAACAAATGCACAGCCGATTGAGAAAACAGCATATACAGGTATCAGGTTTCTGGAAAATATGGTTTGGAGGTAGGTGGTGAAGTGAAAGAAGCCAAATCAGTTGACAGGGAAATCAACCAAAAGTGAAACCTTTTTTATTTCATCCTAGAGCCATATTATTATTTGTTGTTTTGTTATGGAACACTATTTCAGTGACCAGATGCTGACATTTTCCAGAAGTTTATTTCACTTGTCTTCTATTCCTTCCACAGTCTTCTCAAGCCATACGAAAGCTTTGTACACTGTAAAAAGGGATTAGTTGACGTTACTTAAGTGAGCAAACTTGTTGCTTTTAAAGCGATTTGTTGATTTGACTTAAAAAGCAAGTAAACCCTTTGCTTTTAAAGCGATTAGTTGACGTTACTTAAGTAAGCAAACTTGTTGCTTTTAAAACGATTAGTTGACGTTACTTAAGTAAGCAAACTTGTTGCTTTTAAAGCGATTAGTTGACATTACTTAAGCAAACTTGTTGCTTTTAAAACGATTTGTTGGCTTTACTTAAGTAAGCAAACCTGTTGCTTTTAAAACGATTAGTTGATTTGACTTAAAAAGTGAGTAAACCTGTTGCTTTTAAAACGATTAGTTGATTTGACTTAAAAAGTGAGTAAACCTGTTGCTTTTAAAGTGATTAGTTGACTTTAAAAAGGTGAGTAAACCTGTTGCTTTAAAATTATTAAGTAAATAAACTGTACATAATTATATAGTTAATAATAATATAAGTTAATTCAACTTAACAGTTGCAAATTACAATGGGTTTACTCGTGTATTCTTTAAGTAAAGTCAACTTGTTGTTTTCAAAGCAGCGGGCTTGCTCACTATTTTTAAGTAAAGTAGCAAATTGCTTTTTACAGTGTATAAGGGACAGGCCAAAATTGTAATCGTTATTTCCTCAAATCTTTCCCTGTCGCAAGTAGCAAACCTGATGCAATGTGTCAAGTCTGAACATGCACAAGCACTGATGAGATTTTATGAGCTTTGACGGGGCAAGAACTGATGATTATAAATACACTTCAGGACACTATAAGGTCTCAGTTGCTAATGCTAATTAATGCATTAATTAATTAAAAAATACAACAGATACAACTTTCAGCCTTACAAATCTATCAATAAAAGTACAGATTAAAGGGACAGTTCACCCAGAAATGGAATTTTATAGTTAATTTACTGTATTAGGTGATCGTTTCTCTTCATTATATCAATTGTTATACTTCATTGTATCATTAGGAGCCACGGGGATTGATTTGTACTTGTTTGTATATGTTTATTTTTAATTAAAAAAATCGGGGTAACCATTGACTTGCATCATATAAATCACCAAAGACCACAGATTCAGCTTAAAATCTTCTTTAATGTTCTAGTGAGGAAAAAAAAGCCACATACTATCTTTTAACTTAAATATATAATGCTGTAGATGTATTGTTCATGTTAACTAATGCTAGCAAATGAGACCTTATTGTGAAGTGTTGCTCTTAAATTTCTAAATAAAAGTTCTAAACCATTGTAGGCAAATCACCAAAAACTATGCATGTCTTGCATTGATTCCTAGCACTGGCTCCTATTAAATGTTAATGCGATGATCATTCTTAAAGTACAATTACATGTAGGGCCTTATTTTGTTTCCAAAGTTTTGTAGGTAGTCTTTTTTTTTTTTGTTGCATTTATTGAGGGTTTGACTATGTTGATGTCCTCAAAGGACAGTGTCCATTTTTCAGTGTCTCTGTATTTTTTTTTGATCACTTCCAGGAGCAACAGACTTCGGATTTTATTTAACACTGATTTCTAGTCTTGAGTTTGTCCCTTTAAGGTGGTAGGAGTTTAAAAAGCGAGTTTCTCCTGCAAATATTCCCTAATATGTTGATTATTCGGCACATTTGAGCTCTCTATGGTGTGCAGATTTCATATTTATTATTTCGTTTATTGTCCCCTGATGTGTTTTCCTTTTGCTTTAGCACCTGGTTTCTCCTCTTGACACAGATAAATACTATATATATTTTTTAATCTCGGTTTGAGTGTTTTTTTTATACTACCAACTGTGCTTTTGTATTTGTTTGTTATCAGTATCCACCCACTGACGGTGATTTATGTAGTGACAAAAGTTGTCTTCCATATAAATTTTGGGTTATTCCCAGAGGGTGATTACAGCATGCATTATTACATTTTTATTCTCTTTGTCAGCATTATGTATGTTTTTGTTTTTATATATTATTTATCTCATTTATCATGCATCTGTTGTTGTGCACCACATTTATGTTAGTTCATATTAGACATTTCAAAATGTAAAAAAAAGATATAAATGTATGGTATGTTTGTCAAATATGTATAAATCTATGAAATAAAGAACTTTTGTTTATTAAAGTGGACAGTAGGAAAAGGTTTGTGGCATTTGTTTGTGTTTATTGCCTGAGTGTTGTTTTTTTGCTACATATTTATAAGTCTATGGGGGGGAAAGGCTTTTTGCTACCTTTTAATCTCGTAATTCTGGCTTTTTTCCCTCATAATTGTGTGTAGACTTGAAAATGTGAGTTATAAACAGTGTTGCCACATTTTTCCAGCCCAAAAGCTGTCCAAAACCTGCTCAAACGCAAAAAAAAAAAACGCCCAAAATATTAGATTAATTCATTCATTACTTTTCCTTCGGCTTAGTCCCTTTATTCATCAGGGGTCGCCACAGTGGAATGAACCGCCAACTTATCCAGCATATGTTTTACACAGCGGATGCCCTTCCAGCCACAACCCAGTACTGGGAAACATCCATATACACTCATATACACAACAGCCAATTTAGTTTCTCAGTTCACCTGTACCACACGTCTTCGGACTTGTGGGGGAAACCCGGAGGAAACCTACGCCAACACGGGGAGAACATGCAAACACACAGAAATGGGTTAATATGTCACCCCATATTAGATTAATATTTTATTTAATTTTAGTTTATTTAAATCGAAATTAACCTAGTTACTTTAACTGTCTACCTTGTCAGATTGCCCTACCTCCCATTCAAAAAGTAGGTAGCATATTTTGATGATGCAATATGCTACCCATCAGATTTTGCTACCAGTGTGAATTTTAATGTGGAGTAGTGTGATATGAAGCTGTGATATCGCCCTATCGCCTTGATGTGTTTACTTTCGAAATGGGGTATAAATTCGTCCCATTTGGCGTTTTTAATTCTTTTGAACATAATTAGGTGCTGCTTGTCAATCAGACAATGCTTTGTTTGTTCTTGCTGTCAATTGAGGATAAAAATGATCGATAGAAGTGTCATGATAAAGCGCTGTGAGTTTAACTGCAGGCGCTGTGTGATGCGCGTGCACGCGAAGGGGACTTAGAATTTGATAGAACTTTCCTTCACCTCCTCTTACGGGTGGGCCCACGCGGTTTGCACTATGCACTGGTCACTACTAGCTGAATGAAGTAGGAGCACACAGTTCCCCAGTGGGAGGGGAACTACAATGCTATGTGGAAACTTCCACTATGGGGATTTCGTCAGAAAGCCAATCACTCTGAAGAGTAATTAAACGGGCCAATGAAATGCCAATGAGTTGGCGGTGTCAGCGTGCACAGCTGGCAGCAATCATAATCAGCTTGGGAATAAGAATGCCCGCTGTGCCACACAACCACACCTTTTCGCTTTCAGAAGCCTCACGCAACTGAGAGTATTGCTTAAAGATCTCCACGAGAGAGAGAGAGAAAGAGTGGCTTCAGAACGAGCTGTTTCTCCCGGTCCCAGAGCGAGCTACAAAGCAGGCAGCGGCGGTCGAGCTGGGTTCATTCTCCCGTCCCTGGGCGTTTCTCTGGTCCGGTTCTACAAGAGCGGTTTGTATAGTAAAGAAAGAGCAAATTTCCCTAAAAGAGCAACACGGTCGAGCAGCGCGTCTTTTTAAAGATGTCGTTCCGACCGTGCGTTTCTGGATGCGGTGGTTTCCTGTCCCCGGATGATGGGCACGAGCACTGCGTTGCATGTCTGGGGGTCCAGCATGTTAATTCAGTGCTCGCGGGCAGTTCATGCCATCACTGCGATGGCATGTCTGTGGCGCAGCTAAGATCGCGGCTCGCTCTTGCAAAAGAGCGAACCACCCCTGCTGTCCCCCGCAAGTCGGTTGGCACTCGGGCAGATCTGAGGGTTACAGTGGGAGTCAATCCGCCGCCCTCGGGCTCGCGGACCTCCCGCTCCTCAGCGCGCTCCATCCAAGCTTCAAGTGAGAGAAGCGCTCCATCCTCTCGGATGGTCGCCCTCTCACTCGATGACACCGAGGATCAGATGTCCATCGCGGCATCGGAGGGTGGGCTGTCATATTCTGACGAGGATCCGGACCCGCTCCCTCCCTCCGGGGTAGTGAGCGAGGCGCCGGATCTAGAAGCAGATATGTTGGCCGTGCTTTCCCGGGCTGCTTCGGCGGTGGGTCTGGAGATGGTTTATCCCCCAGCCCCGCGGCCGGACCGACTAGATGGGTGCTACGTGGAGGCTAAGAGGAGGGCCAAGCCTTCTAAGCCTCCCGTCCCCTTCTTCCCGGAAGTGCACAGTGAGCTCACGCAGTCTTGGAGGGCACCTTTCTCTGCCCGATCTGCGTGCGCTTCCTCTCTCACCACCCTTGACGGTGGAGCAGCCAGGGGGTACGAGGCGATTCCCCAGGTGGAGCGCGCCATTGCGGTCAATCTTTGCCCGCGTGGTGTCTCTTCCTGGCGTGGTCAGCCTCGTCTTCCGTCCAAAGCATGTAAGTTATCTGCGTCCCTCGGGAGCAGAGCTTACACTGCTGCGGGCCAGGCTGCTTCCGCCTTGCATGCTATGGCAACGTATCAGCGCTACCAAGCGCAGGCGTTGGCCCAGCTGCACGAGGGTGGTTCCGACCCAGGCTTGATGCACGAGCTCCGCACCGCAACCGACTATGCTCTGCGTACCACCAAGTCGGCTGCGCGTGCCCTGGGAAGGACGATGGCCACACTAGTGGTCCAGGAGCGCCACCTCTGGCTAAACCTGGCAGATATGCGTGACGTTGACAAGGTTCGCTTTCTTAACGCACCCATATCCCAGGCTGGCCTGTTCGGCGACACCGTTGGTGAGTTCACCCAGGAATTCACAGCGGTGAAAGAGCAGTCGAGTGCGATGGGTGAGGTCATCTATCGGCGGGCTCGTAAAACCGCTCCTCCCGCCGAACCATCCACCTCGGCTGCTCCTCGCCGAGGGCGCCCGCCTGCGGCATCAAGACCTGCTCCACTGCCTCTGCCCGCTCCACCGGCTAAACGGCAGCGTCGAGCACCTCGCAGGCGTTCAGCGCCCCCGCCCCAGGGCGCCGTTAAGTCCGGTAAACGGACTGCGAAGCGACCCTGAGACGGGCCATCCGGAGAAGAGGGGACTTGCTCTTTCCTCGGTGGAGGGCCGAGCGAACCAACATCAAACGGTGTTTTTCAACACCAGGCTTCTAGCCTCACGGCCGGCGGCCGCAAAATTTTCAATAAAAGAGCATTTTCCCCCTTCTCTGGATGTGACAGCCCAAACACTGCCAGTCTGGGACGCTATGCCTTCCAGCTCGCAGGATCGGTGCATCTCGCCACGGGCTCTGAGTGTGTTAGAGGACGGGCTCCCTTCTCTTGCACTCCAGCCCCCCCTTCCGGACTCTGGGACGAAGGTGAGTGTGAATCTCTTGCCTCCTGCTCTTCCTCGGGACCCTATGGCTCCCGGGGTGAGCTCTCCCATTCCGCGCTGCCCCACCGCTGGTATGTCAACGATCGTGCCGATGATGTCACTAGCGCGAGCTCTGTCAGCCTGGTTAGCGCTGCCCAGCCCGTCGCGGTGGCTCATTCGTACGATCAGACTCGGCTATGCGATTCAGTTCGCCAAACGGCCTCCCAAGTTCACGGGCGTGTATTTCACCAGGGTCAGCCCCGGGTCCGCCCCTGTCTTGCGCGAGGAGATTGCTGTCCTCCTGGCGAAGGATGCAATCGAGCCGGTCCCTCCAGCCGAGATGAGGAGCGGGTTTTACAGCCCCTACTTCATCGTACCCAAAAAGAGCGGTGGGTCACGGCCAATCCTAGATCTGCGCGTTTTGAACCGCTGCCTTCACAGGCTGCCGTTCAGAATGCTCACGCAGAGGCGCATCCTTCGGTGCGTCCGTCCTCAGGATTGGTTTGCAGCAATAGACCTGAAGGACGCGTATTTTCATGTCTCTATTCTTCCACGCCACCGGCAGTTTCTGCGGTTTGCGTTGGAAGGTCAGGCATGGCAATACAAAGTCCTCCCCTTAGGGCTCTCTCTGTCTCCGCGGGTTTTCACCAAACTCACGGAGGGTGCCCTGGCGCCTCTTCAGCTCGCGGGCATCCGCGTGCTCAATTATCTCGACGACTGGCTGATTTTAGCTCACTCGCGGGATCAATTGATTACGCACAGGGACAGGGTGCTCCGGCACCTCGACCTATTGGGGTTTTCGGGTCAACCGAGAAAAGAGCAAGCTCGCCCCTGTGCAGAGCATCTCTTTTCTCGGGTTGGAGCTGGATTCGATCACCATGACGGCGCGCCTCTCCCGAGAGCGCGCCGAGCTGATGCTGACCTGTCTGAAAGAGTTCGACAGGAAAACTGTGGTCCCACTGAAATTCTTTCAGAGGCTCCTGGGGCATATGGCATCTGCAGCCGCTGTCACGCCGCTCGGATTGCTCCATATGAGACCACTTCAGCATTGGCTTCACGATCGGGTCCCCAGACGCGCATGGCGAGCGGGCACGCACCGGGTGACAATCACTCCGCTGTGTCGCCGCACCTTCAGCCCTTGGACGGACCCTCTGTTTCTACAGGCTGGGGTGCCTCTAGAACAAGTGTCCAGGCATGTTGTCGTGTCGACAGATGCTTCCAGTACGGGCTGGGGAGCCATGTGTTGCGGGCATGCAGCTGCGGGTCCATGGAAAGGAGCCCGGTTGCATTGGCATATCAATTGCCTGGAGCTGTTGGCAGTGTATCTCGCTCTGCCCCGTTTTTTACCGGTGCTAGAGGGGAAACACGTGCTGGTCAGGACGGACAGCACGGCGGCGGTAGCGTATATCAACCGCATGGGGGGTATTCGCTCTCGCCGCATGTCTCAGCTCGCTTGCCGTCTGCTCCTCTGGAGTCATACGCGACTGAAATCGTTGCGTGCCATTCACATCCCCGGCGAGCTCAACCGTGCAGCCGATGCGCTCTCACGGCAGCTTCCACGCCAGGGAGAATGGCGACTCCACCCCGAGTCTGTCCAGCTGATATGGGCGCACTTCGGAGAAGCCCAGGTCGACCTGTTGCTTCCTCCGAGAGCACTCATTGCCAGTGGTTTTATTCCCTAACCGAGGCCTCCCTCGGTACGGACGCACTGGCTCACAGCTGGCCTCGGAGCATGCGCAAATATGCGTTCCCCCCAGTGAGCCTACTCGCACAATTATTGTGCAAGGTCAGGGAGGACGAGGAGCAGGTCTTGCTAGTTGCGCCCCTCTGGCCCAACCGGACCTGGATTTCAGAACTCTCTCTCCTCGCGACGGCCACTCCCTGGCGGATCCCTTTGAGGAAGGACCTTCTTTCTCAGGGACAGGGCACCATTTGGCACCCGCGTCCAGATCTCTGGAACCTCCACGTGTGGTCCATAGACGGAGCGCGGCAGACTTAGGTGACCTACCGGCTGCGGTGGTTAACACCATCACTCAGGCTAGAGCACCCTCTACGAGGCATGCCTATGCCCTGAAGTGGAGTCTATTCACTGAGTGGTGTGCTTCTCTCCGAGAAGACCCCCGGACTTGCCAGATAAGTGTTGTGCTTTCTTTTCTTCAGGATAGATTGGAGCGGAGGCTGTCACCCTCCACACTGAAGGTTTACGTTGCCGCCATTTCCGCTCATCATGACGCGGTGGATGGCGGCACGGTGGGAAGGCATAACCTCATCATCCAGTTCCTCAGAGGTGCGAGGCGTATAAATCCTTCCCGCCCCCCTCTCATGCCCTCTTTGGATCTCTCTGTAGTGCTCACTAGCCTACGCGGAGATCCGTTCGAACCACTCGACTCAGTATCCTTGAGATTTCTGTCCTTAAAGACAGCTCTGCTGGTTGCGTTGGCATCGATCAAGAGGGTCGGGGATCTGGAGGCGTTTTCGGTCAGTGACTCGTGCCTGGAATTCGGGCCAGACTACTCTCACGTGATCCTGAGACCCCGGCCTGGTTACGTGCCCAAGGTTCCTACCACTCCCTTTAGAGACCAGGTAGTGAGCCTGCAGGCGCTGCCCACGGAGGAGGCAGACCCAGCCCTTTCCTTGCTGTGTCCCGTTCGCGCTTTGCGACTTTATGTGGACCGCACTCAGAGCTTTAGATCCTCTGAGCAGCTCTTTGTCTGTTACGGTGGTCGGCAGAAGGGAAGTGCCGTATCCAAACAGAGGTTGGCCCACTGGATAGTGGATGCCATCTCCCTCGCTTATCAGTGCCAGGGCGAGCCATGTCCCCCGGGGGTGAGAGCGCACTCCACTAGGAGCGTCGCTTCCTCTTGGGCGTTAGCACGCGGCGCCTCTTTAACAGACATCTGTAGAGCTGCGGGCTGGGCGACACCTAATACATTTGCGAGATTTTATAATCTTCGAGTGGTACCGGTTTCCTCACGTGTGCTAGTTAACTCCGGTGAATGAGGAAACTTGGTTGGTGTTGTAACACGCTTGCTGCGCCTTTCTCTCTAACACAGAGATACGTGCGCTTTTTTCACTCTGTTCAGTTGAGTTCCCCATTGGCGAACCCTACAGAGTTCCTCCGAGGCCCCCAGCATCTGACTCAGCGGAGGAGTCAGGTGCCTGGCCCATTGCGTAGTTGGCATGCCCACTTGGTCAGCCCGCGTTCTGGGTATAGGTGCCTGCTATGCGCGATCCCCTCTGGCGATCCCATATGCTTCACTCAGCCACGGTGTAGTTCCCCCCTCTCAGGCGGGCCCGTGTCTTCCCTCCCCGCTAACCATCCTTCATATGTGTTCTCCCCCTTTCAGGGTTAGTCCATATGTCTTCCTGCCACCAGGTCTCCCCATTGGGCAGCAGGTGGCCTCCGCAGCGTCCTCCCTATCGGGACTGCACGCTTCCCAACGTACTGTCGTAATTTAAAATTCCTAGAATCTTAACTAGGTGTATTTTTTACGACTCCCCAAAAAATATAAATAAGCCTTAAGTGCTTCACAGGTAAGTAAGGTAAGTTAGGGCCAGGGGACACGTTGGTGGGCTGCGTCTCTGGTGATGATGGTGCGCTCACGCTGGAGCCTGGCAAACCTCTCACCAGCGACGTGGTAAGGTTCAATCACTGTGGCGTTTTCCATAGATTTCCCCATAGTGGAAGTTTCCACATAGCATTGTAGTTCCCCTCCCGCTGGGGAACGTAACAGTTACTAAAGTAACCCTCGTTCCCCGAGGGGGGGAAAACGGAAATGCTATGTTCCTTCGCCACAGGGATTGCGCCTTAGCTGACAGCTGTAGTTCGGCTTCTTCAGCTAGAAAAGGTGTGGTTGTGTGGCACAGCGGGCATTCTTATTCACAAGCTGATTATGATTGCTGCCAGCTGTGCACGCTGACACCGCCAACTCATTGGCATTTCATTGGCCCGTTTAATTACTCTTCAGAGTGATTGGCTTTCTGACGAAATCCCCATAGTGGAAGTTTCCACATAGCATTTCCGTTCCCCCCCTCGGGCAACGAGGGTTACTTTAGTAACTGTTACGTTATGTTTTGTTAAATAAGTTGCATATAAAATTTACGTTTCAAAACCGCCCAAATTTTGTCAACCCGCCTATGCCATTTTTTACCCGCACAATCAAATTCAAAACCACCCAATCCGGCAACACTGGTTATAAAGTCGGAATTGCAAAATATAACTCACAATTATGAGATATAAAGTCAAAATTCTGATATAAATTTACAATTGCAGGTTATGGGCAGATTTATGAGATTTAAAAAAAAGTCATAAGTACAGGTTATAGTCAAAATTCTGAGATAAAAAATCGCAATTGTGAGTTATAAAGTGAAATTTCTGAGCTACAAAGTCGCAATTGTGAGTTACTGTAACGTCAGTGCTGTTCTAAGGTGAATTTTTCATGCTCACGGATCTCACAGATTTATGTAGGCTGTTGAGATCTGTACTGATGAAAAACTTGAAGCATATTCTGATCCTGATGAATCTCATTAGTGGTGAGTTAATCAATGTAGTTTAATTTTGCATGGATCAAAGAACTTTAAAATGAATTGTGTAATTGTAAATGGGACCTGTACTTGACTCATACACTTAACAAATTGACTAGTTTTCACACAGGTGCTTTCAGTTTGTGAAATTGAAGCAGGCCAAGAAATGTTTACATATGAAGAGACTGACTAGCAACTGAACCAAGTAATTCTCAAAACCAACGGGGATACAACATACAAGAACAGGTGAGCACAAGCAATCTATATCTGCAGTCCCAGAATGTATTAATTTTGTAAAATGTCTTCCGTCGATCAATATTTCATGCAAAAAGGAAACCATTTAAAAGCCACATTACTGAGAGGGATATAAAGTAGTGGTTACTGGTTAGGTGTTGAGTTGCTTCAGTGCCAATATTCTTACATTCAGTAATTTAAATTCACGACATGCAAATTCAGTAAAACATTTTGATTGTGTAGTTTTTGTGGTGCTCATAACTTAAATTGAACTCATTGAAATCTCTAATCACTACATTGCATACAATTGAAGACAGAACGATTAGCCTTCCTGTGAAATTTTAATTATTTTTCTTTTGCTTTGTCATTATGACAGTTCGTTATGATTATGTTATTTTGCAAGATGCTAGTATTCAGCTTAAAGTGCAATTTAAAGGCTTAACTAGGTGAATTAGGCAAGTTAGGTTAATTAGGCAAGTCGCTGTTTTGTTTTGTAGCCAATCAAAAAATATATAATATCTTAAGGGGGCTAATAATATTGACCTTAGCAGTTTTTTAATTTATATTATAATATATTTTTATTACAGTCAAACTAAAAGAAATAAAACTTTCTCTAGAATAAAAAAATATAATAGCATACTGTTAAAATGACTAGGGAAATATTTGAAAAAATAAATATTAGCCCAAAAGGACAGCTAATAATTTTATATTCAACTGTACGTCACTTAAAAGAAACTTTAATGCTTTTATAGCCTGGTTGTTTTTGTTAATAATAAATATTCTAAAGATGAAATGACATTTTCTGGATTTAGATTGTGTTTTATATACATATGTACAATATGCAAGATGCTAACTATAACTAACAAAACAACAGCAGTCAAAAATGTTAATCAGTGATGCAAAAATATATATATAGTGCAATAAAAAATTCTAATCAAATTAGTAATGTAATCTAATATAATTTGTATTTATATTGCACATTAATTGTGTATGGCCATACACCCAAAGCGTTTCACAATCATGAGGGGGGTCTCTCCACACCACCACCCGTGTGCAGCATCCACTTGGATGATGCGACGGCAGCCACAGGACAACGGTGCCAGTGCGCTCACCACACACCAGCTATTGGTGGAGTGGAGAGACAGTGATAGAGCCAATTTGATGGATGGGGATGATTGAGAGGCCATGATGGGTAAGGGCTGATGGAGGGAATTTGGCCAGGACACCGGGGTTACACCCCTACTCTTTATGAGAAGTGCCATGGCATTTTTAATGACCAGGACCTCGGTTTAACCTCTCATCCGAAAGATGGTGCGTCCCCTTCACTATACTGGGGCATTAGGACTCACACAGACCGCAGGTTGAGCGCCCCCTGCTGGCTTCACTAACACCACTTCCAACAGCAACCTAGTTTTCCCATATGGTCTCCCATCCAGATACTGACCTGGCTCAGCCCTGCTTAGCTTCAGTGAGTAACCGGTCTTGGGCTGCAGGGTGATATGGATGTCCATATCCAGTAACAGTACTGGAACATGGTGTGTGTGGGTGTGTGTGTGTGTGTGTGTGTGTGTGTGTGTGTGCGTGCGTGCGTGCGTGCGTGCGTGCGTGCGTGCGTGCGTGATTGTGTGTGTGTGCATGCATGCATGAGTTTGTGTGTGTGTGTTTGTGTGTGCATGTGTGAGTATGTGTGTGTGTGTGGCAGGCAAATGAATACTGCACTTATGTGAGAACATATACTGTACATGGACATGCACTGAAAAAAAGGATTCATTGGATTTACTACATTTTTTAAGGTAAGTGTTGCAAACAATTTATATGTGCTGAATTTAAACAAACATATTAAGTTGAACATTACTAAACTTAATTTGTTTAAATTCAGCACATATAAATTGTTTGCAAACACTTACCTTAAAAAAATGTAGTAAATCCAATGAATCCTTTTTTTTTTAGTGTGGGAAACGTGGTATTTGACCGATCTCTGGCAGAGTGAGTATCTTTCTTAAATCTAAATGATGAGACTGTGAAGACAAATGTACAATGCAATCAAACCGCAGTGAAATAAAGCTGTCCTCAAGCTCTATAGACTCTACATGGACTGAGAGAGCACAGCTGGATGCACACACAGGCCAACAGTAATTGATATGGACAAAACATTGACTGATTAAGTCAATGGACGCTGCTGCTGATGCTGATGCAGTTCTGCTGATCTCAGGCTTGTAATCAGGCCAGAAGCCAAAGAGTTCTCTCTGTTAGATTGCAGGAACGCGTTTTAGCTTATAGTATAAAGTGCTTATACAGTACATGGCCAATTAGACTAAGAAACCCTTTTTTTAAAGTAAGGAATATGAGTTTATTAACCATCTGGCTACTTTTTTTGTAAACACTTTGGCTTCTTAGAATATTTTCTTGATCTGAATGGTACAAGATAAATAGTTTAAATAGTCCTAAAAATACAAATTATTTATATACTGTTATTATTATTGTAATTATTGAAATAAAAGTATGTTATTATTGCTATGTAATAACACTTATTATTATAATTATTATGTTTTTAGTTCAGTTTTAAAATGAAAATTGTTCCATAATAATTATTTAAATGTATTTATTTGTTTTTTGTTTTAGTTTTTAGGTTGCTCTTTGATTTTTTTTTTTTTTTTTAACGATGAAAGTAACATTTTTCATAAAAACCTCATTTCTAAAGATGATGTTTTTAGCAGAAATATGTTTTTGCTGTGGTTACTAACTCATAAGTGTGGTCTATCAAAATCAGGTGTCATTTTGTATCAATGTAAAACAACTCCAATATACCTCCACTTGAAACAAAAGTTTGCTACTTTTGACCCCATAGGCAGGGGCGAAAGTGACACATGGGTGGGTCAAAAATAACAACAATATTTGCTAGATTTACTGGCTTAATCTTGTTTATTTTAAATATATCTGACTATGACCTTGTTAATGTTCACTGCAAACATATTTTGTCCCTAATTTTTGCCAAAAAATATTAAACTGCATTTTCATTTTAAATTTCAGCTCCATCAAATGTTTTAAAAGCAATCCAACAATGCAATTTTCTACCATTTTTGAATATTGTTTTATTATTATTGGCAATTTGCATTAATTTTTTTAAAACATCTAAAGTACTGCAAACTCTAATGTAAACAAAAAATAATGTATGTCTATTAGCAGTGGGACATAAATAACAGTGTTACTTTTGTCCCCACAGGAATTATTGCCATTTAAACCTGATTTACTTTTAAACTGAAGAACTCAAGAGATTGCAAACTCAAGGATGTGTTATTGCACTAAACAACCTTTAGATTGATCATTACTGTGATGCATGAAGAGAGAAACACAACTTGTAATAAGGAAAAAAGAACCGCTTAATTTACTTTTTGGGCACTGTCCCGAAATCAGCTGATATTTAGTAGCTCCATCAAGGGTTGCATGCAGAATGTGCTGTTATAGCCTGAAAAGCAAATGTTGTCAGGGCTTCAAGAAAATCACTCTGTTACTTTCATCCCACGTTACTTTCGTCCCCGCTCTCCCCTAACAAGTGCAATACTCCATTTGAATCAATTTTTTACATCATTTTAAAAAGTGCAGTATAATTGTTATGTAGTTCATCAGACTACAAACAAACATGCACTTAACAACAGTACTGGACTATGGGACTGACAGCTACTGCAAAAAACAAACGAACAAAAACAACTACAAGGTTTTTAAGAAAAATATGCCTATCATACACTTTTTTTAACCATGTTTAAAGTCAATATTATTAGCCCCCTTAAGAATTAATATATATTTTTTGACTGGCTAGCAGTGGTGGAAAGAGTACTGAAAAATCATACTCAAGTAAAAGTACCATTACTTGCCTAAAAATGTAGTGCAAGTAGAGTAAAAGTATCTGTTGTAAATATTACTCAAAGTATGAGTAAAAAGTAGACCTTTCAAAAGTACTCAAGAGTAGTGAGTAGTGAGTATCACGCTGTAAAAAGCTGATGCATTTACATCTAATTTGTGGATGTGTGTAAACGTAATATTCTGTAGTGCATTTAGTTATTGTCCAGCAGGCACACAACGTCATAAGACGTTAATATTAGGTTAGATTTAGGTTGTGATGTCAGGTGACCAAAATTAAATGTCTACCCAGCGTCTAAGGACAACATTATTTTGATATCCAATAACGATGCCAAATGACGTTGATATTTGGTTGATTTTAGGTTAGTGGCCAAAATCCAACGTCGAGAGAACATCTTAAACCAACGTCATATTAATATCAACATTTATTCGTCAGGTATGACAACCAAAATCCAATATCTGATAGACGTCATAGTGGTAACATCCACACAACGTCAAGCTGTAACATCATTGGACGTTGATATTTGGTTGATTTTAGGTTGGACGTTGGACATTGACGTCGGCCTGACGTTGGGTTCTGATGTCAACCGGATTTTCATTTCCAAACAAAATGCAACGTCCCCACGATGTTGGGGTACAACGTCAATCCGACGTCATGTTGACGTCCTGTGCCTGCTGGGTGTTTAAGGCCATTTTGGTCATCATACAGTAAACATCCGTCATCTTCTCATCAGTGACATGCATTTAAACAGTCTCTGGGTCAATGTACGTAAAGATTTTGGACATCTTCTTGGACACTTTTAATGCTTTCAAACAGTTTGCTGCAATTATAAAGCGCACATGTCTTGAGGTAGTTTATTATGAGGCGATTTACCTTCTATATGATATTTTGATTGGACAGGAATGACAGGACTGATTTTTCTAATCCCCGTAGACAAGAAAAAATAAAGTAGTGACAGCAGGTTAAAGGAAAGTAGTGGAGTAAAAGTACCGATACAGCACTAAAAATGTACTCCGGGAAAAGTAAAAGTACACATTTTGAAAACTTCTTAGTAAATTACAATTTCTAAGAAAAACTACTCAATTACAGTAATTTGAGTATTTGTAATTTGTTACTTTACACCACTGCTGGCTAGAAGAAACGACTGACTAATTAACCTATAGCTAAGCCTGTAACTGCACGTACGCTTAAAAAATGTGTTGAAAACAAAATATCTTGTCTGTTAAAAAGCACTCAGAAATCATTTTAAAAGAATTAAAACTTTACAAGAGGGCTAATCATTTTGACTTCGACTTTATAAACGTATATAGATTCATTCAAGCTGTATGACATGTTCCTGTTTAATTTGTTTTTTTAAAAACGCATTATACACATTTGCTGGATTCTTAAAAAATGATTTTAGAAATATTACTGAGGATCAGCCATTCAAAAACGTGCACAGATGTAAAGTATTTCTGCATCTGAAGAGTGAAGACCCTACTGACAGTATCTAAAGATGGCATCATCATCACCATCATTTCACGCGCCACTGACTGCCAGCGTGAAGCAGTGTGTGTGCGCGCGCGCTCATGGCCTATTTTTCACGTACGCGCACTAACGCTTTCATATGCACACAGGATTCTTCTGCTCGCCTTTTGGCTCTCTGATAGATGCGTTTTACATACTGCAACATGCCATGTTACGCAACACGCACTGTATAGCCAACACCGCCCCCCCCCATTATGCCATTTTCTCTCTCTCTCTCTCTCTCTCTCTCTCTCTCTCTGTCTCTCCACTGCTCTGCTGCCGTGAATGACGGATGCTGAGTTGCGTTCCTCCCCCTGCTGCTCATGGTGCCAACAGACGGACATTACACGGCCGAGGACAACAACAAACAGCCTCCATCACCAGTGAGTACAAGCTTCATGTGTGACTGCTAAATCACGCTACATTAAACCGAGGAGGTTGGTGATGCGCAGTTGAATTATTGAATTAGGCAACAATGTGTGGGACGTTTGTGATTTTATTAACATTCATGCAGTTATTGATGATGCAAACGCGCTCGTTGTGGTCTGTATATAAGAAATATATAATATATAAATATATTATAATGAATATGATGATTTTTAGCCTAGGCTTTTTCTTATTTCGGAGAGATTAGACGTGAATTGCATAGCAACCCATGCAGGACAAAAATGTGTAGTTTTGGTATGGCCATCCAAACCAAATTTGTGATCCTGGACCATAAAACCATTTCTTGGTGGGGGAAATTGACCTTTATAGATCAAAATAAAACTGAATGTAAGCTGGGTTGTTTGTACAGGACAATATTTGACCGAGATACAACTGTTGGAAAATCTGGAATTTTAGCAACCATTAAAAAAAACTAAATATTGAGGAAAACCCCTTTAAAGTTGTCCACAGTAAGTTCTTAGAAATGCATTTATAATTTTTCAAATAAAAAATTAAGTTCTGATATGTTTAAGTTAGGATATTTACAAAATGTCTTAATGGGACATTAATTCTAAATATTTAATTCTAAATGAATACTAATTTAATAAAGTCTAATGATTTTTCCCTCAATAACTCCTCAATAACTCTTAATTTGCTGCTCATTCATAGTTATTTAGGTAGAAGTTGGGTTTAGGGATTAGGTAGGATTAGGGATGTATAGAATGAGATCATGCACTTATCAATTTGCATCTTTTAAGTACTAATAATCTAATAAATTAATGTCTTAATAATAGGCAGGTAATAAGCCACTAGTTAATGGTGTGAATTGTTGCTTGAGCCTTAATTCATTCATTCATTTTCTTTTCGGCTTAGTCCCTTTATTAATCTGGGGTCGCCACAGCGGAATGAACCGCCAAATTATCCAGCATATGTTTTACGCAGCGGATGCCCTTCCAGCTGCAACCATCACTGGGAAACATCCATACACACTCATTCACACACATATGCTACGGACAATTTAGCTTACCCAATTTACCTATAGCGCATGTCTTTGGACTTGTGGGGGAAACCGGAGCACCCGGAGGAAACCCACGCGAACACGGGGAGAACATGCAAACTCCACACAGAAACGGCAACTGACCCAGCCGAGGCTCGAACCAGTGACCTTCTTGCTGTGAGGCGATCGTGCTACCTACTGCGCCACCGTGCAGCCTGAGCCTTAATTAATATTTGAAATATGACGTATTTGTACAACCGATCAGCTTTGTAGGCCTACTGAATTGCACTGCATAAATATATTGCATAAAATGACAAAGCTTTCTGTTCTGGCAGAAAGGATCCTTAAATGACTTCTGTTGTGATCTGGTGTAGAAAATAAGATTACATTTCTTGACTTTCAAAGGGGGCGGGGGCAATAAGAGCTGAAATACAGCCTGTGTGTGTGTGAGTGTGTGTTTCAGATCATCGGCAGTGTTAATGTCTGAGAGCTGCCATGGCAATGATATTATGCAGCACCTGAAAATAGTCACCAGCTAGGTAACTATGCATAGATATATACACTAGATATCGCATATGGACCCTCAGCATGCGTCAATAGCGCCGCCATATTTGTACAGGGCTCCCAGGACAAATGTCATTTAACAGCACTAGTTAAGACTAAAGCCAGTGTGAAGATGCTGGACTTTAGCGCTGCTTACGGGTGTAGTAACGAGCAAACAAAGAAAACAAAGCACAAAGGCAGAACATTTCATAGGTAAGATTTCGTTTTTTTACGTTTTTTTGTATGTTACAAACTTTTGTGCTCAACAAGTAACGTTATTGATGATAATACAGTCTCTTACTGCACTTCATAAGGCAAAGTAGCATCAACCTGCACAGAATTCTAGGCTTATGCTACTTTTGTTGAATAAAATCAGCAAACAATGAAAAGAAAATATGACAACAAGACGCTGCGGTGCCAGAAACTTGTATTATTGTTGGCTGAGTGAACGAGTCGTTCATAACGGTGATACATTCACAAACGAATCGCTCCCTCCATTTGTGAAAGCAGGAGAGGGGGTGTGTTTCACGACACGGATTAGATCAAATTTAACAGGGAGGGAGATAATACATTTCCATGCACACAAACACACTCTATCAGCAATGCCCGTGCAGTCACTCATCCATCGACGTAGAAAAGTGATGTAAAATTATAATTTCCGTAATTGAAAAAAATATTTGCGTACTGACCACCGGGGAAACTCCCGATCATAGATATATGTATATATGTGTGTATATCTCTGGCTCTGGATGGCCACAGTCCTCCACTGCACCTTGGTCCCGCATTCATTTCAAAGGAGCGCTACCCTGTACTAAAATGGCGGCTCTATTGACGCATTCCTTCCAATAGACAACAACAGGGTAGGCGACATCTAATGTAAATATCTATGGGTAACTATGTAGCATTGTGCTGCTGCAGCCATGGTACGGCAGCTAATTATTTTGGCTAGAATGAGAGTGTAGTCCCTAGACATATCAGTCTAGAAAATAGCAACTTTTCATTTAGTTGGTCTTAGTACATGATGTAACTGCAGGAGATTCAAGCTTTAAATAGGAAAATTAGCTAAATTCTTTTTTTAAATGAGATGCTAATGGTCTAATCCGATTCAATGATCTATGCTAAGCTAAGCTAAAAGTGCTCCCGCCAGACCTGGAGATCGGCTGAATGGATTAAAAAATGGTAAAACTTAACTATTTAGGAGTTTGTAAAATGAGCATATTTTCAAAAAAGTGTTCCTTTAAAATACTTCTGTTGTGATCTGGTGCTAGAAAATAATATTAAATAACTTGACTTGGAAACACTGGTTAGAGTAAGAAGAAACCAATACTTTTTTTTAACGTAGTCTATTAATATATTTAAATAAATAGCTAAAAATCTAGCTTGTGTGTTTGAGATCATCGTCAGTGTTAATGTCTGAGAGCTGCCATGGCAATGATATTATGCAGCACCTGACAATAGTCCCCAGCTAGTTAACTATGTAGCATTGTGCTGCTGCAGCCATGGTATGGCAGCTAATTATTTTGGCCAGAATGAGAGTATAGTTCCTAGACATATCAGTCTAGAAAATAGCAACTTTTCATTTTCAGTCGGTCTTAGTACATGATGTAACTGCAGGAGAATCAAGCTTTAAATAAGAAAATTATCGTAACTCTTTTTGGAATTTTTTGAAATGCTAATGGTCTAATCCGATTCAATGATCTATGCTAAGCTAAGCTAAAAGTGCTCCCACCAGACCCGGAGATCGGCTGAATGGATTCAAACATGATAAAACTCAACTGTTCAACTCTAGGGGAGTTGTAAAATGATTCATGATTTGAAAAGATTTAACTATTTTCAAAAAAAATGTCCTTTAAAAGACTTCTGTTGTGATCTGGTGCTAGAAAATAAGATTAAATAACTTGACTTTGGAGGGGGAAGCATGGTGGCACAGTGGTTAGCCCTGTCGCCTCACAGCAAGAAGGTCGCTGGTTCGAGTTCCAGCTGGGTCAGTTGGCATTTCTCTCCGTGTTGGCGTGGGTTTCTTCCCGGTGCTCCGGTTCCCCCCCCAGTCCAAACACATGCGCTATAGGTGAATTGAATAAACTAAATTGGCCGTAGTGTATGAGTGTGTGTGTGAATACCAGAGTGTATGGGTGTTTCCCAGTACTGGGTTGCGGCTGTAAGGGCATCCGCTGTGTAAAACATATGCATATAGTTGGCGGTTCATTCTGCTGTGGCGACCCCTGATAAATAAAGGGACAAAGCCAAAGGAAAATGAATGAATGAACTTGACTTGGAAACACTGGTTAGAGCAAGAAGAAACCAATACTTTTTTTAACGTAGTCTATCAATATATTTAAACAAATAGCTAAAAATCCAGCTTCTGTGTGTTTCAGATCATCGGCAGTGTTAATGTCTGAGAGCTGCCATGGCAAACCGGGGACCAAGCTATGGGCTCAGCCGTGAGGTTCAGGAGAAGATCGATCAGAAGTATGATGCGGAGCTGGAGTCTCGGCTGGCGGACTGGATCCTGATTCAGTGTGGAGACGACCTGCAGCGTCCAGAGGCTGGCAAACAGAACTTCCAGAAGTGGCTCATGAGTGGAACAGTATGTAGTTTGTTTATATTTCACATTTTTACAATGCAGCATTGGCCAAAGTGCTAATACTATTAAAAAAATTAGTCTGCATGAACTGGAAGCTGCAACCGTCTTTTTTTTTTTTTCGTATTGTGACGCAGTTCCTAGAGAAACGGAATATTAAATGAGAAAACAGTGGGCGTGGCTTGTTTTTTCTGCTGAGAGCTGATTGGATGTAGTAAAGTAGGCATTTCATTCAGAAAGATCTGTAAAAGGGTTTTAGACGAGTTACAACCTCACAGACTCCTCACCGTTTCTGTTTGTTGTCAAAACTGACAGTTGGAAGGCGATGGTTAAGTATGTTAGCCACACCCAATACCTCAAAGGGGACCTATTATGCCCCTTTTTACAAGATGTAAAATAAGTCTCTGATGTTCCTATAGTGTTTGTGAAGTTTCAGCAAATAATGTTTTATAACTCTTTGAAACTGACCCTTTTAGGTTTTGATCCTAATTGTGCTGTTTTGGTGGCTGTCACTTTGAATTCAAATGAGATTGTGCTCTTTTCAAAAGAGGGCGGAGCTACAAATGGCTGTGTGTCAGTATAGTGGCAGATTTAAAAACAAGACTAACATCCTATGCTAATGAGGGAGCGATAGTTACTAGTGGCTTTCCCCCTCTGATGACACGTGTACAAAGGGAGAATGTCAATCAAAGTGTTTCTGCAGACTGTTTTTATCAAGTGTGATTATAACAAATAAAATTAATATTTTTACCATTAGAAGCTGGTTATAATCACAGACTGTTGCCACACAACTGTGTTTAAACCCCTTATAAAGGTGATTTTTGCATAATAGGTCCCCTTTAAACTCTATCACTATCTAAAGTTAATGATGATCTCAAACTAGACCCTTCGTTGAGGGCTTTAACGGGTCATATATTCATTCATTTTCCTTTGGTTTAGTCACTTATTTGAAGCACTGCTACAGGATGATGTATAGCATTATTAGTGACCTGGCAGAAGTGAATAACAATTTTATTTTTTTCTCCCTTGGCTCTTCTCTAATCCCCATCACAGATCCTCTGCCGGCTCATCAACAGTCTGTATCCCAGCGGTGAGGAGCCAATTAAGAAAATTACAGAATCCAAGATGGTCTTCAAACAAATGGAGAAGATTTCTCAGTTCCTGCAGTTTGCTGAAGAATATGGAGTCAACAGAGGAGACATATTCCAGACTGTAGATCTGTGGGAAGGTAAAACACACACACACACACACACACACACACACACACACACACACACACAGAGACTTGTTCCTATATCCCAGTGGGGACTCTCATAGACGTAGTTCTGTTTATTTATTTTTGCTTGTAATTTATTATGACTTATGCAGATGCACCCAATGGAAAAAGACTTGATCATCCCAATCTATCTAAATGAATGAAATCTTTCCAAATAGAGGGTTTCAATTCATCTGGTGAAATTGTATTAATATCGATACATATATCGCAGAAAAACAAAATATCGCAATGTTGTGCAGCCCTGATAAACATTGTTCATTTTGATTTCACACAGACCTTAATATAATGCTTTGTGGGAATTTACAAGATGCCTTTAGTGGTCAGAGAGTCACAGGTCTCATGTTGATGATGTTTTAAAGGAAAGGACATGGCTGCGGTCCAGAGGACACTGATAGCTCTGGGAAGTGAAGCTCTTACGAAGGATGATGGTCATTATCGTGGAGACCCGGACTGGTTTCACAGGTGAGCTGGAGGACAACAGAGCCTCTTAGTTTAGCCAGAGAAAATCTGAGACCCCTAGTGGCAGGGATTTGGGGTCACTTTGGGGGTGGCACAGATGTTTTTGATTGAGGTAAAGTTGGTTTTATATTCACACATTCGTTCATTTTTTAACAGTGACAACGTTGAATATTCGTTCTGAAATTGCACGCAAGTATGATTTCAAAACAATATTAGCATTATTTAACTGACTGTGAACAATGTTATACTTTGATAGTCATTGGCTGCTGATATGATTTCACTATTTAGAATTGGCAAAGTATACTTTTCTGAAATGATATTAAGGAAAAAGTCCGAAGTCAGGACATCAGGAGTCACAGACACATATGAAAGTAAATAGATTATTCAGCGTTGGTTTACAAAACATGATGAAACTGGATGGTTGGCACCGTGGTAACTGACTGTCAGGTATCTCCCGTGTTTGGAACCATTTGCTATTTTTGACCAATTTAATATTACAACACTAAACATATTGCCTGCAGTGTTGACATAACCACTTATTTTCAGCATCTTTGTTCTTCGTCTTTAGGTTTCGCTCATAAATCCATAAATGTTATTACAGTCAATAAAGTGGTCAGATGCAGATAGCAATATATTGGTACTATTTTCAAAATAAAGTATTTGTAATCTTTTTGTTTTTAATGGACTTGTTCTTGACCAAGATCTGGCAACACCAACGAGTCATGAATCTATATTTCCTTCAGTTTGTTTATTCACTTCACATTTCACTTTAGGTGTAAAAGGGCTTTACATTTTGCTAAACTAGAATTAAAAATATATATATTATTCCAAAAAAACTGATTATTACAAAGTAATATTAGTACTTATTAATATTAGTAATGGGCGGCGCAGTGGGTAGCGCTGTCGCCTTACAGCAAGAAGGTCGCTGGTTCGAGCCTCGGCTGGGTCAGTTGGCATTTCTGTGTGGAGTTTGCATGTTCTCCCTGTGTTGGCGTGGGTTTCCTCCGGGTGCTCCGGTTTCCCCCACAAGTCCAAACACATGAGCTATAGGTGAATTGAATAAACTAAATTGTCAGTAGTGTATGTGTGTGAATGGGAGTGTATGGGTGTTTTCCAGTGATGGGTTGCAGCTGGAAGGGCATCTGCTGCGTAAAACATATGCTGGATAAGTTGGCGGTTCATTCCGCTGTGGCGACCCCAGATTAATGAAGGGACTAAGCCGAAAAGAAAATGAATGAATGAATAATATTAGTAATATAATATTATTATTACTATAAAGTAGTATTATATTATTACAAAAAAAAAACATCTCAGAAGAACAAAGTAACACAAAGTAATGTAACATTACTTTCCTTAAAAAGTAACTAAGTACCATATTTAGTTACTTTTCTACGAAGTAACAAAAGATTTGGTGTAAAAGGGCTTTGCATTTTGCAAAAATAGAATTTTTAAAAAACATTATTACAAAAAAAAACAGACTATTACAAATAATTCCTCAAAAAGTAACTAAGTACCATATTTAGTTACTTTTCATATTTAGTTACTTTTCTTACTCAAGATTGTAATATATCACTTTTAGTAAAGGCTGATTAATACTTCCACGTCAAGCGCTCGCGTATGCTCCGGTGCAGCCTTCACGAAGTCGCATAGCCCTCGCCGCAGCTGACACCGACGTGCACCTTTTAAAAAAATGTAACTACACGTCGCAACAATGCGTAGCGCAAGCTCTGTAATTGGTCGGAGTAGTGGTGACAAGTGTGGGCGGTGCTGAGAGCCGCGAGGCCGATGGAGCAATTGTTTACAAGTGTCGAGTCCTGTGAAGGAGCTCCAGTTGTTTTGTGTTTACCTTATGATTAAAGTTGTTGCACGTCTGCCGGTTCCCGCCTCTGAATGAGTGAGTTTTAGCTACTTGTACATTAAAGTAGCGTTCAGAAATAACAAAACACCTGCAAAGAAACTCGACACAGAGGAATATAAAAACCTGCTGCCAGCTAGTGTTTCGGAAGTGTTATTGCAACACAAACAGCACGCAGAAGTATAAATGTATGACTATGCACAAGGCTGGCGCCGTGGGTTACGGCGATCACTCGACGCAGAAGTATAAACCAGCCTTAACTTGAATTTTTTCAAATTGCTTTTAATTGTGTTTCAGGAAAACCAAAGTCCACAAGCGTGAGTTTTCAGAGGAGCAGCTGCGCCAGGGTCGCGTTGTTATCGGGATGCAGATGGGAAGCAATCGGGGAGCATCTCAATCTGGCATGGTAGGATACGGCACGCCACGGCAAATCATGCGCTACGACTCTCCACGACACAATGGAGACCAAAGCAATCCTTAAATACAACACAGCTGGGTGTTTCAATCTCTACTGGAGCCCGAAAAGCCTAATCTAATGCTCCAGTTACAGGAGGAATGTGTACATGTGTCTGTGTGTATATATATATAGATTAACAGTGGACTAAGGCTGTTTAAAATGACACACATTAGAGTATTGACCCATAATGCACCAATGCTGTTGGTTACAGATCAAGGCCAAAATGTGGAAGTTTTCAATTAAAAATCAGTATTAAAAATGTGCAGGCATTAAAAAAGAGAAGATTGTGCATCTCAGCATTGTAAGCTGACAATCTGGGAATTTTTGGACATGCAATTAGAATTACGCATTTGGCTGATGCTTTTACCCAAAGCATTTTCTCCAGGCAAGCAAACACACACACACTCGGGGTCTCATTTATAAAATGTTGAGCAGAAACCATTATAGAATTGTTCTAAGATCATTTTGCAAAACTGCGCAAGTGCGATTCAGAGAAAGCGAATGTGTTCACAAAAACCTCCATTACTGATTACAAGATTTACAGATACTAACAGTTTTACAAATAGCAGATGATCTTAAAATTGTGCGTAGTTGAATCTTGTCAGATCTCCATCTTGCAAACGCCCCCTCATTAACTTAATTACCCAACGATATCTCACGGCAATTCGTAACGTTTTTGATATAGTGGCTAATTCGTATGAATTCGTGCGATCTCATTCGTACAATTTAGAATGATTTCCTCATCCTCCAATGACGGTTGTGTTTAGGGGCGGTGTTTGGTGCCACGCCTCCTTTTAAAATTCGTACATTTTCATACGACTGAACTCGTACGAATTAGCCACTAACCTGACAAAATGTAAAATAGTTATGTTTCCTCGTGAGATCAGGCTGAATTAGCATATAAAAGAGTAGATGCCAATATCCGAATTTCTATGATTTAGATTGACGAGCACAAAGAAGAAAAAAAATCTAAATTACTACTATTAGAAACAGCTGAAATAATAATAATAATAGTGGTAAACAATAGTAAAATAGGTGTACAACGGTAACAACAAACTACAAATTCAAGTACAAGTTTCAGTCATATCATAAAAAGTGAGCCACGGGACTTTTAAAATCACTTGCTATGACAACTAATAAAAATGCTCACAAAACTGCTTACAAAACTTATTATAGAAAGGAAAATTGGACGTTTTATCAGATAAAACAAATTATTATTACATGATTATGGTTACTGATCTAAAAAAAAAAAAAAAAAGCTGCATGTGATTTGGCATTTCTTTATATTTACAGTTTAATAATGCTGCTCAAATGTGCCCTTAATATACTGACACAAAATATATTTTATATACATATATCTAATGTAAATGACAAAAGCTGTTTGAGTGTCTTTCTTCTGTTGAAGACAAAAGACGATACTTTGACGAAACCTGTAGCCACTGATTTCCATAGTTGGAAAAACAAATACTACGGAAGTCAATGGTTACAGTTTCTCAGCATTCTTCAAAGTATCTTCTTTTGTGTTCAACAGAAGAAAGAAACCACTTGAAGGAAAGTAAACAGTGAGCAAATGTTCATTTTTGGGTGAACTATCCCTTAAAGGCTGAAGTCTTTATTCATGTTCATAAAAGCAGCAGGTGTTTATTTACTTTGGATTTATTTTGATTATTTATTTCTTGTGGATTTTACGCATTGGCAAATCAAGACGTCTAAAATTCTCTTGTAAAGAAAAATAAAACAAAATAACAATAACATGGAATAAACAGTGCAGCCTACAGAATGCAATTAATCTGTTGAAGACAAAGGATGATATTTTGACGATCACTAGAAACCTGTAACCATTGACTTCCATAGTTGGAAAAACAAATACTACGGAAGTCAATGGTAACAGTTTCTCAGCATTCTTCAAAGTATCTTCTTTTGTGTTCAACAGAAGAAAGAAACCACTTGAAGGAAAGTAAACAGTGAGCAAATGTTCATCTTTGGGTGAACTATCCCTTAAAGGCTGAAGTCTTTATTCATTTTTCGAAGTAGCAGCAGATGTTTATTTATGTTGGATTTATTTGATGTTGATCATTTATTTATTGCGGATTTTACGCATTGGTAAATCAAGACGTTATTTGTCTTGCAAAGTCAAATAAAATTAAATAAAAAACAACAACATGGAATAAACGGTGTAGCCTACAGAATGCAAGTAACAGTCTTAACAGGCTATTAAATGTGTTTAATCGCGCAAATAAAATTATTAAATGAAATAAATTTGACTACACTGCACATTTAACCTCTCACACTGAATCTTTGTTGTTTATGATGAATTCGGCGCATGTACACCGCTTTCAGTAGATGACGCCTTGATGTGGCGGTAAGTACTTTTTCACGTAAAAGTGTTTTCATAAGTATGAATATTGCTGTGGATTTAAGCGTACACACACACACACTCTAAGATCTAATCTGAGTGTACACACACTATAAATGAGACCCTGGTTGCTTTACGAGCTGTGCATGCTGTGCAAAAGGAACAGAAGAAAAGTCGGTAACACTTTACTTGAAGGGGGCGTTCATCAGACTGTCATGAATCCTTTATAATCATGACATGACCCTCATCATGAATATGGAGATTTTATGCATTAATTTTATGATTTTATGCGACTGCCATTAAGGGTGCTTTCACACTTGGTACAATTGAATGTTCCGTACCCAAGTTCGAAGTGTCATTACTCTATCTAATAATTTAACAACGGCGTCATTAATATTTAACATTTAAATGGCAAATTCGGGTTGTACCACTGTAGTTGAGGTCAAGAAAACGATTAATGTCGCTGTTAAAATAAATGTAATTTTAAAATAAAAAAAGTCAATATTTAAATTCATTTAAATTAAATTAATAAATGAAAATAAAACTCATGACAGCTATAATGGCTTTATGACAGTCATGTTTATGCCAGATTTATGACAAGTTATGTTGTCTTGATAATTTCAAGTCAACCAAGACAGGTTGTGTTGTATTTGTTTATGTCAAGTTCAATCTTCAAGTTTTAAATGACATAACTGAGCGAATGACACATACACCTTTTTAAAAACATTTGTCATGTCATGATCATGAAGGTGTAATGACAGTCTTATGAACGACCCCCTTCAAGTAAAGTGTTAGCGAAAAGTCTATTTTCACTTCAAGCCATACGTAACCAACCGGTGTGTTGAGATATACAGCGCTCAGACCTATACATGTATTCAGTAGAGTTGATAGTGTGCCGAGTTGCTACTAAGTGTACGCTATTATTGATGTCTAACTGCAAAACGTCACTGTTCCTGCTACCAGAATGCGCCAAACTGATGGACTCAGGTCATTCTACTGCATAATGTCTACTACACTCATTTGGTCTGCATAATTTTGTGATGTCACTTCAAAAAATAAACTGATGCTATACATTCCGGTGATATGAGAAAAGAGATAGTGTGTTGTGTAAAAGTGGAACTTATGATATTTTATTTGGATTCCATGCATCTATTAACATGCATGTAAATGTGCTTCTCATGGTAAGATTGTAGTTTCAATATGTTCATATTTTTTTTCTCACCTATATACAGTAGTTTTGACAATCAAAACACAATCCTGTCATGACTGAAATTGTTAAATTGCTATGTGGTGTTTCTTCTTATTCCTGTGGTTTGATTTTAAATCTACTTTACAGTATTTGTTAGAAAAAAGGAATGCAGTTGTATAACACTTTTTATGTTTAAACATTATTTTTATACCTAATTTATGTAGGAATTATTACGAAAAAAAGTATCAACAGTTAGATTGTACTGAAAAATGATGGCAAACTGGAACAAAATTAGTCTTAATTGAGTGTTTCTTGCTAATTCTGTGGTTTGAGTTGAAATCTACTTGATCTAGAGTATTTGTAAGAAAAAAGGAATGCAGTTGTATAACACCTTTATGTTTAAACATTATTTTTTAAACCTAATTTACGTGGGAATTTAATTATTTATAGCTTTGAATTTATGAAAGAAGTATCAACAGTTAGATTGTACTGAAAAATGATGGAAAACCGGAACGAAATTAGTCTTAATTTAGTGTTTCTTGCTAATTCTGTGGTTTGAGTTGAAATCTTTACAGTATTTGTAAGAAAAAAGGAATGCAGTTGTACACTTTTTGTGTTTAAACATTATTTTTATACCTAATTTATGTAGAATTTAATTATTTATAGTTTTGAATTTATGAAAAGTATAAAAAATATGAGATTGTACTGAAAAATGATGGAAAACTGGAATGAAATTAGTCTTAGACCCAATCCCAATTCTCCCCCTTAGCCTTACCCCTACTCCTCGTTTTGTGCGTTCACATGAAGGGTAGGGGTTGTCCAAATTCTCTTTAGCTTGAAGGTGTAGGGCTAAGGGGAGGGGCTAGATCACACTAGAAACCAAGGGATACGAAAATTTCCCCGAATACACCAGCTACAACGGTAACATGGCTGCACACGGAAGTCAATCGTGCACAAATTAGTACCTTTTGTCATTATTAAGAGTTTTTACAGCAAACAAGCATATGTTTTAATACATTCATAACCACGTTCATGTTTTACCGTCATGTAAAAAACAAAAAAAAAAAGCTAACTTTTGCTATCTATAATCCCTAATAATAACTCCTGTATAGCGGTCCCACAACATACTTTCACTCGATGACACTGGAATACCCTGTCAGAACAGTCTAGTGGCTGGGAATGACCTTTTTACAGTGTCTGCTATAACATTAATGTTTTTTTCTTGTGTTTACATACATGATGAATATGGCCACGGTGTAAATGCACAGTACAGTTATGAGCTTATTGCCACATTATATCGTTATGATAACATGATATCGTTGCCTTCAGTGATTTCCTGAAGATAAATACCAAAAAATAATGCAACTGGAATAACTACAGCAGTCGCCATCGTCAATCTCATATGAAGCAAGAGAGCGCGATGACATATAATGAACTGTATAGGTGTTGTAATGCTGTCCCATTTCTTAGGGGTAAAATTTGAAGTCCTTCCCCTTTACACTCTGTTTCAAGAGCCAAGGGAATGGGGTAGGAGTTAAAAAAAAACCAGAATTGGGATTGGGCCTAAATGTAGTGTTTCTTGTTATTTTTGTGGTTTGATTTGAAATCTACTTAATCTACAGTATTTGTTAGAAAACAAGAATGCAGTTGTATAACACCTTTATGTTTAAACATTATTTTTTTATATCTAATTTATGTAGGAAGTCAATTCTTTATAGATTTGAACAGTTAGATTGCACTGACAAATGGAGAACTGGAATGAAATTAGTCAAATTTTCCGGTCTATAATTAATATTCAATTGCAGTTTGTTTGTCTGTGTGAGGAAAACAAATTGTGTTTTTAGAATTTAAAGATCTTCCTTGAATTTGTTTGGGCACTAATGATACATTTCCATAAAAAAAAGAACAGCTGTATTCACAAATGTGCCTCGGCTTATCACTTATTTTTTTTAATGTAATTAATAATTAGGCCTGTCACAATAATCAATATATCGACTTGTCGCACAACACATGGACATGAGCTCAATCATTTTTGGTGATGCAAAATATATCGCTTATACATAAAAACCAATTCTAGCAACACTTTAGCTGATTGTGCTAAACGAGTCTTCGCTGACGTCCAGCGTTCTCCAGCCTCCGGCGCCTAGACTGCAGCTCTGCACAAGACGTTTGGCCATAGTAGAAATGGTCGTGCCCAACTGAGCCTGGTTTCTCTCGAGGTTTTTTTTTTCCTTCACTTTCGCAAATTGGTGAAGTTCGTTCCTCGCCGCTGTCGCCACTGGCTTGCATGGTTCGGGACCTGTAGCTGCGCATCGATGGATTTGTTCTTCAGTGTTTGGACTCTCAGCAGTGAAAATTAAACCACACTGAACTGAACTGAACTTAAACTCTAAAAACTGAACAGACACCATTCCAATTCACTATAATCTTCTATGTGAAGCTGCTTTGACACAATCTACATTGTAAAAGCGCTATAGAAATAAAGATGAATTGAATTGTGCAACATCTCTATCTCTGTTGGAGGTGTCAGTGTCAGTACAGTTAAAAAAACACTATAGTATTTACCATAAATGACTATAGTATATTTTCATGTTGGTGTCTGACGACTGAAAATAGATCTGGTAGCAGATATCGCAGCCTCTGTTACTCTGTTCCTTGCACTTTATTGTTAACATTTATTATTATTTATTTAGGATATGCATTTCAACATTCTGATACCAATGCCTGATTATTAAACTGTTAAAATGACTATAATTAAATGAAATATTCTTAAGAATAAAATATGATGTGTTCTTTGGAAGAGTGTACTTGCATTGTGATGATATTATAGTGTCATTCTGGCATTATATAATGAGTGGCATAAAAGGGTCTTAAAATGACAATAATATAGTTTATCACAATACATTTTGGTGCAATATATCATACGACAAACAATAGATATCGTGACAGGCCTATTATTAATATTCTATTAATATTAATATTGATTAACATGCTAATTTTGAGGCTAATTTCATTTCAGATTATTCCAATATTGGTGAAGTTTAGCCTTTTTTTAAGATGGTGATCAGTGTTTATGATGTCAGGGTAAATGTGTACACACACACGCACATATTCACGCGTGCAACTATTAGCTCTTACCTTGATACAGGTGACAGTAAACAAAGCTAACAGTAAACAAAATGGAGTTTATTTGAAGAGTTTAGCATTATACTCTCCTTCAGCTGATATACATGTTCTTTCTGCTTACTAAAAACACATCTAAACCATCACAATGACGTCATGTTTTTCTTCACACGCATCTCTCTCTCTCTCACACACACACACATACATTTACTCTTGTAGCACTTTCAAATACCAACAAAACATAAAAACAGAAAGAGTATGGAAGCTAAACTGGAATGAAAACAATAAAAGAAAACGTAATGAATCAAAAGTACGATGTCTTTGTCTTCTTGTTTTTCACCTTTTTTCTTCACTCGCCATCTGGGTGACCGTCTGCCTGTTCCTCTATGGCATGTTTAAGCTGGAAACCAAACCAAAAAATATACATTGATTCATTTACAAAACCAACATGGAAGGACAAAAGCTTGAAAGTATAGACTATAACTGCTCTTAGCTTATCATCTAATGTCATTAAATCCTAAGTGTCTGCATAATGTGTGTTCTTTTGTGCATTTTGAAGGCTTATATACACTCACCGGCCATTCTATTAGGTACACCTGTCCAACTGCTCGTTGACACAAATTTCTAATCAACCAATCGCATGACAGCAACTCAATGCATTTAGGCATGTAGACATGGTCAAGACGATCTGCTGCAGTTCAAACCGAGCATCAGAAAGGGGATTTAAGTGACTTTGAACATGGCATGGTTGTTGGTGCCAGACGGGCTGGTCTGAGTATTTCAGAAACTGCTGATCTACTAGGATTTTCACGCACAACCATCTCTAGGATTTACAGAGAGTGGTCCGAAAAAGAGCAAATGCATCATGCCTTATATCAATGGTTCAGGCGGTGGTGGTGGTGTAATGGTGTGCAGGATATTTTCTTGGCACAATTTAGGCCCATTAGTACTAATTGAGCATCGTGTCAACGCCACAGCCTACCTGAGTATTGTTGCTGACCATGTCCATCCCTTTATGACCACAGTGTACCCATCTTCTGATGGCTACTTCCAGCAGGATAACGCGCCATGTCATAAAGCGCGATTAATCTCAGACTGGTTTCTTGAACAACTCAAATGGCCTCCACAGTCACCAGATCTCAATCCAATAGAGCACCTTTGGGATGTGGTGGAACGGGAGATTCGCATCATGGATGTGCAGCCGACAAATCTGCAGCAACTGCGTGATGCTATCATGTCAATATGGAGCAAAATCTCTGAGGAATATTTCCAGTATCTTATTGAATCTATGCCACGAAAGATTAAGGCAGTTATGAAGGCAAAAGTGGGTCAAACTCGGTACTAGTTAGGTGCACCTAATAAAGTGGCCGGTGAGTGTATATTTTGTTTGTTTCATGGTAATCTCTGCTAAACAGGCCAACAAGAGAGCCAACAATTAAGCTAATCTGTGGTCAAAAGTGTCACATTATAATGACTGTTGTAAGTGTACTGCGGTCACCTTGAGGTTGTTGTAGTGGTCAAGGCTGCGGCAGTGCTCTGACTTTGCTTTATTCTCATCCGTGTAGAATATGTTACACAGTTTGCAAAAGAAACCAGTTACTGGGATGACATAGCTCACACCTGAAACAAACAAGGCAGGAGTGTTTTCTGAGACAGGATTTACAGTTTTACCTAAATTTGCATAAACACTCAATTTCAGCCTACTTGCATACATATTTTAAACCATCAAACAAACATATTTTCATACAAGTTGCAAATATAGTATGCAAAATCTTTTCATCTTTGGTATTGAAACACTAAAGAAACAAGACCTTAACATGAAATACTTTTAATTTTGTTCAAATAAAACTCATAAGTATAGTATCCTGTCTTTTCTTAAATGTGTGTATATTTCATTCTAACATTGTTATTTTTTGAGCTTCCGCTACTTTATCCCTGTGCCTCTGTTGCCTAGCAAATTTCTGCTAATAAAAACAAAATTTCTGACATCAAAAACATAACTTTACTTTATGACTTCATCAGATATGACAACAGACATTCAAAGCTTAATTCTAAAATCTCAGAGGCTTCGAATGAAAATATAATGTGACAAATTATATTTGGTACAATCTTATATGAATGGTCAGAATTACCAGTATGGCCATCTTAGTAGTTACAGAATTCTGGTTTCTTTTGTTTGTTTATTTATTGCCACATCAGCAACTTATGGCTATTTCATGGATTGATCATTCATTCATTAATTTTCATTCGGCTTAGTCCCTTATTTATCAGGGGTCGCCACAGCGGAATGAACCGCCAACTATTAAGGCATATGTTTTACGCAGCAGATAACCCAGTACTGGGAAACACCCATACACTCTCACATTCACACACACACACACACACACACACACACACACACACACACACACACACACACACACACACACACACACACACACACACACACACACACACACACACACACACCCACACACACACACACACACACACACACACACACACACACACACACACACACACACACACTCATACACCATGGCCAATTTTGTTTACCCAATTCACCTATGTGAATTTGGGACTGTGGGGGAAACTGGAGCACCCGGAGGAAACCTACGCCAACTTGGGGAGAACATGCAAACTCCACACAGAAATGCCAACTGGCCCAGCCAGGACTCGAACCAGCGACCTTCTTGCTGTGAGGTGACAGTGCTAACCACTGAGCCACCATGCCGTCTTTAAACCATCAGACAAACATATTTTCATACAAGTTGTGAATATAGTATGCAAAATCTTTTCATCTCTGGGATCAAAACACTAAAGAAACGAGAACTTAACACAAACTACTTTTCAATTTTGTTCAAATAAAACTCATAACTATAGTACCCCGACATCTGACATCTATTTATCTATCTATCTATCTATCTATCTATCTATGACAACAATATATGAACAGTCAGAATGACTGCTATGGCCATCCTAATAGTTAAAGAATTCTGGTTTGTGCTTTGTTTGTTTATTTATTTATTGCCATATAAGCAACTCATGGCTATTTCATGGGATGAGATCAATATAGATAAAATTATAAAATAATAACTTCATAATTCAATAAGAGATTAATTTAAAAAAAATGACATTTAAAAAATTTGATCTTTCAGTTCGATATATGATGAACTATGATAAAATATATATGATAAAATTCTTACCTTGGATCCATTTTAAAAACATCCAATAAAGTGCTATCATTGTAAAAAAAACTTGTTTTGTAGTCTTTAAAATATTATAGAATTCTAGAGTGTTAAAGCTCTGCAATCTTAACAGCATTTTGAACTGCATTTAGATTAAATAAAGTTCTGAATAATCCAATAACTACAGCCAATTTGATAATAATGTGAGCAAAGTCTACTGTTATTTTGACTGTAGGAGTAGTTTTGCTTATTTTGGCATGCGTGCTTTGAATGATGGACGGGACGTACCCACAGTCTGGTCAGGTTGGTAAGGCTCCAAAGGGGTTTTTTCCTCATGACCATCCTCTTCACTTATTATTTCAGAAACTGGATCTCCACCAACACCTTCACACTCCGGTAAAGGACTTTGCTGATTGGGTAAACACACATTTTCTCTTTTTTTAATTATTTTTTTTAAAGCAGTGTTGAAACAGATAAGAAATATGTTTGCTTTTCCTTTCCCTCAGCTCAACCATTTACATGTACATTCTCTTAGTTCTGGATTTTAAGGGATTAGTTAAGCCAAAAATGAATATTCTGTTATTAATTACTCCCCATCATGTTTTTCCAATCACCAGAGACCTTCGTTTATCGTCAAACACAAATTAAGATATTTTTGATGAAATCCTGGAGCTCTCTCTAGGACGTTCAAAGTATAAAAAGGAAACAAAAACATTGTCAAAACCTTTCATGTGACTTTAGTGGTTCAACTATAATCATACAAAGCTCCAAGAAAAATTTTGTGCACCAAAAATATTGTAAAAACAACTTTGTTAATATCTTCTCTATGACATATTGGCATTATAGTCAGCAACGCAACAGTCTAGCATCGTATTGCCATTAGTAAACACATACCCTGATCTGACGCAAAATATATAGGCGACCACTTTGTTTTGACCACTTTTACTTTGTTTTTGGTGCACAAAAGTGTTCTTGGAGCTTCATATGATTACAGTTGAATCACTGAAGTCACATGGACTGTTTTGACAATGTTTGGTTTCCCTTTCTGGACTTTAAACGTCTCGGGACCCTTGCCGTCTAAGGAGGTTGAGAGAGCTCCAGGATTTCATCTAAAATATCTTAACTTGTGTTCTGAAGATGAACAAAGCCCTCAGGGGATTAAAACGACATGAGGGTGAGCAATTAATAACAAAATTTCATTTCTGGGTGAACTAACCCTTTATGCATGACACTTTAGATTAAAATATCTTCATGATCACAAGAAAGGACTTAGTAGAAAGTGTCCAATGATGTGTTGTTCACCTCTTTTGCGCCACTCTTGCTTGCTTGGTCATTTTCATCAGTGCTCGGTTTAGTTGTTTGGCCTTCATCTTTCAACTCTTTCTCTTCAGTGTCTTGCTCCGGGCCGCTGTTTTGTGTGATCTCTTCTTCAGTGACAGGGTCCCTCCTATAATCACAGAGCAAATCTGGATTTCTTTTAAACTATTTCAGTAGGGATGGGGTTCAATGCACTAGGAGGGTGTTGGGTTTGCTTTCCAATTGTATATAAATATTGGGTAACACTTTATTTTAATTTAATGTATCAATTCCCACTATTAACTACTGGCTTATTACCTGCTAATAATAATATCTGCTAATAATAAGACGCACACTCTTTCATCTCTCTGACACTCTTGCACCAGACACTTTCTTACAATCACTCCATATCTCTCATATCCTGAAGTGTGCTTAACACAGGTGAGTGGGCTTGACAAACCACCTGTAGGAAGACTTTTCTTACAATTTAAAATTATTCATCGTGCCTACTACACAAAGTGTAGACTCTCTGTCTAAAATATATAGTTTTAAGAAGCTTCTTAAGACACATATTTTTAGCAAAGCATTTAATTTGTGATCATCACTGTCACTTTTATGCAATTTGTAACATTTTGCTTATTTAATGATCTTTATTGTTTTATTATGACTTCTGGCTTCTTACTGGGATGTTATGCAAGCTTGTAATTCTCTGCATTTTTTTATTTGTTATTGTATATTTTGTAGCGCTTTGAGTTTAAGAAAAGTGCATCATAAATAAAATGTATTATTATTATTATATATGCTGATATTGATGAGGTGTGTAATCGATGTAAAAGTGACATACTTTTTCCATATGTTCTGTAACCATAAAAGGCCAGTATTTTGCACTTTATCTTGAAAATAGCGATTAGAAAGAATTTGTAATACTACTAAATACTTTGATGCATTTTTTCATTGTGCACATAAACTCAATTAATGACAGTTTTAATGAAAACATGATGACATGAAGGAGACAAATTCACCCACCACTGAATCTGAGAGTCTCCTATCTTGCAAATAGCAACATTCAGGATTTGGCCGAACACTGAAAAGCTGCGACGCCGTCGTCTGTACTGTGCAACCATATTTTCAGCAGACTCGGAACTGTCAAACTGCACATAACACTGCAGGAATGCGAAGGGCGGCAAGGAAAAAAACACAAAATTGAAATATTTGTAATATTATTTATAAGTGCTTTTTTTTTTTTTATCTCATCACATGCTGGGAAATATTTGAAGTTTTTATACACATCATCCCAGCATTTCTTTTACTTTTTATTTACACATATACAGTTGAAGTCAAAATTATTAGCCCCTCATATTATTTTCCCCAATTTCTGTTTAACGGAAAGAAGATTTTTTTTTCAACATTTCTAAACATAATAGTTTTAATAACTCATTTCTAATAACTAATTTATTTTATCTGCCATGATGACAGCACATAATATTTGACTAGATGTTTTTCAAGATACTAGTATTCAGCTTAAAGTGACATTTAAAGGCTTAACTAGGTTAATTTGGCAACTTAATTGTAATTAGGCAAGTCATTGTGTAACAGTGGTTTGTTCTGTAGACCAGTGGTTCCCAAAGTGAGGGTCGCGGGACAATAAGGGGGTTCGCTTGGCAATTTCCAAAAATCTAATTCATTTTATTAAACTTTTAGAATTACCATATTTTATCCATAACCTACTGAAGCACAAAATAGTAGTTAATAGTAACATTGTTAACATGTTAATAATAAACATTAAAAAACAACATGCAAATAAAAACCCATCTGTCTTTCGATTCTTTTGCGACCCCTGGAGTGATTACATTATATTAAACACACAGCAATAGCGTGAGAGTCAGCACACTGATTTTATGGCACCGGGTTAAACTTTCTGACACCTCACGTACAATAAAAATGAATATAGGCCATGGAGGATGGTCTCAGAGTGGCATTCTCCAAGATTAAACGATGAATAGTCTTGGGCCTATTGGTATGTGTGTGCCGGTTTGTGCAAGGTTTATATATTTATAACCACCTCAGAGAACATTGGGGGTCGCGAGTCACTGGCATTGTTATTTTCAGGGTCGCGGGCTGAAAAATGTGGGAACCCCTGCTGTAGACAATTGAAAACAAATATTGCTTAAGGGGGCTAATAATATTGACCTTAAAATGGTTTTATTTCTAGCCGAAATAAAACAAATAAGACTTTCTCCAGAAGAAAAAATATGATAGGAAATACTGTGAAAATTTCCTTGCTCTGTTAAACATCATTTGGGACTTCATTTTGACTTTAACTGTATATATATATATATATATATATTTTTTTTTTTTTACAAATTAATGAGGGTAAAAAATGTGAGTATACCATTCCTTGATGTCTGTTCAGACAGAAACCAGTCAGTTTTCCATAACGCTTGGCCATTCTCAAAAGGGTTAATTGTTTGTATTTCTGCCGCATGTACCACTTGTTAGGCAGATTGCCCATGAAAACGGTTCTTCCACTAGGGACCTAAAAATAAAACGAGAGATTAAAAACCACTATTTTTAGATAAATTTTGTACTCTGGCTACAAATGTAAGCAAAGTAACAGTTTGCAGAACTAATGAAAATTAAAAGTCATTATTTACTCTCCCGAATGGCATAGCAAGCACTGTGCACTGCCCCATTATGCTATTTAAGATCTTTATTTTGATTTTGATGTCTCCTATTGGTTTACATCCATTCAAAAGATACAAATATTTTAGTTTTCCCATAATATCCATTGCAGCATTTACCCCAAAGTGTAGTTCAAACATCTCTAAACTGCTCTGGTATTTTTAAACCCTTTTATTTCAATTTCATCTAGTTTACAGTTTACTTCCATTTGTTATTCCTAATCATTAAGTACGTTTACATGGACACCAATAATCCAATTTTAATATGATTAAGACAATACTCTGATTAAGAGTCTACCATGTAAACAGCGATTTTTGATTAATTTAATCCGATTAAGGTCATAATCGAACTAAACAGAAATGGAATTGAGACGTGGAGTATGCCGATTTTAGTGGCATTATTGAAGTGCAGTACTGACATGCAAACACCTCAAACTATTACCGTCGTGTAGCAGTGTTTTGCGACAGATATTCCATACACACACGGCTGTTTGACATTATTCTCTGCACCTACCGAGTCAGTAAAGGACCACAGACACCTGCATCGTGAAATGCAGAGTTTTGTCCCATTCGGCGAAAGTCAAAGTGCTGAACTGCAGTTAAAAATCAAAAAACTAAAAATGAAACACCCGAAATTACATGAAACTCTGGAAAAAATGTGGATAGCGTGGTGACATAATGACGTTAATCGAATTATGCTATAACATGTGTTAGGGAGGCCAGCTACCGAAGTGCTATGCAGGTAAACCTCACTCCTCTGACCTCAAAAGGTGCTCTAGCAACAGACGCTAGAGGCCATGGTCTTTAGCGGGTTTGATCCCAGCTCAGACCGGGTTGAGTGCAGTAGGACTGGTGGGTTACATGTGGGGGCTCGTCCGGGATGGGAGTGAGGTTTAAGGGGGAGAGTGCAATGGAAGCCAGCTAGCAAAGTGCTATGCAGGTAAACCTCACTCCTTTTAGAGGCCATGGTCTTTAGCCTCTTTGTTAGAGAAACTGACTCCCATGCAAAGAATCGCCAATTCGATCACAGCTCAGACTGGGTTGGGTGCAGTAGGACTGGTGGGTTACATGTGGGGGCTCGTCCGGGATGGGAGTGAGGTTTAGGGGGTGAGTGTAAAAGAGGCCAGCTAGCAAAGTGCTATGCAGGTAAACCTCACTCATCTGACCTCAACAGGTGCTCTAGTGGGTCACACAAGGGGGCTCGTCCGGGACAGGAGTGAGGTTTAGGGGGGAGAGTGCAACGGAAGCCAGCTAGCGAAGTGCTATGCAGGTAAACCTCACTCCTTTTAGAGGCAATGGTCTTTAGCCTCCTTGTTAGAGCAACTGACTCCCATGCAAAGAATCGCCGGTTCGATCCTAGCTCAGACCGGGTTGGGAGCAGTAGGACCGGTGGGTTACACATGTAAAACGGGATCATGAAAGGATCCTTTAAAAAGCAACTCATGTAAACACCTTAATCATATTATTGTCTTATTCAGATTAAGGCAAATAATTTGATTACTGATGTCAATGTAAACGTAGTCACTTACCCACAACCGCAAAGCAATCAGAAATCGAACACATTCACAGAAAAAAAAAGTTTAAAAATAAACATATCGATGTAATATTCTCTTAAACATCTACCTCTGTGTTCTGCGGAGAAATCAAATAATACATTATTTAACTATGACTATCAATAATATTATGGCTGAAACAATGTGAGCACTCCTAAACTGCAAGTAATTTGTGTATTTTTCAATGGTTTTTTTTTTTACCTCAATTGTTGTCATGGCAAAGCACATGGTAACAGACACCGGTCTGCCATTTATCATCGCCTTATGTCTTTTGTAGAACTTCAACATTTCCTGGGCTTTTTCAACTGTTTCCAGTTCAACCATAGCCTACAAAACACACACAGACACAAAACAAATGTCTAAAATCACAACTTGAAACTGTATGATCACTTTAATAAATAAAACTGAAATCTCATGTGAGAGCATGGCTAAAAACCTGATAACATATATTCTGCATGATTCTATGCTACATCCCTAATCCTACACAGCTAATAGTTTATTAACTATTAATAACTGAGCTAAAAGTCATAGTTAATAGTATGTTAATAGCGAGAATTGTGCCTTAAAATAAAGTGTGACTGAATAAAGTGTATATGAATGCTCCATCCATAAGCATATCACTGACCTGTTGTTTGCATATAGACAAGGTATATCTCACAAGGCCGCCGAAAGGTACACAGAGATCGGAAAGATTACTGATCAGCTCCCTCATCGTCTCTGTCGGGCCTTTCTTTATGGGCCATATGATCACAACTTTACCATCCTGTGCACAGGAAAACACACACTGCAATTAATAATTCTGGAAATACATACATTTATGCAGCAATTAAAGGGATAGTTCACCCAAAAATGAACATTTACTCATCATTCACCCTGAAGTGGTTTCATAGTTTTAAGAGTTTCCTTATTCTGTTGAACATAAAAGAAGATATTTCAAATATAGAATTAGAAACCTGTAACCATTCACTTCCATAGTAAACAAACAAATACTATGGGAGTTAATGTAAGGTATATGCAGGAATCCTAAAGGTAATTTCAATACCTTTTTAAGACTTTTTAAAGACCTTCTCAGAATATTTTAAGACCTCATCGCCACTAATTAGTATCAAACCTTTAACTTAATAAACAGTTGTTAATAAACAGTTGTACTTAAATAAATCAATGGAGCATAACCATGCAGCAGAACTCTGATAAGCTCAGAAGAAACAAAGCTTGAAAGAATAAACTAAACCAAAGGCAAGATTTATTAAAATATCTGTTACAACGTACACAACGTAACACATAAACATTAACACAAACGAGCCAGCTTTGTTGATGGTGTCAATGAGCTGCTGCTTAAAGTAGGGTGCTAGCCCAAATCTCCGCCCATAGCCACCCTGATGTTGGCAGACGTTGGGGCAGAGGTTGCTGTTATAGCTGTTTTGACAAGTTCAGCTGTCGTGTTGGGTAGTGGTGTGGCGGGTGGTGCATAATAACAGGCGATGGATGGCTGCAGCTGTTCTATGCAGCCAACAGCAGCCTTGTGGCTAGCACCCTGCATGTGGGACTTTACAGCGTTTATGCCCATCGACGATATACTAATTTTCTTTTTACAATACGTACAGTACAGTAGGCCTTGCGGTTGTTTTCAGCCACTGTTTAAACTCGTCTTTCTCAAACCAGGAGTACGCAAACTTACACTTTCCCATTTTGCCGTCTGTTTCGCTCTATGGTTTCGCTACATGTGAAGAGCGTCACATCACCTTCCCACGTTTGTCGCATATTACGTGACACCACCCGGACGGAGGAACCCAGCCGGACACGCCCCGGGCTGAACCAATCGTGTGGATCGAGCACGTTGTTGTTAATATTAGGAGAAAAATAAATATATTTATGCTTTTTTGGAGTCAGACACTTTGGACAATGCTTGAACAAAATTTAAGACCTCATAAAAACGCGATTAAGACTTTTTAATACCTTTTAAGGACCTTAATTTTCTCATAATTGATTTATCAACTTTTAATACTTTTTAAGACCCCGCGGACACCCTGTAATGGTTACAGATTTCCAGCTTTCATCAAAATATCGTCTTTGGTGTTTGACAGAAGAAAGAAACTCATAAAGGTTTGAAACAAGTAAATGATCACAGAATAAAGCACGGTAAATGAGAGATGTAATGCTTACCTGCGGCTCAGAGGAATCTGAAACAAAAAAAAAAAGGGTTATTGTCAAATTTAAGCTAATTGTGGGAAGGGTCATTTGGATTTCAATAGTGATTAGATGTTGTTAAATAAAAAACTATATTAATGAATATGATGCTGCGTCCCAATTTGCATACTATCCGCATAAAATGGTATTCAAAAATCCAATTAGTATTGTGTAAATACAAAGCACTATAATTTATGGAATAATTATTGCTAACAGTGTCATTCTAAAGCTGTGGAAATCAGATTATATTCCTCAATTTGAGACATGGTTGACTTATCTCACTCAAATAACGCACATGGAAAGAGTCCGGTATGGAGTTATTGCTAACCTTGATACATGTTACGATATATGGCAACCATTTCTTGATCGCCTGGACCAATATAATGCAAATTCTGACCAGCAGTGTTGTGCTTAAAGCTGGTGTATGTAAGTTTTGACTCTTCTAAAGCATAAAAATACCATAATATGTTTGCAGATATTTCAGAAACATGTTAAGTGAACATATTTGTTTATCTGAAAAACAATGCTGAAGTCAGATATTCTGCTTTGAAAATGTGCGTTATGTGCCTGAATGTCTGTCTTTGTTTTGGCCATTTAACCCGCCCCAATGTCAGTTTAGCCAATTATATTTCAGCACCCCGGGTTGCCTTGGTGGAAAACCGTGCATTTCATTCATTCAGTCAGGAAGGCTCTCAAATTATGCGTCTGTGACCAAATGCAACCTGCGGTGGACAGTAGCAGCCTCCGAAATGAGATGCAAATGCAAATAATATAAATATTACAAACGTAAACATTAGGTGAGCAGGTTACATTGTAATGCTGTGTCCTAACAACACTCTACGTACCGTGATTTGCAGAGATAAGTAATTTGGCTGTTTGCAACAGACAGAAATTTAATTACAGCCATTCAGAAGCACAGAATAGTGCACTTACAGCACTCTAACGAATTGGTAAGGTTTATAATCTAATTAATACTTATTAAACCTTTTTAACATTATTAAATGTAGATGCTGAATCACTGATATGTGTTGGCTTTCACTGACTCACAGTTCTGAAGATCAGTTTCAAATGGTTTACTTTATTTTCAAGATCTGAGGTAAACTGTATGCTGCTGCTTTCAGTAGCATGGCAATAAATGTCATGTCAAATGGCATTCAAATAAGGAAAATAAGTATTGAACACATTACCATTTTTCTCAGAAAACATATTTCTAAAGGTGCTGTTGAAATGTGGTTGATAGCAACCAAAGAAATCCATATATGCAAAGAAAACAAATCGAATTAGTTTACAAATTAAGTTATCTGTAACAAAATGAAATGATGCAGGGAAAAAGTATTGAACACATGAAGAAAGGGAGGTGTAGAAAGGCAGGGAAAGCCCAGACAGCAGCTGAAATCTCTCAGTAGTTATTGAGCAATCCTCTGCCCTTCGTCATTGTAAATTAATATCAGCTGCTTCAGTCCAACATCTACATTATCAGGATGATGAAAATGAAACCAGGGTGGACATTTCAGCAAGACAATGATCCAAAACACATCCAAGGAAACTCTCAAATGGTTTCAGAGAAAGAAAATAAAGCTGTAGAATGACCCAGCCAATCACCTGACTTGAACCCAATAGAAAATACAAAATAAAGCTCAGATTTGATAGACGACACCCACAGAACCATCAAGATTTTTACACTCTGTTGAAGTCTGTGAGAAACTCACACCTGAGCAATGCATGTGACTTCGTTCCCCATATGAGAGGCGTTTTTAAGCTGCCATCACCAAAAAAGCCTTTTATTATATAAAGTATTAAATACATTTCTGTAGTTCATTCAGTACATTATCCTTGTGTCATTTAATTGTTATTACACAACTAATTTTTCAAATTTTTTAGTTTGTATTTGTATTGTTTGGGTTTTTACCAAAATCTGGTTCCATTCCATGTCAACAGCTCCTTTAGAAATATTATTCCCAGGAAAAAACATAACGTGTTCAATACTTATTTTCCCCACTGTATTTACTTTTTCTTCACAAAGCACATACTTTTAGGATCTAATATAAGTAGCCAAAATGGGATGCAGCATTAGTGATACTACTGTGAACGATTCATCCATGCATGTAACTAATTTCTTAAAAATGTTTCTGGTAGAATTGATTTGGCCGATATCGAGAGCAGTTCACTGTATTTACCTAAAGCTGAATCTGCTCCTGCAGTGTTGTCCAGTTCATCTAATGTAACAAAATCTTCTATGTTCTCTGGAAATTCCACATCATCCTGAAGAAATAGGACAGATTAAAAAAAACACACAATGTCTTAGTCAAACCAGATCAAAATGAATGTTCATGTTGTTCCTGCATTTTTTTTTCAAAAAGCCATTCATTTTTTTTTCATGTGCTCTAAGGGTGCTTTCACACTAGCACTTTTGGTCCGCACCCACGTTGGTTCGTTGGTTCATTTGACGTCAGAGTATGGTACGTTTAGCTAGTGTGAACGTGTCTTCTGAACTCGGGTGCGCACCCACGAACCGTACCCGAGTCCGCCTGAAAGAGGTGGTCTGGGGTACGGTTCACACGAACTCTGGTCCGGTTCACTTTTGGTATGAATGCAATTGTACCAAATAACGGAAGTGAACCGCCAACTGTACAACAAACTATCGTTTTCATAACGTTCATTCGTGTGCGTGTGTGTGTGTGTCTGTGTATCATGTACTTTACCTTGGTGACAAGCGGGACTGAGCCAGGGCAAACACAGTGATAATGTCTGTGTGATGTTCTGAACGTTTATAATATTTTTGCGGCAGATGGATGTGAGTCGCTTTCTGTATGTCCAAAACCAAAAGATTCAGCAAAAGCAGAATGACCGCGTTGTGCGGACGTCTCTTCATTTTGGCGCTTTGCTTTAGTGACTGTCACCTAGCAACAGCCGTAAACAAAACAGCAGCTCGATGACGCAAGCGTACTGGGATTCAGAAGGAAAAAAGACAGTGTGAACACAAACCAGCCGAGAAGGTGGTAAGGGGGGACAATCGAACTTGGGTACGGTCCAGGCAACTGAACCAAGTGTGAAAGTACCCTAAAAAGCATTTCGCTCCACCTGTATGTAAATGGCATGTATTACTTGTTGTGAGTATTGCCTAATTATGATGAATGGTTTGATGCCTTCCTCGTTTGTAAGTCGCTTTGGATAAAAGTAAAGTTTAGCAGTATTTACAGATTTAGGATTAACCTATTTTTGCAACATACACCATCACAGGATCGAAAAAAAAGTTACAATTACTTTTCAACATATCTATTAACAATCTTTTGCACCGTAGGGTTTGATGAATCAACAAAATACTGGAATGAAAACTTTTTGTTAATGTAGTAAATCTGACCGAATCCTTGAGTGTAGTAAATGTTTTGTTAGTGACTCTTTGACTTGCATTCTGCATAGACTTTTGTGTAAAAGTTATAATCGAAATTATTCTAATAAGCTGATTTATTGCTCTAGAAACATTTTTATTATTATCATCACAGTTGAAAATGGTTAGAAATAGAAACTAGAAATTTCCTTTACTGTTATAAATGATGTACTGTTACTGTGTTTTTGTTTACTGAACAATTTATAGGTACCATAGAAAGAATTGATTCGATAAGTTGTTCTCTGATATCTACATAATGGGTATGTGTGCAAAAAATCTCATTTATAACCATAGAAATTAACCCTAGTATGAAAAGCTTGGTTTTGACCATATTTGGAAAGGTCAAGAATAATTAATGAGCTCAGCTCTGACTACAGCTATGTTCACACACACTCACACATATGACACTGGCTGTCATCTGATGCTTACATTTATATTTGTTGGAAGTCAACCAATGAATGGCTTACTTATATGTGGTTCAGCGTATTAAAGGTCCCATGAAATTAAAATAAAGTTTTTTAGATGTTAGTATCAGTATTGTTAGTTTTAAGGATATCTATAAGCTAGTGCACACCAAAACAGTGACAAAATTCGCTCATATAAACATGTAAAGCTTGTAGTTTGTCACTTTCGCCTAAAGGGACCAACGTTTTTTTCACGTCACCTCATAATTCAGTTTCTCATCAAATCGTGACCAATCAAATGCTCTCTATTATCTGACAAAGGCAGGATGTTTTTTAAAAAGGGCAGGAGCTATTCTATGTCCCACCCTCTCTTCGTGTTTCAGTTGAGATTATGTCAAACATCAAATAAAAATGAATATTTCAAAGCACTTTAAGGGACTTTTAAATAAAGTTTGGACATAAAAACCGACACACGCCACCTGTGTTGTATTTTGTGGAGTGTGTCAGACTGACCTGTTCTTCTGGATTGTGCTCTGACTCCTGGTCTCTGTTCTCCTCCTGGGCTACTGAAGGCTCCTCAGTCACCTCCAGCTCCTCCGTCACCTCCAACTCCTCTTCTTCTTCCTTCACCTTCTCCTCCTCCTCCTCCTCCTCCACCTATACATATGCCGACATTCAATATATTATTAAAACGAACATATTGAAAAATATTGATATCGTGGCCACTCCAAAATACACTGTAAAAAATGCTGGGTTCCACAAAATTCCTTCATGGCCCAATATAAATCGATTAGGTTAACTTAATTGTTTTATTTTATTTTATTTCAGTTGATTGAACATAAAACAATTAAGTTTTAAACCTCAAGAACTGTCATGATTCAGCTAATTTTAAATAAGTAGTTTGAACAAGCAGCAAAAATAATTTTTTGAGTGTACTATGATTAATAACTTATTAAAGTTTGACTCTTCTAAAGCATAAAATACCATAATATGTTTGCAGATATTTAAAAAACATGTTAAGTGAACATATTTGTTTATCTGAAAAACAATGCTGAAGTCAGATATTCTGCTTTAAAATGTGCTTTACGTGCCGGAGCAGCTGTCTTTGTTTTGGTTCTTTTAACCCGCCTACTGCCAGTTTAGCCAATTATTTTTCAGCACCCCGGGTTGCCTTGGTGAAAAACAGCGTAGCTCATTCATTCAGTCAGGAAGGCTCTCAAAGTACGTATCCGCGACTGAAATGCGACCTCCGGTGGACAGTAACAGCTTCCGAAATGAGATGCAGATTCAGAGTTCCACATGAGGTGTTTATTAACTAGCAAATAATATAAATATTACAAACGTAAACATTAGGTGAGCAGGTTACATTGTAACCCTGTGTCCTAACAACACGCTACATGACGAGATTTGCAGTGATAAGCAATTGGGCTGTTTGCACCAGTCGAAACATGACCGAAATTCAAATACAGCCATTCAGAAGCACAGAATAGTGCACTCACTGCACTCCAACGAAATGGTAAGGTTAATAATCTAATTAATACATATTAAACCTCTTTAACATTATTAAATGTACATGCTGAATCACTGATATGTGTTGGCTTGCACTGAGTCACAGTTCTAAAGTTTATAGAAAAAAGTTTAAAGTTTATTATAAAGTTTACAGTTCTAAAGTTCATTCATTCATTTTCTTTTCGGCTTAGTCCCTTTATTAATCTGGGGTCGCCACAGCGGGATGAACCGCCAACTTATCCAGCATATGTTTTATGCAGCGGATGCCCTTCCAGCTGCAACCCATCACTGGGAAACATTCATACACACTCATTCACACACACATACACTACGGACAATTTTAGCTTACCCAATTCACCTATACCGCATGTCTTTGGACTGTGGGGGAAACCGGAGCACCCGGAGGAAACCCACGCAAACACGGGGAGAGTTCTAAAGTTTCTCAATTTTATTTTGAAGATCTGAGGTGAACTATCTGCTGCTGCTTTCAGTAGTATGGCAATAAATACAGTTTAAACCAGCCTTAAATCAGCCTTTAGGCTCGACAGTCAGCACACTGCGGTTGTTTAGTCAATCTGGCAACCTGTGCTTGCGTTTGTTTTGAACCAGGTGTGCAATACCTAGTTCAACCACTGTGTGTCAAACTTACATACTGCACCTTTAAACTTTTAGAGTATCTTTAAAGAATATTAAGTTTGTATTACTGGCAGTGGTTGTTCATCACAGCACCAAATGAGTGAAAACTTAAGCCTCGTTCACACTATGAGCGACTTGCAGCGGCAAAGCGACAAGCAACCGTTCATTTAAATGGACAGTGAGCGACTTCCTGCGACCTCCGTCTACGCAAGCGACAGTGATCGTTGGTGACCAGGTAAGCATGTTGAGCGACGCAACAATGTTGAGAATCCTTTGACTTTATGTAAATGAAGAGCGACTTTCTTGAGCGACGGCCAATAGGAGCACCAGTAGAGCTCACGTGCTGCATTCTCCATGCTGTAGACCTACACAGACCTGCTTTTGCAGCAGATAATAGCCGCAATGACAAAGAACACACTTTTTTCTTGATCATCTTTGTAAATATGCATTTTTTGTACTGATTCCATTGATATTTAGTGTTTTCTCTCAACAATGTTTACTTTCAGTGGCACGTAAACTCATTCGCTCTCTGTGAATATCACTGTAAACGTTAAGTAATGCCGAGTTCAGACTGCAGGATTTTCAAAGTAGTGGCGTCAGATGATTTCACACTGCATGACTATCTGGGGTAGCGTTCCGTCGCTGCTGTGTTTACACTGCATGATGAATCGGCGACAGGAGGTTTCACACTGCATGACTTTACAATAGGAAGAATTGCCAACAACTTTGTCAACCAAACACATGCGAGAAGTGACATGGAAACAATGCGAGGTCAGGAGAAAGAAGCCTTTAGTGGGGTAGAAAATGTGCTTATTTTGCTCACCTGGATTTTGAAGAGAATTAGCAATTTTTCTTCAACTTTTTTTCATTTTCGAGTCGGTTGTGGTATTGCTCAGATGACACGTCAAACAGACACGGGTGCTCCTGCCAAATTACCACTAGTTTTTCCTCCATTTCTTGGGTCCAAATAGACTGAAAAGAAGCACTTTTAACTTCTCCCCCAACCTCCCGCTGGCCTGCAGATACCCATACTAGTGGATGCTGCTCTCTCATTGGCTGAAGTTAATCGCGATGTTATTTTCAGTCAGAATACATTTCACACATGATTTGAATTGCCGACAGCTCCAGATATTTAGCATGCCAAATATCTCATGGGTGTCAGCGACTCAACGGCAATTCTCTCAGATCGATTTTTGATAGTTCACACTGTGTGATTGTTACTCACGTGAACGAGCACCGATTTGCCTGTGATTTCAAACATTTGTTGGCGATTTCTCAAAACCTGTCGACGAGTCAAAATCGGGGATAAAATCATGCAGTCTGAACTCGGCATAAGCGACGTCAAGGTGGGAATGCCCACAACGGATTCAATCGCAACCCAGAGCGACAGGCAGCTACAAAGTCGCTGCTAGTGTGAATGAGGCATTAAACTCTGTTCACAATGACCCGACCGTCACAAAAATGCACAAAAGGCAAAAATTGTTGTCTGGTAACATTAAAAATAGGGTATTCCAAAAGTTCGTTATACCTGTTAAATCTTTTCCATCATTTACGTAAACACCGTGATAATACCATATACCTTGATAAAAGCTTCAGAAATGAATTGCAACAAGAAAATTTGATACTGGCAGAAGTCTACCTCCATCTTTTCCTGCTCTTCCTCCTCCTCTTCTTCCTCTACCTTCTCCTCTTCCTCCTCAGTATTGACCGCACTGCCATCAGTTCCCTCCTCCAGCTGAATTCCCTCCTCTTGATTCTGCTCTTCGCTTTTTATTGTCTTGGTTTCTTTCTCGGAGGATTCCTGGTTGGAGCCGTCAGCTTTGTCTTTGACGATGGACGTGGACTCCTCTTTCTGTTTGCTGTGTTTGCCCGAGTCAGATTTTCTGGGTGTGAGCTCGTCTGGCGTTTCTCTGGATAAATTGAAGGAGGTATTTAAAATATAGTTCACGTTGAGCTATGAACATTTTCATGAACATTTTCTCTATATGTAAACCAAAATGAGTCATAAGTGTCAATATTTTGAAATAGAAATTTGTACATCAAGTAAAAAATGAACATATGAGATTTCTATTGATGTATGGTTTGTTAGGATAGGACAATATTTGGTCGAGATACAAATTTTTGGAAAATCTGGAAACTGAGGATTCAAAAATCTAAATATTGAGAAAATTCTTTAAATTTGTCCAAATTATATTCTTACCAATGCATATTAATAATTTTTGATTAATTACTAATTTTAAAAAATATATTTTTGAAACATTTATCGAAGGAAATGTACCAAAAATATTAATGGAACATTGTCTTTACTTAATATTGTGATGATTTTTGGCATAAAAAAATAAATAATTATAACTCGGAAAATGTATTTTTGGCTATTGCAACATGAAACTGGTTTCCAGAGTCACATTTGTGGTCATGATGTTTAATATTTTGACTGTGCATGCATGACCATTCATGTGTACCCAGCAGGCACACGTCATAGGTTAGATTTAGGTCGTGACGTCAGGTGACCAAAATTCAATGTCTAGCCAGCATCTAAAGACAACATTATTTTGACGTCCAATAATGACATCAAATGACATTGATATTTGGTTGATTTTAGGTTGTGTTGAAAAGTGACTAAAATCCAACATCGAGCCAACATCTTAAACCAACGTCATATAGACGTCAAATACTGACATTTATTCCTCAGGTATGGCAAACAAAATCCAACGTCTGATAGACGTCATAATGTAATGTCCACACAACGTCAAGCTGATTTATATTTCGTTGATTTTAGGTTGGACATTGGGTCGTTGGGTTCTGACATCAACCCGATTTTGATTTCCAAACAAAATGCAACGTGTCCACGACACTGGGGTACAACGTCAATCTCTACACAATATTATATTTAAAGGTTTAGGTATTAACATAAAGAATGCATGACTAAATAAAAGAAATTCCCTAAAAAAATCAAGGTCCCCATTATTATTTTTATTGATTGACTTTAAAAAGTACATGTCAACTAATATTAGAGATAATTAGTAAAGTTTTCACAAACTGTTAGGTTAGGTTTAGTGATAGGAAAAGTTAACATCTAAAGTTACACACAGTCAGAATGTCTGTTGCGGGATCGTCAAATAAAAGTGTTAAAGATATCAAGCAGACAGTTTATTATTCTAATAACAGTTATGTGACTTGCAACAGTATATCTTTTCTGACTAACAGACTGATTTATACAGAAAGCATGAATAACTGGAGCATAACTGAAAATATTTGTTTTGTGCTGACAATAGATTTTCTACAATTTGAGCATTTTATAAATTCTTTGGCCCCCATTTATAAACCCATGGCCCCCTTTTGGAATTTGTTTTTAGTTCCGATATAGAACTAATTTCTGCATGTATTCTTTACACAAGCATGTGGTCCCATTTTGAAACTATTTTCAACACTATGTAGTTTTAGAACTTCCATTTGTCAAAAAACAAATCTAAAATCTTTGTCATCTTCTGCTCTTCTCTAGTTTTTAATAGTCAGCATCTTGGCTGACAGAAGGCTGATAATACCGTTTTGGACAGTAGACAACACACGCTGTTAACAGGTTGTAGGTATTAGACAACCCTGATGCCTGGTTGTCTAAATATCAGACGAAACAGATATTCTAATTTCTGACAGGATCTGATATTTTAGACTTAATGACACCACTATCAGAACAGACCTACCCATGTTTGCACTGCTGCCCACTGGTCTAAATAGGTTTGAGATATTAGAAGTATCTTACCGCAGGCTTTTGATGTGGGACATGGTCACTTTGATGCTTTTGCCCTGAATCTTCAGAGGGTTACTGTAATAATACTTCACCATGATGTCAGCATCACGCCAGTCAACCATCTCGATCAAGGCCTGGATGCACACAAACAATGCTGTAAATGCATGCAAATAATCAAGTCTATACTATCAGTTAGAATCAGCAATATAAATAAACCTATCCTGCTCACAAAGATTGCATTAAAACCAATTACAGTAAATACCGTGAAATAGTGAAATGTTATTGAAATATTAAATAACTTATTTTATTGAATGCTGTTTAAAAAGTAATTAATTCTTGTGGGTTAAAGCTGAATTTTAAGCATGATTAGTATTCATTGTTGCATAATCCTTTAGATATTTGAGTATCGTGATCTACTCTAGATGAACCATTCATCATTGTCATTGTTGTCAGTTTGGCAAAGCCAAAGTGTAAGACCTCTTTTGGTCAATCTGTTTTCTGTGTTAAGGGAAGCAAATTGTGGAATGATTTACCTGTTAGCCTAAAATTAGAAAGTAATATAAATGTTTTTAGTAGTGTACTTAAAAAGTGGTTAAAAACACAAATAGTCTACTATTAGTTTGTTTGATCATGCCGACTTTGCTTTTGCCTCAAAGCAATTTTATGTAAAGAATTATAATGTTGTGTATATGTATCTATTTTATTTTCATTTTTTGTCAAGCCTCCTTTCGACAAGTGTTGAGAATTAGCAAGTCTGCTAAAACACTTAAACAAATGCATTTAGTTGTCCAGTGTAATTGTGAGGTCCATGTCAAAATAAATAAATAAAATACCCTTCAAAAGTAGCATTAAAAATATATTTACTTTTATTAATCACAATATATTGTTAAAAAGTGAAAGTAAATACATTTATAATGTAAAAGGAAAGATAGCAAACAAAAACTATTATTTTGATTACTTGCTCTTTAATCAAAGAATCCAAAAAAAGGAAAATGTACGGCAATTCCAATGATACTATAAACCAAGACAAAAACAAATTCACCACTCATAATTGTGAGAATCATTATTAGTGATTATTATTATCATTATTATGATCATATGACACTGAAGAGGGGTAATGATGATGGAAATTCAGCTTTGAATAATGGGAATAAATAAAATTTGAAACTACATTCAATAAGAAAACTGCTACTTACAGGGTTTCTACAGGTTTCATCAAGTCAAATTTAAGACTTTTTAAGACCATTATGAATGAAATTTTAGACTTAAACAAGGCTAAACGCTAAGGATTTTTTTCTAATGGCCCAGGTAAAACATTAAAAAAAACATTAAAAACAAATTTAGCAAGGAAGATAATTAAACCATATGTTTATAAATAGAGTTGGTAAATAGAGTTAATAAATAAGAGTTCATAAATAAAATAATAAAATAAAACTTTTATTGAGATGGAATGTTAGTGATTGGATGGGTGTTGGTCCGATTGGGTAGCTTTAGAAGGACATAGGAAAATTAAGACCGGTTTAAAATGATTTAAGACCTACAAACACAATATTTCAGTGACTTTTTAAGGCCTAACATTTTGATTTTGAAATTTAAGACATTTTTAAACTTTATAAGACCCCGCGGGGGCGACGCGGTGGCGCAGTGGGTAGCACGTTCGCCTTACAGCAAGAAGGTCACTGGTTCGAGCCTCGGCTGGGTCAGTTGGCATTTCTGTGTGGAGTTTGCATGTTCTCCCCGTGTTCGCGTGGGTTTCCTCCAGGTGCTCCGGTTTCCCCCACAAGTCCAAAGACATGCGGTATAGGTGAATTGGGTAAACTAAAATTGTCCGTAGTGAATGGGTGTGTATGGATGTTTCCCAGAGATGGGTTGCGGCTGGAAGGGCATCCGCTCCGTAAAACATATGCTGGATAAGTTGGCGGTTCATCCCGCTGTGGCGACCCCAGATTAATAAAGGGACTAAGCCGAAAAGAAAATGAATGAATGAATGAAGACCCCGCGGATACCCTGTATTTAAAATTTTAATAATATTTGTAATGTTAACAAATAAAAAAAAAATAATAATAATGTTTTTGATCAAATAAATGCAGGTCTGGTGAGCAGAATTGACTGCTTTTAAAACATAAACAAATCGTACTCAAAATACACACAAAGGAGTTTGGTGGACAGGTTTTATACTTACTGGGCGCCTGTCCTGCAGGATCCCCCCTCCCTTTTATTTGTCATTTTTATTATTATTATTTTTAAATCATCATCATTGTTAGGTTACGACATGCATGACTCCAGATTATGTAATTATTGCATTTCACCCTAATTATTTTATTAAGCTGCCTTGGGACGTTCAGGTCTTGAGGGTGGTCGTTGGGTTGTTAAAACAAAAATAGAAAGAAAAAACTGTAATGTTTACTGTTTTATTGAATGTAAATATTCTTTTCCTTCAATAAAAGAAAATCATACTCATTCCAAATGTTTGACTGTTCGTGTATATATATATATATATATTCTGCTCAAATATGTTTGTAAATTAAAAGAGAGAGCACTTCATTCATTCCTGTAAGTATAATAACTTTACCTTGCCGTCTAAAAACTTTGACTGCCACACTTCCCCAAACATGGCGGCGAGCTCCAGCACTTCAGCTTGATTGTCCTCCCCGGGAGGCAAATGCGAAAAACAAACCACTGAAGGATTATTTGTGCGCTTTGGTCGTTTGGGCACAGGCTCATCATATTTGGGTGGTGACTGCCAAACAGAAATAGATTTTAAGTAAATAGACATCAAAGTATGTAAAATGCATATTCATGGGGTTTCTACTCACATGAATGCCTTCCACTCTAGGTGATAAGTAAAGCCCGACCCGAGTGTCTTTGACGAAGGCTGGTTTTTGCTGGAAGTGATTGACCATATTCACAGCCTCCTTGTGAGCACTGAACTCCAGAAATCCCTGTTACCCAGAAAACAGTAATAAATGTAGGCCTGTCACAATAATCAATATATTGACTTATCGCACAACACATGGACATTTTTGGTGATGCAATATATATCACCAATACATAAAAACCACTTCTAGCAACACTTTAGCTGATTGTGTAACATCTCTATCTCTACTGGAGGTGTCAGTGTCAGTATGGTTAAAACACACTATAGTATTTACTATAAACTACTATAGTATATTTTCATGTGGGTGTCTGACGACTGAAAATAGATCTGGTAGCAGATATCGCAGCCTCTGTTACTCTTTACCTTGCACTTTTTTGTTAACATTTATTATTATTTATTTAGGATATGTGTTTCCACATTCTGATTCCAATGCCTGATTATTAAACTGTTAAAATGACTATAATTAAATGAAATATTCTTAAGAATAAAATATGATGTGTTCTTTGGAAGAGTGTACTTGCATTGTGATGATATTATATTGTCATTCTGGCATTATATAATAAGTGGCATAAAAGGGTCTTAAAATGACAGTAATATCATTTATCGCAATATATTTTAGTGCAATATATCGTACAACAAAAAATAGATATCGTAACAGGCCTAAATAAAGGCATCTATTATACCCATAAAAAAACAATGAGCAGGTTTTTACCTATGTAATGCAGTTATATAGTTTTTGTTTAGTTGTTGATGATTAAGTAGACCAATCACTACAGAATGGGCCAATTATCTGACCAATCAGAGCAGAGTAAGTTATTACTAGCCCCAAATGAAATTTGATTTCACATTTCTGCTGATTTTTTAGCTCATCGTTGAGTCTATTTATTTTCTTGCGTAAAAGCGTGTAAATATCAGTTTTTAATGTTCATTTCAGTAATTTTTTTAACTAACTGCAAATGTTTATTGATTTTTACAATATAGTTTGTAAAGTAATATTTTCTGTCTTTCAGTAGATATATTATATGAGAGACTTGCTTTGTTTAGCAAACAAATAGATCTAATTGGATTTGCATTGTAAACCTTAAATGAAAGTTTAATTAATTTTAAAGTCATTATTTTTATTTCATGTTTTAAGGTTTCAGTTATAATACTTTCAAAATCATTCTGCATAAATAGCAAAAAATGTCTGCAGATTCTGTCTGACCCTACTTATAAGTAGGGAACCAATTGTAACAGACAAAAGAAAAAGCAAATGCTGCAGAGTATAAGAACAATTTAAGTGCTTTTTTGATGGGTGTAAATTTATTTGGAACCAGGAGCCTTTAATATTACATAGTGAGGCGCTTTATTTTTTATAATCTTCATGGTCTCTGCTGAACTTTCAACATTCCACAGAAGATTAAGGCTAATTATGCATATTTGGAATGTTATTGAAAATATATATTTTTTTTTTTTAACGAACTATCCCTTTAAAAAAAAAAATCACACTGCCTATGAGTGCTGCACGATATTGGAAAATTTTGATATTGCAACATTAAATTTTTCTGGGATAAATACTGCGATGTAAATACAATGTCACAAGATGGTTTGAATAGCACTATTTGACGGTTTTCTAGGGAGTCTTAAGGTACAAAAATTAAATTAGAAATTAAATAATCAGAATGCAAAAAAAATGCTTTTCTTACTTTGCTTTGTCTCGTTTCTAGTCGAAATATCCAAAATTCTTAGATCAAGTAAAAATATTGTTTGTTTTCACCTTCAGAAGAAATAAGTCAAAATTAAGAGTTCTGCCAATGGGGTAAGTAAACTAATATTGTTTTTGCTATGGAATGTAGATATTTGGACTAGAAACAAGACAAAAATTCCATGTAAGAAAAAAAATTTTTTCAGTATAAATAATTAAATACACAGGCGTCACGGTGGCGCAGTGGGTAGTACAATCGCCTCACAGCAAGAAGGTCACTGGTTCGAGCCCCAGCTGGGTCAGTTGGCATTTCTGTGTGGAGTTTGCATAGTCTCCCCGTGTTCACGTGGGTTTCCTCCGGGTGCTCCGGTTTCCCCCACAATCCAAAGACATGCGCTATAGGTGAATTGAATAAACTAAATTGGCCGTAGTGTATGAGTGTGAATACAGGAGTGTATGGATTTTTCCCAGTGTTGGGTTGCGGCTGGAAGGGCATCCGCTGCTTAAAACATATGCTGGATAAGTTGGCGGTTCATTCCGCTGTGGCAACCCCGATTGAATAAAGGGACTAAGCCGAAAAGAAAATGAATGAATGAATAATTAAATACAATAAATCTATATTACACCTCCAAACATCATAATCTTTTTGTGCCCAAATGTTTGAAACTCTCTTGAAATGCTCAGTCACAGGCCTTAAAAACACATGCAAACAATAAACTTTCACTATATTATGGTTAAACTTAGTAGTGGCCCTAAAAAAAAAATAATAATAATAATAATAAAAAAAAATAATAATAATAAAATAAATAAATAAATAAATCGCAGCTCCTGGCAACTATAATTCAGACTCAACATTGCAGATCTTGCGATGTGACTATTATAGATGTGCACATTGCAATATCGATGATGAAATGATATATTGTGCAGCCCTACTGCCTATAACTATGTTATACATAACAACATATGTTAGACAAACAACATAAAACAATTGTGGTTCGCACTGATCTGCTATTTCTTCCAAAATATAATTTTCAGACAGAACTGATAAAAGCAACATTAGCCTCTGGAGACATGGCAACTGTTGTTTGGTACCTAACATAAGCTTTAATTTGTAGACCAATCACAATAGGCCGGGCTAATTATCTGACCAATCAGAGCAGAGTAGTCTATTGGAAAGGAGGGGTTTAGAGAGACTGGATTCTTGACAGACAAAAATAGAGCTAATGTTCGCATTTTAACATTGGATGGATGTCAATCTATGTGAAATGAGAAGCCTTTAAAACTATTACTTTCATTTTATAATCTTCATGTTGCCATCTGCTAAACTTGAAAATAAATGACCATTTTTACTTTTGACGAACTATCCTTTTAAAGAAAACAAAAATTATAAATGTCCTGTTAATAAGTCAAAGGATTATATTATTGCAGGGTTACGATTTTGCTTGGAATTGGTGATGAAGTTAACTGGTTCATCATTGTGCATAAACATCTGCAAATGTCTTTCTAGTTGTTAGTTATTTACCTTTGCTGGCAACACCAGGTGTTTCACAATTGTGCCGAATGGTTTGCCAAGCACCAAAAGGTCCTCCACGGTCACAGCGCCCATAGGAAATTTGGCAACCACCACTCTGGTATTGGGCTGCATAATACAGCCACATCAAAAAAAGCAGAAATTCAGACATTCTGACTACATGAATAATTGAATTAAATATAAAATAGCTGTAATTACAATTTGGTTACCTTAGGAGGGAACAGGTGGTCTGGCATGGTTGACATGAACGAATCCCCTTTAAGATAAAAACGATAGTTGAATTCAGGGTTTTCATTAAAAAAAATCTTATTTGAGTGAAATTGAAATGATTTTAAAGGAGTTTAAAGTTTTCAGAAATGTAAAAAAAACATTTACAATACATCAAACTACGCCTTTGTTTATTGTGAATACACGCCCTCTAGTGGCGAAATTACATACCATTCATTACATTACATCCCGGTTCAGTTTTCAGAAATGTAAAAAAACCCATTTACAATACATCAAACTACACCTTTATTTGTTGTGAATACACGCCCTCTAGTGGCGAAAATTACATAACTAAATTGCATACATTACCTGCGAAAGGGTCAGAGCTGTAGGGTCTTTTAGGAGGCGCATATGAGCGAGAACTTCGTTGAGAGGACTGCGAGTCATGCGATTTGTGGCGAATACCTGAAAGATGCTCTTTCCATGTCTGAAGGGCAAGAAAACAACACAAACAAACATTTTTAAATGATGAACCACTATGAGGACACAAATAGTCAAGGTTGATCTCAATAACTTATTTTAAATTTTAAATACCTGTAACTAATCTGTAAATAACACATCTGTAATTGCATTTTAAACTTTACAACCTTAACCATATACCACATTCAAAAGTGTTTATCTATACAAGATGAATACTATATATTAAAATGTATGTGTGTGGGGGTAAAAATATAGAAAGAACAAAATATAACAAGCATATACTGACAGAATGACCAAAACCATACATCATGATATGAGTAGAATTTATTTATCCACATATGCTAATACAACATTATTGGATATTATCCTTTAGAAACTATTATGTTCAAATGTTGATCTCTTTAATTACACATTTTTGAACTTGAAGCTGAAAGCTGGACCAAAAATAAAATTGAAAGTCTTATTGAAGTGTCAATGCACATATACAATAAATCTACAAGGCACTGTAACGAACTCCACACTTTGCTCAACAAACCCTGCTAATGGTTTCATCCTTGTCCTGTCTTGTCTGGAATAGTTGACACAGTATTTTCACATTCCTAAACTTAAAGCAGTAGCTCCTGATAGCAGCATAGTTACATTAAGCATAACTAGGGCTGCACAATATACCGTTTCAGCATCGGTATCGCGATGTGTGTATCCACAATAGTCAAATCACAAAGATATGCAATGTTCAGTTAACTTTGCAGTGTAATTTTTACATTAACATATACAAAACCATAATGCATGCACTGTTTATTTCACATTTATCTTTGCTTTGTTGCATTTATCTATGCTTGTAGTTTGTTTATTACATGTTATGCATGATTCAGTCCCCTACAGAATCATCCCAGTCAATTAAAATTAATAAATTTGGTAACACTTTAAGGACCAATTCTCACTATTAACTAGGGCTGTGCGATTAATCCAAATCGAATCACGATTTAAAATGCTGCGATAAGCTAATCGCGATATCGGCTGCGATATGAAATGTATATGTATTATATAATTTCCCCCACCCATAGCAAATGCGTGACTGCCGTCTGTGTGTGACAGTCTTACTAGCTAATTGAGTGAGCACACTTTCGTTCTGCCCAATCAGAATTTCGCAACCGAACTATGCGGAACGCCCACAATAAAACAAACAAACAGGAAAGCGCGAACGAGTGGGATGATGGCGTCTGCCGTTTCAGAAGTATATCAAAGAAAAACAGCCCGTCAATAATATTGGAATATTTTGGTTTCAAAGTCACAGACACCGAACAAAAACAGGTAATTTGTAAGAGCTGTCGCAGAATTGTAGTCACAGCACAGGGAAATACAACAACCAACACCTAAAAAAGCACCGCAGGCGGCTTTATGAGGAGTGTCTTGCTAAAAAGTCAACTGAAAGTATTACCAGTGACACTCAATCTAGTAGCAAGCAACAGCAAAGTACAATTTCAGAGTTGTTTGCAGCTGTTACACCATATGAAGAAACATCATGAAGGCACCAGGAGATAACTAACACCATAACTCACTACTGTTTGCTCTAGAGGAAAATTCATGTTTAATTTCTGAATATAAAACTAATTTTTTATAAAAGTTGGAGTAAGTTAATATTCAGTTCCTTTTTTAACTAACACACTGCATATAAGCAGTAAGAAGCTACGATACAGAATACTGAGCTGAAGCTTGACTACAAAATTAAATCGCAAATCCAATCGAAATCGCAATATCTGTTTAAAAAAATTATAATAATAATAAATAAATAAATAAATAAATAAAATCGCAATTAGATATTTTCCTCAAATCACACAGCCCTAGTCACAGGTAAAAAAAAAAAACACACACATGCAAATGATCAACTTGCTCAATCAACTTGTGATCAACTTGTTTTCTGCTGATAGATTCCAACAATTTGATGTCTTACTGATTCTTTATATCTGATACTGTAACTCTCTGATTAATATGCATCAATAAAAACCAGAGTTAAGTTAAACCAGAAAACGCTTAATAATTTTAGAATTTTTAGATATTTTCAAAATAAACACTGTAAATTTAGATTTCATGCGGACGTTAAATTCTTCCAACATACCTTTATGGAGTTCACCACACATTTGCAGCGAGAGCATTCGTGTGGGAAAACTGTTGGGTTGTCAGCACACTCAGTCTCCACAGCCGCATGTTCCCCACTTTGTTTTTCCCGGGACGAGCTATACTTCGAATCTCTTCTTCCTCCAGAGTACCTCTCAGTCTTCTTATAACTCTCTGCTTTCTTTTTTTGCTCATGGCTCCCAGAGCGCTTTTGCAGGGCTTTTGAGGGGCTTTTGCGTTTACCAGCACCGGTGCAGCTCTCGGGTGTTTTCTGCTTGTCCTCTGAAGCTCTAGACTTGTCTCTGTAGTCGGTGTCTGTGCTGGACGACGTTTCGGTGGCTCTCTTCGATTTGAGCTGCATGATCAAAAAAGGAAGCGTCTCCACGCTGATTTCACTTTCGGGAATCTTCGCAAGGGCATCCACGTCTTCTGATGACAGGCCGAGGGTTGTGTAGAGGCTCTGCGCATTAATTGTCTCGGCTTCACTTGTGTTTTTGCTGGCATCGTTATCGAACTTCTCCATCGCCAAGCTTTTGCGGACAGTCAAGCAGTCATCTGAGGTTTCAGACAGGGGAGAAAAAGCTAATTAATTGAGTTTGATGATGGATGTAATGAACTAGGGTTGCATGATATATCACAAAATGATCACCAATCAGATAATAGTATATTCAATATATAAGAGTTGTGACGAGATCTCGTGTTATGAGATTAAATCGCAAAGTAGTGATCTTAGCATGAAGGAGCGTGAGGGTAAAATTAGCGTTAAAGATTGGAGGCAGGATTGGATTGGAGCTGCACATCAATATACCTAGCAACCCAGGCTGTTGATGAATGAAAGTGAAACGGCTGAACTGCAGTTGAATTTGAAAAATTACAAATGAAATAGCAAAAATTACATTAACTTTTTTTTTTACTTCAATTTGTGGAAAGGAGTTAGATTTCTCATGTCAAATTGTACAGGGGAGAACCCAGTCAGTAGAGTTTATATATCCTTTACTGCATATAATTCATTAAAATATAAGTAAAATAACATTCATTACAAGTTGATTTTAAAAAAACACCTAAATTGTTTTGCATTCTGTGATTTTTTTTCAGGTGAATAAAAGACCATTCCATTCATATATTTCATCATTGAGGATTTCTTTAAAAATTGTGGAAAATCTTGTCTCGTCTCGTTCTCGAGAACCCAATCTTGTGTCTCAGGGAGTAAGCATCTTGTCACACCCCTAAAATATATGTATGGCAGACAAGTGTGATAAATTACATTTACTTTATGCATTGGTTGTTTATCTAATTTTGATTAATCAGATGGGACCTTGCTATCTTTATCCCCGCCTCCCCAGTAGTTGCTGTTCTGCTATTGGCTGGAGTGGACCAAAGGTGAACCCAGAGCTGAAAATAAACACTAATGGGTGGAGTCGAGACGAGAGAGGGATATGTTTATTTTAATATCATTAAATAAAACAAAAAGATTTAAAAATATAACTAATAAAAAAAAGGATTTTCTAGACAAATATTATATCGTACTAAGAAATATCAATATCGCAAAACTCAACAACAACAAAATCTGATATAAAATAAATTAAGAACGAGGGTTAATCATTTAATTATACTCCCCTGTAGTGTGTCATATTTAATTTAACTGTGCTCCTAAATAAATGTTTGTCTAAACTGTAAAATTCTAAATATTGGTTTTAAAGGGGACCTATTATGCACAAAACACTTTCATAAATTGTTTAAACACAGTTGTGTGGCAGCAATGTGTGAATATATCCAGACTCTAATGGTAATAATGTATTGTATATTTGATTGACATTCTCGTTTTGTACATCATCAGAGGGGGAAAGCCCCGCCCATTAGTGATGATCTCTCCCTCATTAGCACAGACAGCCCTGAGTGAGAAGCAGCCGTCCACCATTACTGTGCGTTCACACCGAAAGCGGCGAGAGCGTTAAAGTAGCAGGAAGTCACTCATTTTCAACAGGAGCCTGCGGCGATAAGCGGCGAGGAGCGGGACATCACGGCGCATCTTCGCCGGTGTGGAGAGTTGAAATGGAGTCAACTTTATGGTAATGAGCTATGACGCACTTCAGCTCCAACCAATCGGAATGTAGAAGTCCACCACTTGAGAGGTCTCCAGAGAACACAGTCCTGTGAACTTTGGTTCCGACCACAGTTGTTCCCAAGAGTTTGATTATAGTGGTCGCCTAATTTCCAATTCTTTACGATGTTTTCTTACAGTGACATACATAAAAAAGGCGAGTTGATGTGCATTAATGTTATTATAATTTTTTTCTTTAAAAAAGCGGGAATCTCACTCTAACGACAGTACAAAACAGTATTGCTGCTTCAGAATATTTCAGACACATGGGCACATATTGGATAGGTGGAGCAAAGCCACACACGCAACTACTTGATCTTCCATAGTTAAATACATTTGATAAAAAGCATGCAACATTTTCATGCTAGAAAGCACATTTTATGCGGGAATCTAACTGATTTACTGATATGCTGCAACAGCTCCTTTAAATACGAGATCATTGTAGTGAATTTTGACGCTCTCACCGCCAGAGCTGTGAAGGCAGACAGCGTTGACTTCAGGGCGGCCAGAGCGAACTTTGACGCTCTCGCCGCCTTCAGTGTGAACACACAGTTAGAGTTTTGAATCTGCCACTATGCTGACACACAGGCATTTGTAGCTCCACCCTCTTTTTTTAAGTACTAATTGTGCAGTGTTAAACTCCAGCTAATTATAATATTTTTTAAATAATATATATTTTTTAAATAAACAAATAATAAGTTTGATTATTCTGATCTTTAGGTTGAAACAGGAGGATCTTAGGCCCAACCCAATTGTTAGGTCTGTTATGGGACATGCTGGTTTTGATGAATCTTATCAAGAATCTAGGCTTTGTGTTTTAATCAAATACTCTATTAATAGTTAATTTAAGTATAATTTAAGCTTGCAAAACAATTGTGTAGGTGTTTAGAGCATTTAATGTTGTATTGTTGATGTCAATTTACTCATCAAAGATTGCCTCTTATAATTTAAAATACTACTAAACAAGCAAATCAACAAACACACTTATCATTGGCTATTTTAATGTTTTCATGACTTGTTTTACATATCAATGTTTTACATTAATAAACTATCGAAATAAATCCGAAAGTACCCTCCCTCTGGCTGCAGTTAGCATCGTGGCTAACCCACAGCTAAATATGTTTGTCAGAAGCATCTCCGCCAACACTAAAACACCATCCTTACGACATAAGTGGTCGAAAAGTCTGGTTTAGATGCAAAAAATATCGTAAAACGTGTCGCACGCGGATAAATAACTACCGGTAACTTGGCCAGATGGTTTGGCTAACTTTGCCACTGTTGGTTATTTCAGCACTGCACACTTATAACGAATAAACCGACCACAAAAAGGACATTCCGGAAGTACTCTTGCACAACAAAATAATGCAAACAGTTTTAATAATTACCCAAATGTTCGTCAAGCAGTGCTTCGCGATGTATTTGTAAATATTGGTAAGACCCCTGGATTTCTTCTTCTGCAGTTGTGTTGCTCGCAATTCGCTGGAAAACAGCGCCACCTGCCGCTCTGAAAGAGAAAGACTGGAGGAGTTTGCATGTTCACCCCATGGTCGAGTGGGTTTCCTCCGTGTGCTCCGGTTTCCGCCACAGTCCAAAGACATGCGCTATATGAGGCGCCGGAGTGGACAAAAGTCAAGCGAACACAGAGAGACCAAGTGCGCGCGAGAGAGACCGAATATGCGCGCGAGAGAGACCGAGTGGACGCGAGAGAGGCCGAGTGCACGCGAGAGAGGCCGAGTGGACGCGAGAGAGGCCGAGTGCACGCGAGAGAG
>CAIGQV010018170.1:4530925-4541415 GCA_903798115.1 Danio jaintianensis
GAGAGAGGCCGAGTGGACGCGAGAGAGGCCGAGTGCACGCGAGAGAGACCGAGTTTTGGCGCGCGAGAGAGACCGAGAGACTATTAAAGTTTCTATTACTAATTACAATTTTATATCTAAATTATCTAAAAAAAAAAGACTTGTTATGATTTATGGCACATTGTAAATTTTATGTATTTCATTTAGTATAAAAAGAGACCGCAATTGCAATTAAATCCCGTTTTTAAAAAGTGACTTAATTTGATCAGTTCTTTGGATGCAAGTAACCAGAAAAACAGGTGTAATATATGTTGATTTTATTTAATTAATATGAAAAAACTACATAGTTCACAGGGTGGAGAGAGGAGTAATAGGGTGGACACAAAGTAAAAGGGGGGACATTACAATAACAACTAAGGCAACTTTTTTGCCACACCCTCATTCGATTATCAATAACAAAATGATGGTTACTGAATTATCAAAAGAAAAAACAACATTTTTCAATATCACATCTAAGACATCACATCAATTGTCAAAAAAAGCCAAATGAAATACAAGGAACATTTTAAATTTCAATACAGTAAACATAGTGAAATAATAGTGAAATTATTACATGTTATTGCAATATTATATAACTTATTTTATCATGATCACTTTCAGTATTTTTTAGGACACACCAGAGTAATAAACAGCATTTTAAAGTCAGCAAAACTGCTCAAATTATCTTAAATAAAGTGCAAATTAACTTGACAAACGTTACAATTGTATTAACACAACGTTTCATCTTTACATTACATTAAATTGAACCCATGGAAACAAATTAGTAAACATAGTAGTATTAGTAATAGTAATTAATAATAGTAACTTTAATAGTCTCTCGGTCTCTCTCGCGCGTACTCGGTCTCTCTGTGTTCGCTTGACTTTTGTCCACTCCGGCGCCTCATAGTGCTATAGGTGAATTGGGTAAGCTAAATTGACCGTAGTGTATGTGTGTGAATAAGTGTGTATGGATGTTTCCCAGTGATGGGTTGCGGCTGGAAGGGCATCCACTGCGTAAAACATATGCTGGATAAGTTGGCGGTTCATTCCGCTGTGGTGACCCCTGATGAGCAAAGGGACTAAACCGAAAAGAAAATGAATGAATGAATGAATATCAAAAGGCGTAGGCCCCCATGGAATCTGCGGAGAAAATATATTTCTTTTTAATTAACATTTTAATAATTATTTTTGTATAACAATGTAAAAACATACAATGACAATACAATGAAAGAGAAAAAAGAAAGAAAAAAAACGACATTGCATTTTCAGTGCATTTTCAAATTTAGCTGTAAATAGTAACAAATTATAAAAAAAATAGTTTTATGGCTTTAAAATAATGTACAGGTGTTTTGTTTTATTTTTGCTTTAATATTTCTTGTCTTTTTGTCTTTTTCTTCATTTTGGGTGGCGCAGTGGGGAGCACTGTTGCCTCACAGCAAGAAGGTTGCTGGATTGAGCCTCGGCTAGGTCAGTTGGCATTTCTGTGTGGAGTTTGCATGTTCTCCTCGTGTTGGCGTGGGTTTCCTCCGGGTGCTCCGGTTTCCCCCACAATCCAAACACATGCGCTATAGGTGAATTGAATGAACTAAATTGGCCGCAGTGAATGAGTGTGTATGGGTGTTTCCCAGTACTGGGTTGCAGCTGGAAGGGCATCCACTGTGTAAAACATATGCTGGATAAGTTGGCGGTTCATTCCGCTGTGGTGACCCCTGATGAGCAAAGGGACTAAGCCGAAGGAAAATGAATGAATGAATGAATGAAAACTTACGCTGTCTGTGCTCTAGATTTGCGCTGAATGAATGTTTTGGCACGAACATGCATTCACAATAGTATGAACTGTTATAGGGGTGTGGTCGAATGTATATTTAAGTTAAGTATATCTATTATTTTAATATTTTAATTAAGATACAGATCAGAGCAATGTGGGGGGTCACGGTGGCGCAGTGGGTAGCACAATCGCCTCACAGCAAGAAGGTCGCTGGTTCGAGCCTCGACTGGGTCAGTTGGCATTTCTGTGTGGAGTGTGCATGTTCTCCCCGTGTTCGAGTGGGTTTCCTCCGGGCGCTCCGGTTTCCCCCACAAGTCCAAACACATGCGGTACAGGTGAATTGGGTAAGCTGAATTGGCCGTATGTATTGGTGTATGTATGTGAATGAGTGTGTATGGCACACTCATGGTTTCCCAGTGATGGGTTGCAGCTGGAAGGGCATCCGCCCTAGATAGATAACTACAGTAAATTATAGTAAATACTATAGTGTTTGTAATCTGTTGTGGTAATTCTATGGGAACCCAACAATAAACAAATGACCCAATACTGTTTTTCTCAATAGGGTATATTATATAATACACCACAGTTTACTGTAGTCAAAAAAACTAAAGTATACTACAGTATTTATTACAGTTTATCACTTAATACACTTTAGCATTCATGAACAAAGTGTTGTAAATACTATAATATGCTTACACTTTACTGTATGGTTAAAACACTATTTACTAAAAATTAGGCTACTATAGTTTATTATTTCCATTTGAGTGCACTGAACAGCATATTGAAAAGTGTATAATGCAGAGTACACTTATAAGATGAACAGTCCAGTCATAACAGAAGCCTATAAAATGTTTTAATGCTACATATAGGGCAGGTGGAGCCTACAGTAGAGCCGCATGTAAAATCTTTATTACAGTCAGAACAACAACAAAAAAAATTATAGTGATTTTTGTACAGAGTAAAAATTCTGTTCACAGTAACACTCTATTACTATTTATATATTACTATAAATAATGTGGTGCAATGATATTTGCTAGTCAACGCCATTTTTGCATTGATCTAAAGCCAGCATTTTAATTGTAACAGTGGTGGAAAAGACAGAGAAATTATGTACTGCTCTCAGATTTTCTGTGCTATCTCTTTAAGGTTAATGATTAGTCGCAATAACAATAAATATAACATTTATTATTAAAAGTACCCTCAAAGATACTAATGCATACATATATTAATACTATAATGTAGATACACAGGTAATATTATTATTAGCATTTACAGTTAAAATAATACTAGTTTAAATATTTTTCAAATATTTCTATAAATATTCAATTCATTCATTTTCCTTCGGCTTAGTCCCTTTATTATTCTGGGGTCGCCACAGCGGAATGAACCGCCAACTTATCCCGCATATGTTTTACGCAGCGGATGCCCTTCCAGCTGCAACCCATCACTGGGAAACATCCATACACACTCATTCACACACATACACTACGGACAATTTAGCTTACCCAATTCACCTATACCACAAGTCTTTGGACTGTGGGGGAAACCGGAGCACCCGGAGGAAACCCATGCGAACACGGGGAGAACATGCAAACTCCACACAGAAATGCCAACTGACCCAGCCGAGGCTCGAACCAGCAACCTTCTTGCTGTGCTACCCACTGCGCCACCGTGACGCCCTTATTCAATACATTTTTTGCAGTATTTACTACTATATATTTCTCTTCTGGGGAAAGTCAGTAATAATATTTATGTTAAAAGTTTAAAATTACACATAAGGGTGACTAATAATTTTGTCTTCATCTGTAAATACTTTTGAAGTTCAGACTTTCATCATAAAGAAAGTAATTATGTTATCAGACATCATATAAAATTTGAATAAAAGCTATAAAATACATATGATCTGGTTTAGATGCAAGCAGGGTTGGGTAAGTTACTTCAAAAAAGTATTAATTACTAATTACTTGTATATTATAATCATACACCCAGCGATAGGTTGCAGCTGGAAGGGCATCCGCTGCGTAAAACATATGCTGGATAAGTTGGCGGTTCATTCCGCTGTGGCGACCCCTGATTAATAAAGGGACTAAGCCGAAAAGAAAATGAATGAATAAATTATAATCATATTTAAATTACTATTCTTATTATTTCATCTGAAAAGTATCTTAGTTACTCAGTAGGTAATTGAATTACTTGACTAAATACTAAAAATCCACATAAATCTCAAAGCATAGACAACTGAAATGAAACTTAATTCTTTAAAATGTGAGACAAACAAGACCTTTTGCTTACATTTTAAACATATATATCCAAACACATACATTTCGAATTAATGACACCACATTTTACACCATATATTGACATAAATTCCTAATACATTTGATTGTTTTTTTGCATTTGATGGACAAATAAAACCTTCTTTAGTTGCAAATTTTAGTCATGAAATGTATTTTAATAACAAAAATATATATAAATACAATTGCTCTGCTTTTCTGAATGTATACTTTATATTTTATACTTGATTTTCATAAGCATATACAATTTTCTTGCTAAATTATAAATGTTCTTCTTTAGTTGAAAAATAGAGTTATTCTGCAAAATATATGTTCCTCTGGTCTCTGAATTGATTTATACAGAACTGTTGAATTTCTGTACAGTATTTAAGGCAAGTCTATTATAAGTAACTGTAAGCACGGCATGATTTTGCCAAGTACGATGCGATCCTGGATTAACATCTATGTTGATCCTGGAACATCCTTTTAGTTCGAAAATGTAATCTATACCTATTGCCTACCCTTAAACCCAACCATAACTGTAAATTATTCCCAAAATCAGAGGGGAATAATAGTTGGATAACAATCATGTAGAAGTGCATAACCCTAACCGTAAGCCTAAACTTAACATAAACGGTAAACGTATCCCTTAATTCTGATTGGCTGATTGGAATGTTGTTCCAGGATCAACATAGATGTCAATCCAGGAACATGTGCTACTTGGTGAAATCAGGTTGGCGTAACTGTAATTAAAGTAATCCCTTACTTTACTTTTTCAGTTTAAAAGTAATTGAATGACAGTCACTGGTTACTTTGTAACTAATGGGGTTTATGCACACAGATATTTAATTTTCAGTCAGCCAACCCAAACGCTTCCGGTGAACAGTCTTTCCATTACAAAATTGGCACATTTACAATCTGTTTTATTGAAAAATCAGTGATCTTCACTGCCTGATTGATATACAATATAAAGTAGGTCTCAGACCGGACATGAAGCACTGCATTAAATTCCACTGTTCCACGCTATGTCTTTAAAATATGAACATTTATTTTACTCCAGTATTTTCAATGGAGTTTCTGTGCTGGCCTGCTGCTACTGACGGCGCTAGCATTTACACGGTCTTTCGTCTCCTTTTACGCTTGAACAACTAAACGAATGCTTAAGTCTATTTAACTGACTGTATTTTAATTACATTACAACATCGATTCTGTAAAAGGAACCTGATGAAATTGAAAATAGTCACATAAACCCTTCACCGGAAGTTTATCGTTGGCTGAAAAACACTAGCTGTGCATAGAGCCCATTACACGCAACAACGCTGGGTGCAAGACACTGGACAATGACGTAGCTTTAGAACTTGGTTTGTGTTTGTATAATGGATCCGTTTCTCTGCTCGTCCTCCAGTTTAGCATCAGTGTGGATGCGATGTTTGGGAGACTTATTTCGTTTCCTCTGCACACTGAAGTGCACTCCATAACAGAAGTAGATGAGCAAACCTATATTTCATAAGAAAAGACAAATATAATATGCAAAACATGTTTTATTCTGAAGTAACTCATTCTGAAACGTGAAAAAATATACAGTTGAAGTCAAAATTATTCGCTCTCCTGTGAATTTTTGTTTTCTTTTTCAAATGTTTCCCAAATGATGTTTAACAGAGCAAGGAATTCTTCACAGTATTTCCTGTAATATTTTTTCTTCTGGAGAAAGTCTTATTTGTTTTATTTCAGCCGGAATAAACGCAGTTTTATTTTTTAAAAACCATTTTGAGGTCAATATTATTAGCCCCCCTTAAGCAATACTTTTTCGATTGTCTACAGAACAAACCACTGTTATACAATTGCATAATAGTTAAGCCTTTGAATTGCACTTCAGATTTTTTTAAACACATTTTTAACATGAGTTTTTCAATACCTAATTTCTAATAACTGATTTCTTTTATCTTTGTCAGGATGACAGCACAGGGCGACGCGGTGGCGCAGTGGGTAGCACGTTCGCCTCACAGCAAGAAGGTCGCTGGTTCGAGCCTCGGCTGGGTCAGTTGGCATTTCTGTGTGGAGTTTGCATGTTCTCCCCGTGTTCGCGTGGGTTTCCTCCGGGTGCTCCGGTTTCCCCCACAAGTCCAAAGATATGCGGTATAGGTAAATTGGGTAAGCTAAAATTGTCCGTAGTGTATGTGTGTGAATGAGTGTGTATGGGTGTTTCCCAGTGATGGGTTGCAGCTGGAAGGGCATCCGCTGCGTAAAACATATGCTGGATAAGTTGGCGGTTCATCCCGCTGTGGCGACCCCAGATTAATAAAGGGACTAAGCCGAAAAGAAAATGAATGAATGAATGAATGAATGATGACAGCACATCATATTTTACTAGATATTTTGCAAGATACTAGTATTCAGCTTAGAGTGACATTTAAAGGCTTAACTAGGTTAATTAGGCAAGTTAACAACAACTAGGCCTGTGGCAGTAATCAATATATTGACTTATCGCACAACACATGGACATGGAGCTCAATCATTTTTGGTGATGCAGTATATATAATATACGCCCATACATAAAAACCAATTCTAGCAACACTTTAGCTGATTGTGCAACATCTCGATCTCTGTTGGAGGTGTCAGTGTCAGTATGGTTAAAACACACTATAGTATTTACTATAAATTACTATAGTATATTTTCATGTGTGTGTCTGACGACTGAAAATAGATCTGGTAGCAGATATCGCAGCCTCTGTTACTCTTTACCTTGTTAACATTTATTAATATTTATTTAGGATATGCGTTTCCACATTCTGATTCCAATGCCTGATTATTAAACTGTTAAAATGACTATAATTAAATGAAATATTCTTAAGAATAAAATATGATGTGTTCTTTGGAAGAGTGTACTTGCATTGTGATGATATTATATTGTCATTCTGGCATTATATAATGAGTGACATAAAATGGTCTTAAAATGACAATAATATAGTTTATCGCAATATAGTTTGGCGCAATGTATCGTACAACAAACAATAGATATTGTGACAGGCAAAACAACAATGTTTTTTTTTTCTTTAGCCAATCAAAAAAAATATTTCTTAAGAGGGCTAAAAGAAACACTTTCTCCAGAAAAAAAATGTCCCTGTTTCGTAAAACATCACTTGAGAAATATTTGACAGAAGGACTAATCATTTTGTCTTCAACTGTATATAAAGTTGAGTATATACATGCAATAATTGTCATATAGCACATAAACAATAAATGGATTTGCTCCATTTCCTCAAACAGTAATTTTCAGGCAGAGATTTTTAGTTTAGTTGTTTTAAAAAAAAAAAAAATCATCCATATACATCGGGGAAAATAAGTATTGAACACGTGATGTTTTTTTCCTGGGAAGCTGTTGACATGGAATTGAACCAGATTTTGGTAAAAACCCAAACAATACAAACATAAAAACTGAAAACAAATAAAATCTGAAAAACGAGTTCTGTGTAATAACACTGGAATGACATAAGGAGAAAGTGCTGAACTACTGAAATGTATTTAATACTTTATATTAAAGGCTTTTTTGGCGATGGCAGCTTAAAGACGCCTCATATATGGAGAATGAAGTCACATGCACTGCTCAGTTGTGAGTTTGTCACAGACTTCAACAGAGTGTCAAAATCTTGATGGTTCTGTGGGTCTCGAAATCTAATCAAATCTGATCTTTATTTTGTATTTTCTATTGGATTCAAGTCAGGTGATTGGCTGGGCCATTCTACAGCTTGATTTTCTTTCTCTGAAAGCATTTGAGAGTTTCCTTGGCTGTGTTTTGGATCATTGTCTCACTGAAATGTCCACCCTGGTTTCATCTTCATGCTCTTGCTAATGTAGATGTTGGACTGAAGCAGCTGATATTCATTTATAATGACGAAGGGCAGAGGATTGCTGAATAATACTGAGAGATTTCAGCTGCTGTCTGGGCTTTCCCTGCCTTTCTACACCTCCCTTTCTTCATGTGTTCAATACTTTTTCCCTGTCTCATTTAATTTTATTATACATAACGTCATTTGTAAACTAATTAGGTTTTTTTTTTTTTTGCATATATGGATTTATTTGGTTGTTTCCAACATCCGGTGAAAATTTCAAGTCAACAGCACCTTTAGAAATATGTTTTCTGAGAAAAATGGTGACGTGTTCAATATTTATTTTTCCCGCCTTATTACGATATTTCCTTTTTTTTTTTTTACAGTTTATGGGTATTTTAAACAAAATATTTTAAGATGACGAAAGAAACAATTTCAGCCGAGCATGTCCAAATGTTTACCTGACAATGTATATATGATTTTATATTGTAAATAGTCTTGTGGTCTTACCCACTGCCATCCACACTGCATAGCGAATCCAAGTTTCACTGCCAAGCTGAAGCATCAAGTAGACATTGATGAATGTGCTGAAAATTGGAAGCAGTGGCAGAAGTGGCACCTACAGGAACATGTGAAAAAAGATTCTGAGAAGCAAAGCAGCGTTATTTGAACAGAACATTTCAATGATGACTCTACTGAACAACCAGGGATATTCAGACAGAGACATTTTGTGTTGGGGGAAAAAACATAGACCATATACAGTTGAAGTCAGAATTATGAGCCCCCTGTATAATTTTTTCCTCAATTTCTGTTTAATTGAAAGAAGATTTTTGTAACACATTTCTAAACATAATAGTTTTAAATTTCTAATAACTGATTTCTTTTATCTTTGCCATGATGACAGTACAGAATATTTTACAAGATTTTTTTCAAGATACTAGTATTCAGCTTAAAGTGACATTTAAAGGCTTAACTAGGTTAACTAGTCGAGTTAGGGTAATTAGGCAAGTCATTATATAACAGTGGTTTGTTCTGTAGACGATCGGGAAAAAAATTCCTTAAGAAGGCTAATAATATTGACCTTAAAAGGGTTTTAAAAAAATTTAAAACTGCTTTTATTCATGTCGAAATAAAACAAATAAGACTTTCTCCAGAAGACAAAATGTTATAGGAAATACTGTGAAAAATTCCTCTGTTTTGGGAAATATTTGAAAAAGAAAATAAAAATTCACAGGAGGGCTAATTATTTTGACTTTAACTGTATATTTCTTTCAAAGATATGAAAAAAACATGCATTTACTATAATTTATTTCCTTTTTTATCAATGCAAGTTTTTTAAAATTCTTGTATTGAAGGAAGACATTTTTGTACTAACTACACTTACCATGAATGCGGCCTTGGTTCTGTTCTGCGGCTGTCGCCAAATAATAATGATAGTCAGGAGAAAACCCACCGCAACCACAGTGATGATCAGAATCATCCACCACTCTGCAATCAGACCTGCTTCCACACCCTTCGTGATGATCACACTCAGGATGATCGAAAACACAACTAGAAATAATGTTAAAAGTAAAGAAATTAAGTCATTTTGACATAAAGTTCCTGAAGATGTTCAAATATCCATAGAAAATGATCACAGAATGATTATACTAACAAGTCGAGGGGCCGCCACGCAAACATAATTAAAAGAAAACTTACTATTTAGGATGTTCAAATCATGACGGAAACAAATTAAAGGGGTAGTTCATGGTTACAGTTGAAACACAGTTACACTGACTGTTTTGACAATATGTTTCGCTCTTTTTCTGGACTTTGAATGTCTCGGGACCCTTGCTGTCTATGGAAGATGAGAGAGCTCCAGGATTTCATGTAAAATATCTTAATTTGCGTTTTGAAGATGAACGAAGGTCTCATGGGTTTGGAATGACGTGAGAGTGAATAATTCATCATAGAATTTCCATTTTTGGGTGAACTAACCCTTTAGGAAGCACTTAATTAGCATAATCACACACTTACTCATAGATTCAAGCAAGACAAAGAAAAGCAAGAAAAAAAAGTGAAACTCACTGGTCAGGAGGGTCAACAGAGACACGGTCTTAGAGCTTGTAGCGGTAGCAGTTTTAGGCGGGCGAAACGGATTCCATTTCTTAGTCTGAACATCTGGTTTCTCACTGATCACGGCTGGCTCTTCTTGGTACCTGAGTGGGCAAATGCATTTTATTTAATTACACAGCTGCTTTTTGGGGTGGGGGGCGGCGCGGTGGCGCAGTGGCGCAGTGGCGCAGTGGGTAGCGCTGTCGCCTCACAGCAAGAAGGTCGCTGTTTTGAGCCTCAGCTGGGTCAGTTGGCATTTCTGTGTGGAGTTTGCATGTTCTCCCCGTGTTGGCGTGGGTTTCCTCCGGGTTCTCCGGTTTCCCCCACAAGTCCAAAGACATGCACTATAGGTGAATTGAATAAACTAAATTGGCCATAGTGTATGTGTGTGAATAAGTGTGTATGGATGTTTCCCAGTGATGGGTTGCAGCTGGAAGGGCATCCGTTGCATAAAACATATGCTGGATAAGTTGGCGGTTCATTCCGCTGTGGCGACCCCAGATTAATAAA
>CAIGQV010018170.1:4549933-4567883 GCA_903798115.1 Danio jaintianensis
TACTTAAGTAATGTTGAAGTATACATTTAAGTATTCTTCATGTAGTAAATATGCTAACATAGGTAATATTATTGTAAGTGTGCTACCTGAATACCACTTGTGACTAAATTGGTCTACTTTTTACTATACAAAAGTATACTTTTAAGTGAACTATAAGTGTAATATTAGTCACCTTTTAAGTGCACAAGTAGTCCACAATTAAGTTTTTCATTTGTACTTAAGTCAAGTGTACTTAAGTAACGTTGAAGTATATATTTAAGTATTCTTCATGTAGTAAGTATACTAAGATACATAATATTATTATGCTTGTGAATACTAAATTGGCCTACTTTTTTTTGCATACAAAATTATACTTTTAAGTGAACTATAAGTGCACCATTAGTCACATTTAAGTGCACATGTAGTCCACAATTACATTTTTCATTTGTATGGCAAATTCACTTATTAGTTTACTAGTTGTTTACTTTTGTAATACTTTTAGTAAATAATTAGTTTGTGAATGAGGGAACGTATGGCATCCCATACTCATAATTTGGGCTACATTTAACCCATCCACATGCACACACACACACACACACACACACACACACACACACACACACACACACACACACACGCACACATGCACGCACACATGCACACACACACGCACACACACACACTCACACGCGCACACGCGCACACGCACACACGCACACACACACACACACACACACACACACACACACACACACACACACACACACACACACACACACACACACACACATACTTTGAAACCATTAGGCCATGATGGTCCTAAAGTACACTCAGACATGTACTTTCACTAGCAGTAGTTTTATAGTGCAGTTGTTCTTTGTGTAATCTTAACTTCTAGTGTAGTACTGCAAGTGTACGTGCAAGTGTTTTGTTAGTGTACTAACTAGAACTCTAAAAACTCTAAAGGAGTTTAGTTGTTTTAATTCCAATTTTTGTTCAGATATGGACAACCCCAACTGTCGAGTAAAATGTTTCGTTTAAGTTTTGAACTGAAAAAAAAAACCCATTGGGTTTGTCCAAATTTGGCCCATATTGGTTTTGAAATTTGACTCACTCTAAACAATGCTGGATTTTTTTACCCAAATGTTGGGGGTAATATATGGACAAACCCAACATTGAGTTCATTTTTCAATTAAATTGAAATTACAAATTTTAATTTTAAATAAAATGTTTGGTTTTGTCTAGATTTAACCCAACGTTGGGTTACAACAACCTAGCATTTTTTAGAGTGAAATTCATGCATACACTCTAAAAACGCTGGATCGTTTTAACCAAATTTTGGTTCAAATGTGGACAAACCCAACCACTGTTCAACTTCAGTTAAGTTTTTAACTCAAAAATATGGTTTATATATTATTACATATACCCATATTTATGTTAAAATTTGACACGCCACACTCTTAAAAATGGGCTGAGTTGTTTTAAACAATGTTTGGTCAAATATGGACAAACTAAACATTGGGTTAGTTTTTCAATTACATTTTAATTACACTTCTTAACCCAACAGTTGGGCTAAAACAACACAATATTTTTTGAGTGTATGAAAGGGAGATTTTGCTCATCTGTCAATAAGCAAGCAATAAAAACAAGCTTAAGTAAAGCTTTCAGAATCAGCGTTGGGTAAAAAAAAGTTATATATTCCAATTCCAAAAGGCAAAAATAACACAACACATACTTTCACATTACTTTACTTAAACAGTAACTAAATAACACATTTAGTCATTCACTTTTTTTTGGTCACACTAATACAATTCAAGCAATTAACAAACCATTAACTAAGACTTTTGCTCAATAAACTACTAATTAGCTTCTTATTAATAGTTAATGAATTTGGGTTTAGTTTGGGTAGGATTAAGGATGTAAAATAAGATCATATTTTTATAAGGGCTAATGAACAGTTAATATCTTAAGTATTACCTTTATTTTAAGTGAGGTAAGATGGTATATTGCTTTTTCCCCAGCACTGTTCAGGATGTATTGTTAATGTAGCTTTTTACCTATGACGTATGACAGCAGTAGGTTCCAGCCGGTGATGAAAGCCCACACCTCCCCGACTGTGACGTAGCTGTACAAGTAAGCAGAGCCGGTTTTGGGCACTCGGGCACCAAACTCTGCATAGCACAACCCCGCAAACACAGATGCCACTGCTGCGATGAAGAACGATACGATGATGCTGGGACCAGAAACCGTCCTGGCAACCTCTCCGGACAGCACGTAGACCCCTGCGCCCAGGGTGCTGCCCACCCCGAGGGCCACCAAGTCCAGAGTGCTCAAACAGCGCTTAAAGTTGGACTCTTCGCCATCCGGCTCCAGCGGCTTCCTCCTCGAGAGGCTCTTCAGGAAGGACAGCACCTTATTACAGAACATCCTGAGACAAATAATAGATGACATTTTCCATTAGTTTCCCTTAAAGTACACATAAAATTAAAACTAACCTTATGATTTTATTAGCTCACTTTTTTTTTTATTTAAGTTCTCAGATTATGTGATTTTGAGGTATTGGGGCGTGGCTAACATACTTAACCACGCCCCTCCAACTGTCAGTTTTGACAACAAACTGAAATGGTGAGGAGGAGGAGTCTGTGAGGTTGTAATAACTCTCCCCAAACCCTTTTCCAGATCTTTCTAAATGAAATGCCTACTTTACTACATCCAATCAGCTTGCAGTAGAAAAAAACAAGCCACGCCCACTGTTTCCTCATTTAATATTCCATTTCTTGGAACTGCGTCACAATATGGACAAAAAAAAAACAGTCGCAGCTTCCGGTTCATGCGGATTTTAAATTAGAACGATATACAATAGATGTATAAGGGATAAAGTACATCCAGGCAGTTGTTATTGCAGAATAAAGCCATGACAAGCTTATCAGCAGCTGTTGTATAAGACTGAAGGGCTTTATTCTGCAAAAGCAACCACATGGATGTACTTTATCCCGCTTATTACATGGCTACTTGGAACAAAGTGTAAACATTAAACACAAAACATTTCAGGCATTTTCCATTCATTTACATTAAATTGAAATGATATACATTGATGAGTAAGTAAGGGATAAAGTACATCCAGGCGGTTGTTATTAATTTGCAGATTATTATATACGGCTGTCTGGAATACTCGATTCTGATTGGTCAGTTGTGACATTACAATATACAGTTGAAGTCAAAATTATTCGTCCTCCTGTGATTTTCTTTTCTTTTTCAAATATTTCCCAAATGATGTTTAACAGGAATTTTTCACAGTATTTCCTATAATATTTTTTCTTCTGGAGAAAGTCTTATTTGTTTTATTTCGGCTAGAATAAAAGCAGTTTTTAATTTTTTTAAACCATTTTAAGGTCAATATTATTAGCCCCCTTTAGCAAAATTTTGTGTGTGTGCGTGTGTGTGTGTGTGCGTGCGTGCGTGCGTGCGTGCGTGCGTGCGTGCGTGCGTGTGTGTGTGTGTGTGTGTGTGTGTTTCAGTAAATTTTATACATAAAGTTTATCAGTTTCAATGTTTAAATGTGATATTTATTTGTTTATTATGCCTTAAAGCATTGTGCAGGAATTAAGTTTTACAAATAAACATGCCTTTCACTTATGCCATGCTTCTTTTATCATAGAGTAATTATGATAATAATAAACTGTATTTTTATATCACCGTTTAAACATAAACATAATAACAAGATCATAAAAAGAAATAAACAAGAGTGTAAAAAATGTAGAGGAAATGAGCATATATGAATAATACAGCAATTAAAGGGAATTAGAATATATCAATTCCCTTTAGTAATACATTTGTAATCACAAATAATTATACATTTAAAATATATATATTAAATCATTTTCATATTGGGGGCGGCACGGTGGCGCAGTGGGTAGCACAATCGCCACACAAGAAGGTCGCTGGTTTGAGCCCCGGCTGGGTCAGTTGGCATTTCTGTGTGGAGTTTGCATGTTCTCCCCATGTTCGCGTGGGTTTCCTCCGGGTGCTCCGGTTTCCCCCACAAGCCCAAAGACATGTGCTATAGGTGAATTGGGTAAGCTAAAATTGTCCGTAGTGCATGTGCGTGAATGAGAGTGTATGGGTGTTTCCCAGTGATGGGTAGCAGCTGGAAGGGCATCCGCTGCGTAAAGCATATGCTGGATAAGTTGACGGTTCATTCCGCTGTGGTGACCCCAGATTAATAAAGGGACTAAGCCGAAAATAAATGACCGGAGCAAACCCACGCGAACACGGGGAAAACATGCAAACTCCACACAGAAATGCCAACTGATCCAGCCGAGGCTCGAACCAGTGACCTTCTTGCTGTGAGGCGACAGCGCTACCCACTGCGCCACCGCGTCGCCCCCACTTTGCTACAATGCAAGTTTTTTATTTATATTTTATCTTTTGCAATTATTATTTTACACTCATTTTAAGAATATTTTCAATCTTTATTTTTAATTTAAACATGATTAGTTTTGTGTTTTCTTTTCATTACAAGTAAAATACTCTAAAATACACTTTTAAATGGTGTTTAAATTACATTTTAAAATACACTTAAAAATGTGTAATTGCAGTATATTTAGGAAAGCATTACTGTACATGGAATTAAATGCCAAGTTTTGCAGTAGAACTAAAAAGAGTATTAATTAAATATGCAAATAAACAGGCTGTGTCATAACTATTCAGTGTGCCTCTGAAGACGATTTTACACTTACATAATGCTTGTGTTATCAGGAGATAATAATGATAATAGGTTTTATTTGTACACCACCTTCTGTAAATAAAATAAAGGTCAAAGTACTGCTGGGACCATAAATCACTTAGAAAAAGGAAATCGTTTACTGTAATTTAAAATAACTTAAAGGAAATAAATAACATTGTCATTGTTTGCTAATTAATATTTTATTACAGTTCATATGTTTGTTTATATATTTCATAAGTCTTTGCTAATTCTTTTAAGCACATTTAGTCAGATAAAATTTTAACCTGTAATTTTCCTTTTGTCAGTTTTAAAGGATTTTGAATGTTCAGATGTGATACGTTTATTTCTTCTTCTTATTTCTTACTCTTACAGTATGCATTTAAACTACTCTTAATGAAACGTGTTATTAAAATATACACTTCTTGCAATAACTATTTTTTTCAGTGTATGGCCGAGAAAGTCTTATACAATACTTCAACAAAAATGTATAATAATAATAATAATAATATTAAAAATAATTTATTCATTCATTTTCTTTCGGCTTAGTCCCTTTATTCATCTGGGGTCGCCACAGTGGAAGGAACCGCCAACTATTCCAGCATATGTTTTACACAGCGGATGCCCTTCCACCTGCAACCCAGTACTGGGAAACATCATTACACACTCATTCACTCAGGCTAATTTAGTTTATCCAATTCACCTATAGTGTTTGGGCTGTGGGGGAAACCGGAGCACACGGAGGAAACCCACGCCAACACAGGGAGAACATGCAAACAGAAACGCCAACTGGCCCAGCCGGGACTCGAACCAGCGACCTTCTTGCTGTAAGGCGACAGTGCTAACCACTGAGCCACCGTGTCGCCCAATAATAATAATAATAATAATAATAATAATAATAATAATAATAATAGAACATTTTTGTACCACCTTTTGCAAATAAAATGCAGGTAATTTAAGTATATAACAGGTCAGAGTGAAGAAGAATGTCAAAAAAAGTTAACAAAAAATCAATCAAAATAGAGATTTAAAACACGTGAATTAAATTGAAAGCTGCATTTGGTAAAAGGTTGAACAGTTTAAGGCATAATAAGGCATACAGGTTACAATAAACTTCTAGAAAACAAATCTACTTTGGGATTTTGTAACACTTGATGCAAAAAATATCAGTTAATAAACAGTTTCTGTATTTTGCGGTTCATTTCCGGCTGTAAATTGTATTGTGGAGCATTTATCTCTGCTCAGGCGACTTTTCATAATAAAAGTTCAACTCTGCAGTTTAAAAGTGACTTTTATTGATATTTTAGTCGTTTTAAACAATATATATTGAATAAGAAATGATATAGAGAAATAAATCTGTAAAATAACAGAAAATGACAAGGTTTTTGTAGCACCAACCAAGACAATATATCACTTTAAACTATTAAAAATGCCAATAAACGTCACTTTTTTAAGCTTTTCAGCATCAAAAGCTGTTGGAGGAAACTTAAGGTCCCATAATGCAATTCAAAATCATAAATAATAATAAAAAGAAAATACAGAAAACATTTAATTTACTTATATTTTTTACAGTGTAGATATAGACAGTAGTACAATATAATATACTACATTCACTCCAGTAAAATGTTCTAATTATTTATCTCCAGCATATCCTTATATGCGCATAATTTATCTCGCTTTTATGATGTTATCTGGAACACACTGTATATGCTCCCTAATGCCATCTTGTAAACTCAGCAAACCCATTAACATTTATTTCTTTTTAATAACAATTTAAGAATTATGCATACATTTAATTATTTAAAATTTGCTCAGACTTTTCTTCAAAAAAACAAAACAAAAAACACAAAATATGAATAAGCCTTTGCCCAAAACTGAACCTGATTCATTGGATTTACTACATTTTTTTAAGGTAACTAGTTGCAAACAATGTATATGGGGTGAATTAAAACAAACACATTCAATTTAGTAATGTTCAACTTAATGTGTTTATTTAAATTCAGCCCATATAAATTGTTTGCAACCACTTACCTTAAAAAAATGTAGTAAATCCAATGAATCAGTCTTTCCGATTATTCATGGCATCTTGAATAATGTCTTACCTGAGTGTAGAAGTCAGGTGTGTATGTTTGAATGCGTGTGTGTGTGTGTGTGTGTGTGTGTGTGTGTGTGTGTGTGTGTGTTTGTGTGTGTGTAAAAGTGCTGTGGCCCCAAGTTCCTGAGCACAGTCCATATCTCAGAGCCCCTCCTGCAGACGCTCACGTGTCCACAACGCTCATGTGTAATTTTTGACAGACTCTGTTACATTTAGAAGAAAGATGTGATTTCTTGGAAGAGAGATACACACTTGTAAACTGAATTTTACATTTGCAATCATGACACCCGAAAGACATGTATAGTGAGAGAGCTTCAAATGTCTGTTGTCTGTCTGAATCGGTCAAATGAAATCACAAACAATAATTATTTTAAAACTGTATTACAATATTATTGAATACAGAACAGACGAGATGCTCGCTGAACATTTGCTGTAATAACATGTAATGCTGAAAGGTGTTTAAAAAAAGCTGAATTTTTTTTTTCCTACACTCAAAGAATGACTTTTGCTGTTTGTTTTAAACTACTTATTTAAATTGAGTTGAAACAACAAACAAGTTTTTTGGACGACAACTTAATTGTTTTATGTTCAATACACTTAAATATGTAAAAATTATTAGGTTAACTTAATAAAATTGTGTGGAACCCAGCATTTTTATAGTGTACTTAGAGTTTTTGTCTTGTTTCTTGTTCAATTATTTAAAGATTTGTAAATTAAGAAGCATTTTCTTGATAAGTAAAAAATTTTGTTTACTTTTTAAGTCAAAATTAAGTGAATTTTTCCTTTAAAACAAGTCAAATAATCCAACACAGGCTCATTGTGAAAACGTAGCCCTGCATACGCTTCTGGAACGCGCCTGAGGTACGTATGGTTGCATTTCGTCTTTAAAACGAATGATAAGGGGCTGTATGACGTCACAGACGGTTTCTGTTTCTTTTCGCGCTTTCCAGCTGACCGCTTACCTCCATGTGGACAGCTTTTCAGATGTTACCAGTTTGTCCAGTAGCTTGCCGTGTTTGTCCGAGGACTTGAGACGCAGAGAGGAGTTGACCACGACGATGGGGTACGGGTCTGGTGAAGAACGGTTCCAGAAAGCAGGTAAGACAAAAACAGAAGCCAAAAAATAAAATAAACAAGTAAATAACAGGGTGAGAGCATGGTAAGATCTGAAATTGTTGTAAAAATTGGGCGGCGCGAGGGCTTTTCTATTTTTTTTTCTTGATTGCTTTTGAAAACACTGTTGGTTGGGTTTAGGAAAGGGGGTGGGCGGGTCAATCTGTGGTTTTGAAAACACTGTTGGTTGGGTTTAGGAAAGGGGGTGGGCGGGTCAATCTGTGGTTTTGAAAACACTGTTGGTTGGGTTTAGGAAAGGGGGTGGGTGGGTCAATCTGTGGTTTTGAAAACACTGTTGGTTGGGTTTAGGAAAGGGGGTGGGCGGGTCAATCTGTGGTTTTGAAAACACTGTTGGTTGGGTTTAGGGAAGGGGGTGGGTGGGTCAATCGGTGCTTTTGAAAACAATGTCGGTTGGGTTTAGGGAAGGGGTGGGTGGGGGGATTGGTCAGTCTGTCGGTTGGTCAGTCTGTCTGTCGGTCAGACAGTCAGTCAGTTGACAGCGGCCTCTGGTGGAATTACGTGAGAACAGCAGGTGCGAATGGCGCTAGTGAGAGAAATTGGAGATCTGAAAAAGTGTACACAGGGGCCTCTGGTGGATTAGAAAAAAAAAAAATGCTAAAAAATTTAGCTCCTGGGATGTATTTCGTTCTCTCCAGAAATGTATGCCGGGGTACGTATCCGTAATGAGTCTGGGCTGCAACAATCTGCCAGTGGGGTAAGCAATATAATCTTGTTTATATATTTTTAGAAATTTTATTTCATTTTAATTTATTTTATTTTTATTTTTTATTTTTTTATTTATTTGTTTTACAATTAAATTTAAGTGCTTGTATTTTTAAAAAAATATTTTACATGTCATAAAAAATGCTGTTTGATTTAAAAATCTTTAGATATTTGGACTAGAAACAAGACAAAAACTCTTAAGTATTTTTGCAATGAAAGTCATATTTCATGATATTTCACAAATAAAGCTTCAGCGATAAACAGGGATTTTCAAAACATTCTGTAGGCCTATATTAACGATGCATTTTCATATTATCCTAAAATAACATTGACCGTAAAAAATGCAGGGTTCCACACAATTCCTTCATGTTGTCCCAACACAAATTGAGTAAGTTAACTCAATAATGTTTACAAATTTAAGTGGATTAAACATAAAGCAATTAAGTTGTCCCAAAAATAAACCCACGTAAGAATTGTGTTGGTTCAACTCATATTAAATAAGTAGTTTCAACAAACAGCAAACGCCATTTTTTTTGGAGTGTTCTCCTGCAATTGATCTCTATTCATGGGCTAAATTTCAGGTAATAAAAAAGGACTGAGTGATGAATTATGGGAATAAGTCACTGTCAAATCTGATACTGAAGCAGTTTAAAAAGATAAGGGGCAAAATCTGCAATTTCTTGCTGAGTCATTATCAGTGGCTGAAGTCCATGACTCTGTGATGATTACTAAATACAACCAGCAAATAATATTATATGACAAGTTATTGATGAGGAGGAGCTTTGGTTGTAGACAATAATTGTCCAGCTTTTTTTTTTTTACAAAAGCTTCACCGCCGCTGAAAACAAGTCCAAAAACACAGAAGGCTGCTTTTTACAATTTTCTTTTGAATTTCTAAGAGTCGTAATTTACTGAACAAAGCTTGAGACAGTCACAGCATAGGACAGATTTGAGATTTAGCTCAAAAATGTTTAAAAAATGTAACAACACAGCAGTTTTTAACCAATTACTGCATTTTAAATGATGACAATATTAATTACATTCATTTACATGATGTGTGACAACCCACATATGATAGTAGGAATCTACTCCTACTACTCCTATTTTTACTATTTATTTATATTTACTATTTATTTATATATAGCTTTCAAAAATGTGGCCACACTCTAAAAAACGCGGGGTTATTTTAACCCAAATTTGGGTCAAATATGGACAAACCCAACCATATATAGCATAAGTCAAAGTTAGTTAAGAATGACTGTATAAAGTAATTTTCTTTCAAAAATTGTAGTTTGTTTTCCCAGTTCTGGGCCGCAGCTGGAAGGGCATCCCCTGCGTAAAACATATGCCGGAATAGTTGGCGGTTCATTGGGCTGTGGCGACCCCTGATAAATAAGGGACTAAGCCGAAGAAAAAGGAGTGAATGAATTTTAATTTGTTGTTAGACATACTCTAATTACTGTGTTGTTGTAACCCAACATTGCGTCAAATATGGACAAACTCAACCGATTGGTGGAAAAATGTCATTTAAATTTGATTAAAAAAATTACCAACTTTGGGTTTGTCCATATCTAACCCAACATTAGTCTAAAACAACCCAGCATTTTTGAGTGCACTTGGAGTGACTTTAAGTATGACTGTACAGCGAGGGCATCATGTGAATTAATAATTATTTGCTGAAGGAAGCAAAACTAAAGCAAAAACCCTTCGGAAATGACCAAAGGTCTAATATGTCAACTAGAATGGAAGGTTTAAAGCCTAATCATTAATTTTCCTTTAATAATCTTCAATGATGGATCTCCAAATGCTTTTCTTAACTGTTATTTACATCATGTGCTAATGAAACGGTACTCAATTCTAAATAAACGTATCTGATTTTGACCGACAACATCTGTAACTCTTATTTGCCCACTTTGCTGTTAGACGTTGTTTACTTTTTCGTTTTTTACCAATTCGTTCTACTCATTTCACTGTAAACCCTCTGTCCACAACTAATTCCATTTAGTAGAAATCAAATCAAGGTTATTTTTTTAAAACTCATTTGATTGTGTAAAATCTAATTAGTTTTGGAAAAGGTGACACTGTCGCCTCACAGCAAGAAGGTCGCTGGTTTGAGTTGGTATTTCTCTTGGCGTGGGTTTCCTCCGGGTGCTCCGGTTTCCCACACAGTCCAAACACATGTGCTATAGGTGAATTGGATAAACTAAATTGGCTGGGTCAGTTGGCATTTCTGTGTGGAGTTTGCATGTTCTCACTGTGTTGGCGTGGGTTTCCTCCGGGTACTCCGGTTTCCCCCACAAGTCCAAAGACATGTGCTATAAGTGAATTGGGTAAGCTAAGTTGTCCGTAGTGCATGTATGTGAATGAGTGTGTATGGCTGTTTCCCAGTGATGGGTTGCAGCTGGAAGGGCATCCGCTGTGTAAAACATATGCTGGAGAAGTTGGCGGTTCATTCCACTGTGGCGACCCCTGATTAATAAAGGGACTAAGCCGAAAAGAAAATGAATGAATGAATGAATGAATGATGGAGACCTCTGATGGAGAGATTAATGTACTGCACTGGACTCAACTGACCTTGAAAAACCAAACCTTTCTTATTGACAAATGTCCATAAATTTACCTGCCATTATTATTATTATTATTATTTGTTTTTCGTTTTTTTTTTTTTTTTTAGCAGTGGTGGTTTCAAGCACTTGAATAAAGGCAGATACACTTTTCAATTGCTTTTACGCTTTTCTTTTTATTTGAGTAAAATGTACAAAATGCAATTATGTATTAGATGTAAAAAGTATTGATTGATGACTGCTGATGACTGTTTTTTTTATTTTACTAGAACATATTGTATTATCAAAACCTATTATACTGATAATTAATGAGCAAAATATACCATATATTCTATATAGGCACCTAAAAAATGAGTAAATGTAAAATGTGTGTAAATTCAATTCAATTCAATTCATCTTTATTTCTATAGCGCTTTTACAATGTAGATTGTGTCAAAGCAGCTTCACATAGAAGATTATAGTGAATTGGAATGGTGTCTGTTCAGTTTTTAGAGTTTAAGTTCAGTTCAGTTCAGTGTGGTTTAATTTTCACTGCTTAGAGTCCAAACACTGAAGAACAAATCCATCGATGCGCAGCTCTACAAGTCCCAAACCATGCAAGCCAGTGGCGACAGCGGCGAGGAACGAACTTCACCAATTTGCGAAAGTGAAGGAAAAAAAACCTCGAGAGAAACCAGGCTCAGTTGGGCACGACCATTTCTCCTATGGCCAAACGTCTTGTGCAGAGCTGCAGTCTAGGCGCCGGAGGCTGGTGAAAGCTGGACGTCAGCGAAGACTCGTCTGTCACTGGGGTCTCACAGGAATCAGTCTCATGCTCTCCACTCCTCCATGACCACCACAGCAGCTGCTCAGGATATGGCCTGGTCCGAGATTATGGAAACCTTGGGATCATCTCTTCACAGGTCTTGGATTGCATTAGTAGCGCTGCATAGTCTCTGGGGGCCTCGGGATGAGTATCCCCAGGTGGAAATAGAGAATAAAGAGAATAATTAACGTAGCTGCTGTTCATAGTGTATATAAACGAGATGCAAAAACCTCGTAAATGAAATGTAAACGAACAATATTAGCCAACATGAACAGATACACAGGGTAAAAATTGCAACATTTTGAGATCTTTGCAAACATACAAATCTAATCTAATATGCCATCATGAGAAAATACTACTGTTTTTGAACCATACTATAGTAAAATACTTGAATTAATATGCTGTGGTAACTCTACAGTTGCTGTGTTATTACAACAAATTACCCAAAACTGTACTACGTTTTCTACTATATAGATTACAATACACCACAGTTTACTAAACATTTAAGTACTACAATATTTTTTACAGTTTAACAGTTCATCAATAGCCACAGTATGCATTGCATTCATTCACAAAGTGTTGTAAAGGATGCAATATAATATAATTCACTATATTATGGGTCAAAACTATTTAGTATTTTTTTTTCCAAGTGGGGGCCTGTTAAATTTTCCAATGTTGCACATTTATGCAGCAAAGGAGAATCAATAAAATTAACTAATTTATTAAAACTTATTTTAAGTCAAGTATGTTTGTATTTGTATGTGACACTTTATAGCGCCCCCTAGTGTTTGGTCTATAAGAGCACAATAATTGAGACTACTATCAATTAAGATATTATGTAGATATTATGTAGACTAGACCAAGAACTTGTTTCTAATACGATTCAAGTCGTTTTAAAAGTATAGTATCTAAGTTTACAATAATTTCAGCGTATAATTAAATAATTTAATTATACGTTATGAAGTAATAAATGCGCGCGGCCACGAGCTTCAATCACTCTCGCGCACGCTACAGGATTAACATGGCGTCGTGTGCTGTACAACTGGTGAGCAACAGTCTCCAAAACGTTACAAGAACACTAATTTCACCATACACACATGTCAGTCTAATAACATATGTGCTGTTTTACCTGAAGTAACTCATAAAAACTTTTATTTTCATTTCCTGAAGCGTTTTTACGCCATAATAGCGGCGTCAACGCACGACTAGCGTTTAAATTATATGTTTTTTGTCGTCAAAATCTTTTTTACGCTTCACCAGATTGATAAAGTGACGAGGAAGAAGGTTGAGAAAAAGAAATTCGAACCAAACATCTTGAAGGAGCCTTGTATGAAGCACCCTTTACAAAACAGGTGAGTTCAGATCTGTTTGTTTGAGCGTGTCTTCATTCTCAATATCTGCTCTTTGTAATTTTAGTTCCTCACCTTAAGTTTGTGTGTATACTGTCTGTAGATGGGGACTTTGGTTCTACAAGAATGATAAGAGCAAAATGTGGCAGGACAATCTAAGGCTCATCACCAAATTCGACACGGTTGAGGACTTCTGGGGGTAAGCTCAAGACCTCCCAAACATAAATCGTTTTGAAATCCAAAATATTGAATGTAATCTATGTATTTACTGAGTAATCCACTGTTTTGTAGGGTGGTGTACAGATGCCCCCCTTCCAAGCCAGCTCATCTATTAAAGAGATTTTAAAGGGATAGTTCACACAAAAATGAAAACGTATACTCACTATTTACTCTCCCTCAAGGGGTTTGAAACCTTTGAGTTTCTTTCTTCTGTTGAACTCTAAAGAAGATATTTTGAAGAAAGCTGAAAATGTGTAAGCATTGACTTTCATAGTAGGGAAAGCGAATACTATGGAAGTCAATGGTTACAGGTTTTAAACATTTTTTTTCCGAATATCATCTTTGGTGTTCAGCAGAAGAAAGAAACAAAAGTAAAGAGTGATTAAATGATACAAGCATTTAAAGTTTTGGGTGAACAATCCCTTTAATGTCTTTTTTAGATTTTGGTTTTAAGAAACTTGTCATTTTTTTTAGTATCATTTAGTTTTTTTTCTCCCTATATGGTTCAATTGAGAGATAATTAAATCTCACTGTGGGTAAAAGAGCAAAATTGATCAACTGTACACCTTTTTTGTGGTCAAAAACAAAATGTTTGACACCTTGCATACAGCTGATTTTTCTTTTAAAGAGGAATGTTGAGAACAAATAATGTATCTCATTTCCTTATTTTTCCTTTAATTCCAAAGAACACACCAAAAATAAAATATTTTCCAAAGCACTCAAACCTGTGTAACTTTCAAAATAGCCATGCTTTTGGCGCCCTCTGTATTGTTAAGAGGTTCAACCACGCTTAAATGCATATTCATTCATTCATTCATTCATTTTCCTTCAGCTTAGTCCCTTTATTTATCAGGGGTCGCCACAGCAGAATGAACCGCCAACTATTCCAGCATATGTTTTACACAGCGGATGCCCTTCCAGCTGCAACCCAGTACTGGGAAACACCCATACACTCTCACATTTACACACACACTTATACACTACGGCCAATTTAGTTCATCCAGTTCACCTATAGCACATGTGGTTTACTGTGGGGGAAACCCACGCCAATACGGGGAGAACATGCAAACTCCACACAGAAATGCCATCTGACCCAGCCGGGACTCGAACCAGCGACCTTCTTGCTGTGAGACGACAGTGCTAACAACTGAGCCACCGTGCTGCCATGCATATTAACAGTATTATTTATTAATATTAATTTCTTAGTTTTCATTACTCAAAATGAAATTGTGACCTGAATCAGATGTGTTTGTTTGCGGAGACGTGTAATGTCCCCTGATCTAATCTAAAATGTGTCTTGCTGCGCATCGATGGATTTGCTCTTTTCAGCAGTGAAATTTAAACCACACTGAACTGAACTAAACTGAACTTCAACACTGAAGTTTCCCCCACAAGTCCAAAGACATGTGGTATAAGTGAATTGGGTAAGCTAAGTTGTCTGTAGTGCATGTGTGTGTATGGGTGTTTCCCAGTGATAGGTTGCAGCTGGAAGGGCATCCGCTGCGTAAAACATAGGCTGGATAAGTTGGCGGTTCATTTCGCTGTGGCGACCCCAGATTAATAAAGAGGCAAAGCCGAAAAGAAAATGAATGAATGAATGAATTTATATAAAATTATACATTAATATAATTTAAAATTTTACATAAATGTATATAAAATATAACCCAATTTAAAAAAAAATCACAGAAGGGAATAAATTAATACTTAAATAACTGTTGCACAGTTTGTTATAATAGTTATAATATTAACAATTTGGGTTGGATCCCTTAAAATGCTATTTGCCCTAGACAAACATCGTTGTTGATACAGTTCCTCAAATTTCTTTATAAAAAAAAAAAGACTTTAAAAGAAAAATCAAACTTACTAGTTTCTTCAATGGAAGGCACAGGCTGAAATATATACAATATAAATATATACATTTATGTTCCTTTAAATATGACACTATTTCTCAGTATTACACCATTTCTAGGGCTGAATTATTCGATTTAATTCAAAAAAAAGATTAAGTTTGTAGTAATCAACGCTTTGTTTAAAATATAAATAAATTGAACGCATCACTTCCTGTCTGTATAACATTAGTTAAACAGTGTGCGTTATTGTGTGTGTATCTATGATTGGCTTTTGCCCACTTTTTACTGCTCTGTTGCATTTCGGTCACAAGATCTTCAAAGAAAATGGAAAAAACGTATCCGAATAATCGATCAACTACAGTGGTAGATTTATTCATTATTAATAATCAAAAGCTCCAGCGCTTAACCATTTCAGAATGTTATTTTGATTTCCTTTCTGTTTCAGCTTGTATAACAACATACAGCTGCCAAGCAAACTGTCCTCTGGCTGTGACTACTCCATGTTCAAGGTGAACAGGTCGTGCTTTTCTTTTTACTATTGTGTATTACTGTAGTGTTATTGACTAAAGGATTGTTCACTGTTCAAAACATGAGTTTCTCAATTGAGTTAACATGCCGGAGCTGTGTTTAAATGGATAAAGCCTTTTTGTGAGTTGCATTTGCTCTCAATTATTTGAACTAAGCTATGAATTAGTGCTGCATGATATTGGAAAATCTGACATTGCAATATTTTGTTCTTTAGCGATTATATATTGCGATATGAATATAATTTCACCCAATGACCTGTATAGCTCTATTTGGAAAGATACATTACTTTAGACTGATTGGGATGATTTTGCAGGGGGGTGCATCTGTGTAATGTGTAATCAAGTAATTAAAAGCATAGATAAATACAATAGAGCACAGATAAAAACGGAAGAAGCAATGCTTTATGGTTTTCTGTGAAGTCTTAAAAGTGTCCGGGTTCAATAATTAAATATTAAAAAACACTATATAGTCTTCATTATATAAATAAATAATTGTTAATGCTACAAACTTTATAATTCTGCCTAAATGGTTTAAATTTGCTTAATCTTACAGAGGCTTTAAAGGAACATTCCACTTTTTTTTTTTTTTTTTTTTTTTTGAAGAAAGGCTTACATTTTACAAGTCTCCTAGAGTTGACTTGAACCGTTTTTGAGACCATTCAGCTCATTTCTTGTTCTGGAATCGTCACTATTAGCTTAGCATAATTCATTTGAAAATTGAATTAATAGAAAATAGAAACATTTCGTTTTACATTGGTCTTATTACACAATGTAGCTACAGAGGCTTCGAGCTTTAAATAGGAAAATCTAAAATTATCAAAAATCTTTTCTTTTTTTTTTTTTTTAACACAATGCTAATGTTCAAATCCAATTCAATGAATTATGCTAAGCTAATAGTGATGAGCCCAAAACAAGAAATCGGCAGAATGGTTTCAAAAATGGTTCGTCAACTGCTGAACTGTAGGAGATGAGCCTTTTTGAAAAAAAAAAAAGTGGAGAGTTCCTTTAAAAACGCATCCAAATGAAAATTCATTAATTTTCCTTCGGCTTAGTCCCTTATTTATCTGGGGTCGCCACAGCTGAATGAACCGCCAACTATTCCAGCATATGTTTTACACAGCGGTTACCCTTCCAGTTGCAACCCACTTAAAGCACATGTGTTTGGAGTGTGGGGGAAACCGGAGCACCCGGAGGAAACCCACACCAACACGGGGAGAGCATGCAAGGTCAATGCATGACCTTCTTGCTGTGAGGCGACAGTGCTAACCACTGTGCCGCCCCAAATGAAAATCCTTTCTTCTATTAGGGTTGAACATTGCAATGACTTAACAAATCACATGTATCCGGAACTCTGGTGCCTGGTTATTATAATTCCAATTCATCATTGCAGATCCTACCATGTGATTATTGTGGATTCACACATTGCGATACTGATGTTGAAGTGATATATTGTGCTGCCCTACTATGAATAATTCATCTTCCAGTTAAGCAGTTACTCATTATAATATTATTTACTTTGTTATTTTGTTTTTTCAGGATGGCATAGAGCCCATGTGGGAAGACCGGAGTAATAAATGTGGCGGCCGCTGGTTAATTACTTTAGCCAAGCAACATAGACACACTGAACTTGACCATTTCTGGCTGGAAACGGTCAGAGAAAACATAAATGATTTTTATTTTAAATCTAGCCTTTCGATTAATTTGTTTTGTTTGAGTTACTGTATCTGAATATCTCATGAATCTAATTTTTCTGTAAGATTCTAAATTGTAATATCTTCATAATATTAATCAAATAATTATTAGGGGTGGGAATTACCCATTATATGATATTATCATGATACTTGTGTCATGGTAATATATTGTGCTTTTAAATGTATTGCAATATTATTCTGTGGTTATTGCCAGTTATTACCTTTTTTCCAACTTCAAAGAATGCGCCCCCCAACTGAACAGAAATACTGCTCAGTTTATCTTTTGTTATTTATTTATATTTTATATAGTGC
>CAIGQV010018170.1:4572883-4593254 GCA_903798115.1 Danio jaintianensis
TTTATTTATTTATTTATTTTTCCTCTTCTAAGGTGGAGGTGAGTGGATATTTGTACATGTGATTTAGCTGAATGGTTTACTCCTGTGTCAAATCGATTGATCATCTGCTTGTGCTCCTCCCAAACTTCGTTAGTAAACATCATTTATTATTCTATTAAATAATAAGTCTTTATAAGACTTTTTAAATGTAACCCATTAACTTAAATGATACTGATTTAAAAAAAAAAAAAAAAAACAACAACAACACTGTATTGACAGTAACATTTTATTGGCAGTGAACAAGTAGAGTCGTGTCATTTTACTAGCATTGCCATGACAGCACAATAGAGATATTATAAGCAGCATGAACAATTAAACTAGATAGAGATGTCCTTTCGGTGCGTTATTTGAGTGAATTTTGCTTTTCTGGTGAGCATGTGTGGCTCCTGCATAGATGAGTATATGTGTACATAAACAAAATATCAGTTCATAATAATAGCTATTTTGACTGCAAGTCCATGCAAGCTAGTCAGCAGTGCACTGCTCTGTAGTGAAAGGGTTTTATAGTGCAGTGCTTTCTGCATTTGATGCAAAAAGCCGTTTCACTCAACGCAGTGACTATGGCTGTGAAACCAGCTCGCTGAACACTGCTGGGCAGTGCGGTACAGCATAACCTTTTTATTGTTTTCAGCTCATATTTTCAGCAGTTTTTCTCTTTTGGCCGAAAAAGTACAGGTGTAAAACTCTGAGATTGTCCACTTTTGACCACATCCAGAGGTGGTACACTGGCACTTTAAAGTTGGAATGAAATCAAAATGTACTCTTATTTTTATATGTATATAGTAGTGCTTGTTATAAAAAATGTATTGGTGCACTTCAGTATTTTGTAAAAATTAATTTGCCCTCAGAATCTTTAATCAAATATCATAACCCTCTCTCACCCCTCGAAACAACTTTTCACTTCTGGTTACTTGGAATGCCTTGGCAGGGCTATCAGTCCTTTAGGGCGGGGCTATCAGTCCTTTAGGGGCGGGGCTATCAGGGCGTGTCCTGTTTCTGTTCTTCTTTCATCCATTCGCTAATCTTCTTTTATTTTGTTAGCAACACCAATCTTCCACAGATCCAATCGGTTCCCAAAGGACAAGTCATGCATCGACCTAATTTTTTTAATTTATAAATTAATTTTTTTGTAATTTCAGGACTGTTTCAAATGGATGTACAGTACATCATGATAGAGGAAAAAAGGACAATCTTAACTTCCGTTTCATGGCGACTTTTAAATACATTTGAAAATGTGCTAGTTTTGCAGTATTATATTTAACAAAGACCCTACCTAATAGCAAGTGTTCAAAAGTGGACAAAAGAGATCCATTTAAACACCAGGCATGAAAGTTAATGCAACTCCTTTGTCCACTTGTGATTGGATCAACAAAAATGCACCTTAATAACAGGTTTGAATTGTGACCAGGGCCTCAGTGGTTTTAGTGATGTTTACTTTTCCAAAGAAACTTGCCTACTTGTTCACTTCTCTTGTATTGCTTCCCTTTCAGTCGAAAGTATAAGGAAAGTCTGGGACTCCCGCAGAAACTTGTGATTGGATATCAAGCACATGCAGACACTGCAACTAAGAGCAACTCCATAACCAAAAACAAGTTTGTTGTTTAAAAGTGGGCTTTAGTTGGATTGTTGGAGGGAAGCATCGATTGTTGTATTGGTCAAAGAGTCAAAATCTTGTATTCATTATTTTTTTTTGTTGTCACTTTCACCTGTGGCTGTATTCAATTCAACTTGATAATATGCAAGACTTTGTAAACGTCAGACCTCTTTGAGTTGTGAATTTTGTGGTATTTGTCTACGATGCCAAGACCTTTTTTCTTCAAATTAAAACTTGATCTACTTTTGCACGTGTTTCTGTGGCTGCATGAAGAAAAAATACTTCAGTTTCTAGAAAGTTTAGGTTTAATGTACAGTAGTGGCCAAAATCTGCAGTACAGCCTAGGAAAATGTATATCCTTGCTATTTATTTATTCAGACAACTGTTGTCATATTGACATGGGTTTTCTAAGCATATAAGGGTTGTCACCATACTGGAATTTGGTACCAATCGATATTGAAGTTTTAAAAACATCCATTTCCCGCTGACATTTGAGCGCTGTTGAGCACGTTCTTAAACAGCGCTGATTTGCAGTTGTGTTCACGTGCTTAACAGAAATGACTGTGATTGGCTGTGAAGGTCATCAGTTCACCGAACTCAACAGATACAGGGACGCTGGAGCGTTTTAAAGCCGTGAAGATCAGTCGATTCATCAGCGGATCACTATAAATCACTCGTATGTCAGCTTTAAACAAACCAGCTGATCAACGTGACTTTGAAACACTCCAGTGTCCTTGTATCTGTGGTTACACAGTAAACAGCAGAGACTTCGGTAAACTGATGACCTTGACGACCAATCACAGTCATTTCTGTTGAGCACGTGAACACAATGGCAAATCAGCGCTGTTTAAGAACGCGCTCAAATGTTAGCGCGAAATGGACTTTTTAAAAATGTCAGTACCGAATTCCAGTATCGTGATAACCCTAAAACATATTGCATAGTTTTATTTATAATGATATAGGAAGCATGCTTATTTAGGCATGCACATAAGAATGGCTGGTAATCAAATATAAGGGAGAAACAACAACAATAATAATAATAATAATAACTGGTTATATATTTTTGGTCACTGTATATTTTATTTGCTGTGATTTGATTTATTTTTCTGTGCATTTCCTTGGGATAATGAACCGATGGGTTGAATGTGGATATAATTAAAGCAAATATTATGCAAATAGCTCCAATGAGCATCACTTTTGACCATTACTTTGTAAATGTCAGTACAGTTGATGCAATCAGTACCAATCTAGGCTAATTGACATGTTTATCATGTTCATAATAAAGCAAATGCAGGATTTGGATTAATATTGCACATTGTCTGACATTTGGTCATTCTGCCAGACGTCCTGCCCTAAATGCAGGTAGGTAACTAATAAAATTACATTGATCTGGATATATATATATATAGTGATTTCTTGGAAATTGTGCAGATTTGCATGCTCAATTTGTTATCTAGCTGTATTTAAGACAGGACTTCTGGTAAAATGACCAGTTGTCAGACAATAAGCTATGTGTATGTGGAAAAATGAATACCATAAACGTCAATTAGCCTAGATCGGTAGTGACAGGCATAATTGACCAATTGTACCCATTCATCCCGTTAGTAAAAAGATGCCTTTTAGTTCTTATCAACTCGTGTTTTTTTTATTGTATTTTTGAATATATGAATTTATAATAACTCCTGAAAGTCAAGTCAAAATGTGAATGCTTTGCAGGAAACTGTATAGGAATCCAGCAAGCATGTTTTGTTTAAAAGACGTCTAATAGATCAATTGTCAGTGAAAATCTAATAGATGTCTAAAAATAGATCCCAAAATACACTAGTCTTCAAATAGATTAGACAGACTTCACATGTGCAGTCAAACAATCCTGTCTATTTAATGACTAGTGTATTTACGTCTATTAAATTTTCACTGACCGCCCAAATTTAGCCTTGTTTTTGCAAAAGACGTCCATTCATTCATTCATTCATTCATTCATTCATTTTCCTTTGGCTTAGTCCCTTATTTATCAGGGGTTGCCACAGCAGAATGAACCACCAACTATTCCTGCATATGTTTTACACAGCGAATGCCCATCCAGCCGCAACCCAGTACTGGGAAACACCCATACACTCTCATTCACACACACACTACGGCTAATTTTTCATTCATTCATTCATTCATTTTCTTTTCGGCTTAGTCCCTTTATTAATCTGGGGTCGCCACAGCGGAATGAACCGCCAACTTATCCAGCATATGTTTTTACGCAGCGGATGCCCTTCCAGCTGCAACCCATCACTGGGAAACATTCATACACACTCATTGACACACATACACTACGGCTAATTTAGTTAATCCAATTCACCTATACCGCATGTGTTTGGACTGCGGGAGACACTGGAGCACCCGGAGGAAACCTACGCCAACACGGGCAGAACATGCAAACTTCACACTACGCCAACTGACCCAGCCGGGACTTGAACCAGCGACCTTCTTGCTGTGAGGCAACAGTGCCAACCACTGAGCCATCGTCCCCAAAGACGTCTATGTTTTATACTTCTTTTAAACACAAAATTGCTTGGTGGGAATCTATATAGGACACTTTGATAAGCAGTTTTACATTTAAAACTACTGACGTGGACAAAATTGTTGGTACCCTTTCTTTAAAGATAGAAAACTACAGTGGTCAGTGAAATAACTTGAAACTGAAAAAAGTAAATAAATTAATCAAAAATGAATGAAAATCAGATATTGCCATCAAATTGTGGTTCAACAGAAGCATAAAAAAGGCACTGACACTGGACAAAATTGAAGGGTACCAACAATTTTGTCCATGTCTCTATACTTGTGGATCTTTTTATATACAATTGACGTCAAAATTATTCGCCCTTCTGTGTTTTTTTTCCATATATTTCCCAAATGATGTTTAACAGAGCAAGGAATTTTTCACAGTATTTCCTATAATATTTTTTCTTCTGGAGAAAGTCTTATTTCTTTTATTTTGGCTGGAATAAAAGCAGTTTTAAATTTTTTTAAAACCATTTTAAGCTCAACATTATTAGTTCCCTTAAACAATAATTAAAATTAAAATAATAAAAATTAAATGTCACTTTAAGCTGAATACTAGTATCTTGAAAAATATCTAGTCAAATATTATGTCATCATTGCGAAGATAAAAGAAATCAGTTATTAGAAATGAGTTATTAAAAGTATTATGTTTAGAAATGTGTTGAAAACAAATCTGCATTCTGTTAAACAGAAATTGGGGGGAAATAATTCAGGAGGGCTAATAATTCTGACTTCAACTGTATATCACCGTCAAAAAGTTTTTGTTTTTTTTGCTGCTGGAGGTGAATGAAATACAAGTGACTACACACTGACTATGAGCAGCCGGAGGAAATGAACTGGTCTGCTCTGGTTAATGTTTGACTCTTTTCATAGGAACAGCACACACTGCCACAGCACTCAGAATTAATGGAGGAACTCAAAACACTGATCTGACATCAGAAGTTCAGGCAAAGAACAGAGGATGCTTACCTGTAAGATGATAGTTTAGTATTACCGACAGAATCTCCAATGATAATTTTCTTAACATTCACTGGGATTCATGTACAGTGATCTGGCTTGTCTCTTCGTATGCAATCAGTTAATTGAAGCTTTTATTAAGGTAAGTGCCTTTTGCTTTGCATGCTAATTTTTCATGTTTGTTGCAAAATACAATGTGTGAATTATGTGATATGTTAAGTCAGGGTTTTTTATTGTGATGCTTTTGTTTAGAAAATTCAAAAGGTCTTTTTATATACAGTAAATAGCATAAATGAGTACACCCCTTACAGATTTCTCTTTTAAATTAATACTTTTTATAAGATGTTGTACAGTAAGATATTTGGGTATTAGATTAGTCAGTAGTACCAAAGCCAAAACTGGAACTAATTTAACTAAATAACTTAAGATCATGGTACAAATATTATTCAATTCAATATTATTAGTTTATTCAATTCACCTATAGCGCATGTCTTTGGACTGTGGGGGAAACCGGAGCACCCGGAGGAAACCCACGCCAACACGGGGAGAACATGCAAACTCCACACAGAAATGCCAACTGACCCAGCCGGGACTCGAACCACCGACCTTCTTGCTGTTAGGCGACAGTTCTAATCACTGAGCCACCGTGTCGCCGGTGCAAATATTAGTACACCCAAATTAATATGTTAAGGCAAAATGAAATTAAATACACCTCATTTGAATATAAACGCATATTTCTATTCCTAAATATGTTACGTGTCCAAACTAACATAATAAAACTGTTTTGTATGCGTATACGTGTTTTGTATATATATGTCTAAAATTCACTGAAAATGGATATCGTTTATTTTTAAAAGCATGCATACTCATTTATGCTGTATATATTAAAGAATATACACTATATATATTGAAGTTGTGTATAATCAGCACTGTGAAATGGGAATATGGCATGTTTTGCAAATGTTTTAAACTTCAATGTTATTATTGAGCCTCTTTTGTGAAACTACAATAAGTTTGTGAAACCAAGTTTAGAGTAATTTTATTACAACAATCCAATAAGAAACATTGATTTGTCTGGGTGCTCCGGTTTCCCCCAGTCCAAAGACATGCGGTATAGGTGAATTGGGTAAGCTAAAATTGGCCGTAGTGTATGAGTGTGTATGGGTGTTTCCCAGTGATGGGTTGCAGCTGAAAGGGCATCCGCTGCGTAAAACATATGCTGGATAAGTTGGCGGTTCATTCCGCTGTGGCGACCCCTGATTAATAAAGGGACTAAGCTGAAAAGAAAATGAATGAATGAACAAGCAGCAAAAGATTATTTTTTTTTTGTCTAATTACAGATTTCAAACAGTTGTATCTGAGACAAATATTGGCTTATATTCACAAACCATACATCAATGGAAAGATTCATTCAGCTTTCAGATAATGTATACATCTCAATAATAAAAAATTTTTTAATTGGCAGTCCAGGGTCACATTTGTCCTCAAACTTTTATTCATCAACACTCCCTCAAAATGTGCAGCTCATGATCCCTCATTCTCACACAAACAAGCCTATTTTTCCAGGGACTTGAGCTGCGTTTTGTGGAATAGTCGAGTCCTGCTGGAGCATATTTTCCAGAGTTAATTAGCTGGATCTTAAAACATTACACCTGGGAAGTGGCTGTAAACTGGCCGTAACGTGTCACAGATCCAGCAGTGGGAAGGTCAGCCAGGTGGAACTCAAGTAAATCTGTCCCACTCTTAACCTATGAGAAAACATAGAGATCATTTCAGTTATGAGCAAAAAAATTACGTTTGCTGTTTGTTTAAGATACGTATTTAAAATGAGCTGAAACAACACAATTCTTGAGGGGTTTTTTTGGGGGGGGGGACAACTTAATAGTTTTATGTTCAATCCACTTCAATTTGTAAAAACTAATAAGTTAACTTAATTTCTTCATCAAATCACTTGCGTGGAACCCAGCATTTTTACAGTGTATGAGCAAAAGTGTTATATCCACCAATGGCCAACTGATTTCACCAAGTAGCACATGTTCCTGGATTAACATCTGTGTTGATCCTGAAACAACATTCCAATCAGCCAATCAGAATTAAGGGATACGTTTACCGTTTATGTTAAGTTTAGGCTTACGGTTAGGTTTATGCACTTTTACATGATTGTTATCCAGCTATTATTCCCCTCTGATTTTGGGAATAATTTACAGTTATGGTTGGGTTTAGGGGTTGGGAATAGGTATGGATTTCATTTTCGAACAAAAATGATGTTCTAGGATCAACATAGATGTTAATCCAGGATCGCATCGTACTTGGCAAAATCATGACGTGCATCCACCAACATGATAAAACTGACCTTTATACAGTATAGTGTTAATGTAAACGTATCAGTTAATATTGTAATTATTTGTTTTAATTTAGATAGTAGGGAACATACTTGTTTATCTGAAAAACAATGCTGAAGTCAGATATTCTGCTTTGAAAATGTGTTACGTGCCGAAACGGCTGTCTTTGTTTTGGTCATTTAACCCACCCAATACCAGTTTAGCCAATTATATTTCAGCACCCCGTGTTGCCTTGGTGGAAAACAGTGTATTTCATTCATTCATTCAGTCATGAAGGCTCTCAAAGTATGTGTCCGTGACCTAAATGTGACCTCCGTTGGACAGTAGCAGCCTCCGAAATGAGACAGGGATTCAGAGTTCCACATGAGTTTATTAATTAGCAAATAATATAAATATTACGAGCGTAAACATTTTGTGAGCAGGTTACATTGTAACTCCGTGTCCTATCAACACGCTACTTGGCGAGATTACAGCAATAAGCAATTTGGCTATTTGCACCAGACAAAGCACGACAGAAGTTTAAATACATTCAGAAGCACATAATAGTGCACTCACTGCACTCCAACAAAATGGTAAGGTTTATAATGTAATTAATACATATTAAACCTCTTTAACATTATTAAATGTACATGCTGAATCACTGATATGTTGGTGTCGTCAATCTGGCAACCTGCGCTTGCGTGTTTTGACCCTGGCATGCAATAGCTAGTTTAACCACTCGGTGTCAAACTTACATACTGCACCTTTAACTCTAGGGAAGTTGTAAAATGTGCCTATTTTTAAAAAAGTGGAGTGTTCCTTTATGTACCATCATATTTTATAAACATTTCTTGTTTTTACCATTCTGTTCTTAAATCTTTTTTGTGTATTTCTTCAGGAAAATTCAGCATTCATCTAATCGCTGTGTGGTGAATCAAAATAATCAAACACTATCTTTAGTAAATCACTTTCATGGGCCGGGCTTTTCTTGATCCATCCCATAATGAACAGGAGAGGAATGTACTGGAGGAAGGAACAAAAAGATCGACCGCTCCACAGATAGACCCGTACATGATCAGAAATGTGCGGAGACTCCCCAGCTCCTTCACAGAGTGTGTTGGTCCATACGGCACTGCATGTATTTTGAATCCATCAACTAAAGATTTGGATTTTTAAATATTTGTTTGGAGCTTTGGCGTTGAAACTAGAGGAAATCCCAAACCTTTCTGCCCTGCCAACGTTAGTCTTGCTTCATGAAGACCACATTAGGATCCAACTGAAGCAATGAGGTTACATCTGAAGTTTTACTTGCATTACCTGGTTCTGCTGGGTTTCAGCTGTGTAATTTCGACCTATGGCCCAAACCAGAGGGCCCAGAAGACGGGCGATATATTGCTTGGAGGACTTTTCCCAATGCACTTTGGGGTGGCCTCCAAAGACCAGGATCTTGCAGCACGGCCAGAGTCAACAGAGTGTGTCAGGTACAAAACACAACATGGTCAGCTTCTCAAAACACATGCGGCTGACGCTTTCATTAAATGTTTTTTTATATATGACCCTTAGTAATATGCTCGAAACCCTTACTGAATAGTGTTTATAAATGTTATTCAAAGGGATAGATCATCCAAAAATATCTACTCACACTTTTGTTTCAAACCTGTTTAAGTTTCTTCAGTTGAACACAAAAGAAGATATTTTGAAGAATGTTGGAAAAGACAAGTCATGGATTTTACAGGCCTTCACAACCTTAAATATGACCCATATTCATTCATTCATTCATTCATTTTCTTTTCGGCTTAGTCCCTTTATTAATCTGGGGCCACCACAGCGGAATGAACCGCCAACTTATCCAGCATATGTTTTACGCAGTGGATGCCCTTCCAGCTGCAACCCATCACTGGGAAACACCCATACACACTCAATCATACACATACACTACGGCCAATTTAGCTTGCCCAATTCACCTACTGCACATGTCTTTGGACTTGTGGCGGAAACCGGAGCACCCGGAGGAAACCCATGCCAACACGGGGAGAACATGCAAACTCCACATAGAAATGCCAACTGACCCAGCCGAGGCTTGAACCAGCAATCTTCTTTCTGTGAGGCGATCATGCTACCCACTGCGCCACCATCTCGTCCACATGGCCCATATTATATGCTTCTTTTTTTCAGATATAACTTCCGTGGATTCCGCTGGCTGCAGTCTATGATCTTTGCTATAGAGGAGATCAATAACAGCTCCACTCTTCTTCCCAACATCACGCTTGGATATCGCATATTTGACACGTGCAACACTGTCTCGAAAGCTTTGGAGGCGTCACTGAGTTTTGTCGCGCAGAATAAGATTGATTCGCTGAATCTGGATGAGTTCTGTAACTGCACAGGGAACATCCCGTCAACAATTGCAGTGGTCGGAGCTTCTGGATCTGCAGTGTCTACGGCCGTGGCGGATCTGCTGGGTCTCTTCTACATCCCTCAGGTTGTTATGTTAATTTATTTTTATTAAAATAAGAAGCATGCATGGTAATTGCAGCATGAATGATGACAGCCGGGAGAGAGAACAACGTCAAATTTACTGTCCTGCCCCCATAGACGCTGCATTACAAACACCTTGCACAAGCGGTAATTCGTTTTCTGGAATTTGATGCAAAGATTATATAATACATACATAAATACATATAAATGTCAGGGTTCATACGGTCATGGAAAACCTGGAAAAGTCATGGAATTTTGACATGGCATTTTCCAGGCCTGGAAAAGTTTTGGAAAAACAGAAAAGCCCACAAAGTTTTGGAAAAGTCATGGAAAACAGATATCTGTATTCTTTAATATAGGTTAGTTGTCTTTAATTTTACATAGATATAAATATAAATTGAAACAAAATAGATAGTTGCGTGTTTTACGATATGCTGTAATAAATTTTAACATGCATTGTTTTTCTTTTACCATGTATATGTAGACATTGCATGAAACATTAGGTCATGAAAATTTACTTGAAAGTCATGGAAAATCATGGAAAAATCATGGAACAGTCATAAAATTTTAGTAGTAAAAATGTGTATGAACCCTGAAATGTTCATACGTTTAAAAAACCCCCAAAGATATTAAAAACTATCAAGGATTTAAGATGCTGATGACCGTTAAACGCATCATAACAGTCTTGTGAAAAGGGTCCATGCATTAATTTTGGTGTCGTTTGATGATGCCATGACATGTTGTGGTCTTCATAACATCCTATGGGACTCCTGCAGAAATGTTGTTCATGGATGAGCTAATGTATTCAAAACCTATTATGGTAGTATGAAGCAAAGTAAAGGTCTTTGCACAATAAAGTAGGAAATTTTTGTATTCGTGTTTTTTTTTTGGTATTCTTACCCTAAAAATTTGACATGCATAGAAACCTTTGCACACTCCAATGCACATTAATTAATCAATTGTAAAAAAAAATTGCATATCAGTTCAAGCAGTGATGTATCTATCCAATCCATTGCATGGAGAGGAAGGAAAGTTAACCTCCTTATCAAAGAGCTTTGCAAGATTATCCCAAAATTCAATGTTTATTTTTGTAAATCAGTGGCATTTTGGTACTTTGCTTGCAATAAGCCTACTGCAGCTCCATAACATGAATTTCCATAAACTATTTAATCCTGAATAGAGACTGGCAGTGTGTCAAAGGTATGTACACACACACATACTCGCCACACAGTGGCATGGAAAAGATGCTCGCAAAACACTGAAACCAGCATGCTCTAGGTTATAGCAGTGGTTCTCAACTATCTGCAACATTCTGTCTTTATATTACACACTTTGTTTTTCACAAAGTGCTCTGTGCTGCAAGTGACGGCATTCTTCATTGTTTACTTCATTTGCTCTCAAATCACTTTCTATTTTTTCTAAGACAGAGTGTGTAAATGTGATTGACAAATCATGAATCATATGACCATCATGAAAAGGAATATATATTTTTAACGTGTGAAAATTTTTGACACAAATTTCAGACTGAAATTGCTATGAACCTAAGGCTGAAAACCATTGAAGAAAAACGAGACCACTGAAGCAATTTCTGACGAGCGCAATGCAACATAAAAGCAGTGCTTTTATTATGCCACAGTTCATCGCTTCCGGTTCTTTTGTTTTTTTCTACAAAACCAGACTCACTCAAGTAGTGGGCAGAGCGAGGCTTCATGAAACACTGAAACAGTTGAAGCAAATGTGTCGAAGCTTCGAAACGTTTCTAAACCCATCTCTACAGTGACACCTAGTGGTCATTTTTTATGTATTGCTCTGGAACAGCTTCAGCAAAGAAACTATTACGCAAATTGAGGAATTACACCCTGTGTTGTAGTGTTGAGGTTTCAAGTGATTTAGTGGAGCGGTGAGAATTACTGACTAGCATGCTGAAATAATGGGTTCGAATCTAGGGTGATGCAGCTATAGATGTTAGTTTTTAAATGCTCTGTTCTTGTAACGTGTTTTGTTTTAACATTGGTCTGACATCCGAATGAACACTTTGTGAATAAATGTCTTGTTTTGGTCATAAAAAATTACATTATCACGTGACCTGGGTGTTTCGAATCACTTTAGTCACGTGACCTTGGTGTTTCGAATCACTTTAGTCACGTGACCTGGGTGTTTCGAATCGCTTCAGTCACGTGACCTGGGTGTTTCGAATCACTTTAGTCACGTGACCTGGGTGTTTCGAATCACTTTAGTCACGTGACCTGGGTGTTTCGAATCGCTTCAGTCACGTGACCTGGGTGTTTCGAATCACTTCAGTCACGTGACCTGGGTGTTTCGAATCACTTTAGTCACGTGACCTGGGTGTTTTGAATCATTTTAGTCACGTGACCTGGGTGTTTCGAATCACTTTTTTATCCCGTGACCTGGTGTTTCGAATCATGTTTCTGTGCAGTGTTTCGAAACACTTGCGCTCTGGGAACTCGACACTGTGTCGAAACGTCAGTTTCGCGTCAGCCATCCCTAGCATAAACACAGGAAACACAGGTCTCACTAGTTAAAATAGCCTGTTTTCTGGATTTGAACATTCTTTGAAACATTAGTAATAATGTAAGTACATAAGTCAGCAAAATATATTACAATGTTCTAGTGGTATTTGAATATTTTAATGAATTTTTTTTTGACATATTGTGGCTTTACAATCAGTTCATCAGTTATAAAAATAAATCTAACTTTCTATTATGAACTGTGACCTAATGAAAAAGAGCAGCGTAATTAAACTGAAATATGAACATCATTCCTTTATAGTTAATTTTTTTCAAACTATCCCTCTCTTCTACTGTCTCTCAGATCAGCTACGCTTCATCCAGCCGCCTTTTGAGCAACAAAAACCAGTACAAATCCTTCATGAGGACAATCCCCACAGACGAGTACCAGGCGATTGCCATGGCTGCCATCATCGAGCACTTCCAGTGGAACTGGGTGATCGCCATCGCCTCTGACGACGAATACGGCCGGCCAGGCATCGAAAAGTTTGAGAACGAAATGTTTCACCGGGACATCTGCATTGACCTCAACGTTTTAATTTCACAGTACATTGATGAAGCTGAGATTCGTCGCCTGGCAGACCGCATCCAGAACTCATCCGCCAAGGTTATTGTTGTGTTTGCTAGCGGACCAGATATCGAGCCGTTAGTTAAAGAGATGGTGAGACGAAACATCACAGACCGTGTCTGGTTGGCGAGTGAAGCATGGGCCAGTTCCAGTCTAGTCGCTAAACCAGAGTATCTTGACGTCATGGGAGGAACCATTGGCTTTGCTCTGAGGGCTGGGCATATACCCGGCTTTAAAGACTTCTTACAGCAGGTCCATCCAAAGAAGTCCAGCCATAACGAATTTGTGCGGGAATTTTGGGAGGAGACGTTCAATTGTTATCTTGAAGACAGTCCAAGGAATGCTGACAGTGAGAATGGCAGTACGAGTTTCAGGCCGCTGTGCACTGGGGAAGAGGACATTGCGAGTGTTGAGACACCGTATTTGGACTACACGCACCTCAGGATTTCCTACAACGTGTACGTGGCTGTTTATGCCATAGCACAGGCACTTCAGGACATACTTACCTGCACTCCTGGGAAAGGATTGTTTGCTAATGGCTCTTGTGCAGATATTAGGAAAGTTGAAGCATGGCAGGTGAGCTGTTTTTAAGAAATTGCCATATAAACATATTAAAATGTTATTAATTACTCACCCTCATGTTGTTCCAATCCAGACCTTCGTTCATCTTCAGAACACAATTTAAGATATTTTAGATGAAATCCAGGAGCTCTCTCATCCTTCATAGACCAGAGATGTTCAAACTCCAGAAAAGGAACCAAAAACATTGTCGAAACAGTCCATGTGACTTCAGTGGTCCAATTGGAATCATACTGTCACTATCACCAGCAATCGAGCAGTTGCAGATCGCTCCCATCATGCACCACTCACACACACCAGTTCCAGTTCTCTCCTTGATTGCAAACACACAGCTGAAGCTTGTGAAGACTCATTACCAGGACTATAAATACACCTTACTCACACACACATTGCCGAGTCTTGTTCACTGTTAGCATTACGAAGCGTTTTCCTTGTCTTGCCTTCCTGTGATTTTTGACCTTTGTTTTGTTTTATTGTTTATGCTGTTAAGCTGCCTTTTCTGACCATTTGCCCATTATTTTGACCACGTTCTTTGGATTACCCTGATGCTTCAGTTTTTACCTGTTTGACCATTGCCTGCCTGACTACTCTAGATTATTAAACTGAACGTGGATCCTTATCTCTGTTGTCCCAGACTCTTACGTAACACATATGAAGCTCCAAGAAAAATTTTATGAGTCAAAACAAATTTGTTTGCTTTTGTCTTCTCTTCTGCAAAAGTTCAGGATGCGCATTTACTATGGACAATGCAATGTATCGCCATTAGATTCAGAATCACAACATGCAAGAGTCAAATTATTCGTAATAATAACAGACATGGAAGACAAAGGCAAACAAAGTTGTTTTTACAGTTTTTTGATGCACAAATGTGTTCTTGGAGCTTTGTAGGATTACAGTTGAACCACTGAAGACACATTGAATGTTTGTACTCTTTTTGGTTTCTTTTCTGGACTTAAAATGTCTCGGGACCCTTGCTGACTATCCAGGATGAGAGAGCTCCAGGATTTCATCTAAAATATCTTAATTTGTGTTCTGAAGATGAACGAAAGTCTCAGGGGATTGAAACAACATGAGGATGAGGATTTAATAACATAATTGCCATGTTTGGGAGATCTAACCCTCTAATGCACATGTCTCTCTGTTCTATTTTTATATTAAAAGGTTCTGAAACAACTGAGACACCTCGACTTCATAGACAGCATGGGGGAGAGGGTGCGCTTTGACAATGGCAGTGAGCTTTCAGCCAATTATACCATCATAAACTGGCATCGATCACCAGAGGATGGGTCTGTCGTATTCAAGGAGGTTGGTTATTACAGCATACATAACAAGAACGTGGCCAAACTTTCCATTGACAAGACAAAAATACTGTGGAACGGACGTCTAACTGAGGTAAGCAATCCTCAAATTTATTAGCACGTAGATTAGAGCCAAGGTTATTTATTTAGGCTAGCATTTATTTAATTAATGGAGCATGTTGTAATACATGAGGTAATACGTTGTTTCTCTTTTCTCTACCAGGTACCATTTTCCAACTGTAGTGAGGAGTGTGAACCTGGAACAAGGAAAGGAATTATTGATGGCGAGCCCACATGTTGCTTTAAGTGTACAGAATGCTCGGATGGGGAGTACAGTGATCATAAAGGTTAGCAAATGTATTATGGGCCAAAAATAATGGCGTTAAGTAATGGGGCAAAAACAGTAAACTGACAACCGCAAGTGTTACTCAACCATGTTGTGTGAATCATTTACATACTAGAAGGGAAACGCATATGCAAAAACAAAATCTCTGGCCACGCCTTTTCATCACTAATGTTTTACTATGTCTTTAGTAAGTCCTGACAGTAGTTTTGAGGGTTTGCTCTGATGCAAATTGGTTAACCAGGTTTACAAAATAGGTCAAAACTACAATCCCTTAAATTTGCTAATTAAGGTGGAAAGTTTGGTGAGTGATCCACTGACAGTGCATAAATTAAAGAACACGGGCATCAGCTCATTTTTATGGCTAAGTCACTTATTTTATGTAAGAAAACTCCATTGTTGAATGACAAAACAACGGTATACATTAGCTAGTTGAGCACAAGCAAAAGTATATACTATATAAGTGTATAGTGCTATAGTATAGTAATTTGGGACACACTACAGACAGTTTAGGGACAGGTAGGATTTCAGCCACTTTTTCATTTCTGTGATATGAGTCTGACTACTAATCATTGACATGCAGATAATATCACAGAGTTTACTGTAGCTCTATTTCTAATCAAACACGTCTAACCAGCTAATCAAGGTCTTTGGGAATACAAAATTACAGGCAGGTGTGTTGGAGCAGGGCTGGAAATGAAGTCTACAGGAATGTAGGGGGGTTTATACAGTATTAAGCCGCGGTCACACTGCACTTTTCGCCCCATAGAGTTCCATTCATACGCAAGCGAATGGGTCAGACCGGAAACGCAAGCTCCTGCGACAAGTTTCGTAGTTTGCTGCATTGCAGAGTTCAAGCTCGGTAAACTCTGACCTGCAAAATCGCATTACATGACTGCATGAGACCAATCGAAGTTCAAAACAGAAATTTAAAATATGGACCAATCGCTCGCTTTTTTTAATGTTTAATCATCTTGTTTAATCCCGCCCCTTTTCGCAGGAAATGCGTTGGGACCATTGTTTTTGTTTACATCCCTCAAAATGGTCTATACAAGGGATGGTTTTTAGTGCGTTGTTTTTTGGCATCAGTTAATGCTCTTTCAACATGAACAACTGCAATAGTTTTTTATGAGAACTAAAAAAAGATATCTCAAGCTTTAACTAATATTAACATTTGATGATTGAGAAAGTTTTTTCAAATTTTCTTTTCTTTTTTTCTCCACAGATGCCAGTGTTTGCGCTAAATGCCCAAACAACTCCTGGTCTAACGGCAATCACACTTCCTGCTTTCTGAAGGAAATTGAGTTTCTGTCCTGGACTGAACCGTTCGGGATTGCGCTGGCCTTATTTGCCGTTCTCGGGGTTCTCCTAACAGCTTTTGTGTTGGGGGTTTTTGTGCAATTCCGTGATACTCCAATCGTGAAGGCATCAAACCGAGAGCTGTCATTTCTTTTGCTTTTCTCGCTTATATGCTGTTTCTCCAGCTCTCTCATATTCATAGGCGAACCACAGGATTGGACGTGCCGGGTACGCCAACCAGCTTTTGGCATCAGCTTTGTGTTATGCATCTCATGCATTCTAGTTAAAACCAATCGTGTCCTACTGGTGTTCGAAGCTAAAATCCCTACAAGTCTCCACCGTAAGTGGTGGGGACTAAACCTGCAGTTCTTACTAGTCTTCCTCTTCACATTTGTGCAGGTGATGATCTGCGTGGTTTGGTTGTACAATGCTCCTCCGGGAAGTTACAAGAACTATGACATCGATGAAATCATCTTTATCACCTGCAATGAGGGCTCCATGATGGCTCTGGGGTTTCTGATCGGCTACACGTGCTTGCTGGCCGCCATCTGTTTTTTCTTCGCGTTCAAGTCTCGGAAGCTGCCGGAGAATTTCACGGAGGCCAAATTCATAACGTTCAGCATGCTCATTTTTTTCATCGTCTGGATCTCCTTTATTCCGGCGTACTTCAGCACTTATGGCAAATTCGTCTCGGCTGTTGAGGTCATAGCAATTCTGGCTTCCAGCTTCAGTTTGCTTGCCTGTATCTTTTTTAACAAGGTGTATATCATTCTTCTGAAACCATCGAGGAATACGATCGAGGAGGTGCGCTGTAGCACGGCAGCTCATGCTTTTAAAGCTGCAGCAAAAGCGACTCTACGACACAGTTCAGGCTTTAGGAAGAGATCCAGCAGTGTTGGCGGCTCCTCTGCATCGTCGCCCTCCTCATCCATCAGCCTGAAGACCAATGGGAATGACACAGAGTCACCGTCTACACGGAGACACGGCTCCAAACCGAGGGTGAGCTTTGGAAGTGGGACGGTCAGTCTCTCCTTAAGCTTCGAGGAGGCTAGAAACTCAGTGAAATGATTGACAAGAACAGCTCTGTGCGTGACTAGTCTGTACATTCACTGCAGTGTAAATGTTATTATTGGGTCAAGGATGTGGTTGGTATTGTAAGCGGTGGTTGTGTTGAGCAATAATTGAATCCGTCTGCAAATAATTTTTTTTTGCTTAAAATCCAGAACTGAAAAAAAATGAAGCAAGAACCTCTCCCAGTTTTTGGACTATTTTTTGTGAACAATGTGAAATGTGTTCTATGATGAGTCACTGTCTTTACTACATTCGGGGGAGTTACAGTGTGGAGAAGTCCCAAAAAAGCGTACCACCCAGAGTGTTGCATGCCCAGAATGAAGCATGGGGGTGGATCAGTGATGATTTGGGCTGCAATATCATGACATTCCATAGTTCAGTAGTTGAATCCATCTGCAAACAATCTTTTTGCTTAACTGAACTGAAAAAAAAAATGAAGCAAGAACCTCTCCTAGTTTTCGGATTTTTTTGTGGACAATAGACTCTGATGAGTCTACCTTCACTGTCTTTCCCACATCCGGGAGAGTTACGGTGTCTAGAAGCCCCAAAAAAGCATACCACCCAGACAGATGTACGCGCAGAGTGAAGCATGGGGTGGATTTGGGCTGCAATATCATGGCATTCCCTAGTTCAATAGTTGAATCCGTCTGCAAATAATTTTTTTGCTTAAAAGTCAGAATTGAAAAACAAAGTGAAGCAAGAACCTCTCCCAGTTTTCAGGACTATTTTTTTGTGGATAATGTGAAACATGTATTGTTCTCTGATGAGTACACCTTCACTGTCTTTCCCACATCCGGGAGAGTTATGGTGTGGAGAAGCCCCAAAGAAAGTGTACCGCCCAGACAGATGTATGCCCAGAGTGAAGCATGGGGGTGGATTTGGACTGCAATATGGCATTCCCTAGTTCAATAGTTGAATCCATCTGCAAACAATCTTTTTGCTTAACTGAACTGAAAAAAAAAAAAATGAAGCAAGAACCTCTCCTAGTTTTTGGATTTTTTTGTGGACAATAGACTCTGATGAGTCTACCTTCACTGTCTTTCCCACATCTGGGAGAGTTACGGTGTCTAGAAGCCCCAAAAAAGCATACCACCCAGACAGATGTATGCGCAGAGTGAAGCATGGGGGTGGATTTGGGCTGCAATATCATGGCATTCCCTAGTTCAATAGTTGAATCCGTCTGCAAATAATTTTTTTGTTTAAAAGCCAGAACTAAAAACAAAATGAAGCAAGAACCTCTCCCAGTTTTCAGACTATTTTTTGTGGACAATGTGAAACATGTATTGTTCTTTGATAAGTCCACCTTCACTGTCTTTCCCACATCCGGGAGAGTTACGGTGTGGAGAAGCCCCAAAGAAGCGTATCACCCAGACTGTTGCATGCCTAGAGTAAAACATGGGGGTGGATTAATGATGTTGTCATGATGTTGTTAATGATGATTAATCATGGCATTCCCTAGTTCAATAGTTGAATCCGTCTGCAAAAATTTCTTTTGCTTAAAAACCAGAGCTGAAAAAATAAACAATGAAGCAAGAACCTCTCCCAGTCTTCGGACTAAGGACTACTAATCTGTCACAACAATTACATTACTCAATATAGCACAAAAGTCTATTGCATGCAATGTCTTTCATGAGCTATGTTTGCATCCAAAGATGTGAATTAGACTGGAAAATCACATAAAACATTTGCGAATAAAGCATCGTTCCCACCCAATGAGTCAAAGAGAACAAAATAGTCACTTCCTGATAAACTGGCGCCAAATATCAACAAGAAAAATTGAGTTCGCTGCAGTTGATAAGCCAATTTGGCCTTTTTTTTCTTATATAATAAATGACTCAGAAGACGAAGATGAAACTCAAAGAATGTGCAAATGAATTAAGGAAACTTAATGAATGGTTATAATAATATATCCAAATATATTACATTCATAAATGTTTGGACCTCTTCATCCACCCAAACCTGTCAATATCTGTAAAGTTTTTTATGCACATTTTCAAAATGTATGCGCACGTTGGCATTGCCATTAAGCATTTTTCTATGCTATATTCCAAAATTCGTATAAAAAATAGGTGGATGGAAACATAGCTCTGTGCATTTATTATTTTTCGCTCTGTTTAAGGCATCTGGGAAATGTCTTCAATGTAACACAGATGCAAAATAAACATTTCATTTCTGGTTCCTTATTATTATGTCTCCAGTTTACATTTGAACTGCATCAAAACTGACTTCATTTGAGAAACACATTTTAAATGTGCAGTATTTTTACATAATTCATAATTCTAAAAAAAATTTGTTTTTCTCAATATTTCTCAAGTGATATTTGTAGATTTTTCCTTTTATATTTTTCTTCTAGAGAAAATCTCATTTGTTTTAGTTTGGCTGAAAAAAAAAAAAAAAGTAAAAACTTCCAATTTCAATATTATTATTAAATCAATATATATTTTTCATTGGCTAAAGAACAAAATGCTATTGTCCTATTATTCTTTTGTCCTCCAAATGTACTCCAAATTTCAGCATGCCCCAAGAAATAGATGAAATATAGATCCTTGTTTTATCAGCAATTACACAATTCCATCCAAAGCGAATTAACAAATTACAATGAATGTATTATAAAATATTCAACAGTTAAGATATATGTGGACGACACGGTGGCTCCGTGGTTAGCACTGTCGCCTCACAGCAAGAAGGTCGCTAGTTCGAGCCTCGGCTGGGTCAGTTGGCATTTCTGTGTGGAGTTTGCATGTTC
>CAIGQV010018170.1:4598254-4610655 GCA_903798115.1 Danio jaintianensis
ATACAAGTCATTTTTCCTATAATTCATATACAGGTGCTTTAGGACACAACATTTATTTTTAAACATGATTTCAAGACTTTGCAATGAAGTATTTTACATAATTGTTGATTTTAAGAAATACTGAAGTGATGTTATGGAATTAAAGCTCAATATAATTTACAGTTGTACATGATACTGTATAAAATTGAGGTAAAGTTGGTTTTATATTCGCACATTTGTTCGGTGACAACTTGTAACATGCTTCTTATATTGTTTACCATGGTACTTTGAATGTTCAGTCTGAAATTACTGTAAATATGACCTCAAAACAACATTAGCACTTTTTTTTGACTGTGAACAATGTTCTAAGTAGCATGGTAAACAATATAGTTACCATGTCACAAGTTGTCACTGTTCAAAAATGAACAAGTGTGCGAATATAAAACCAACTTTATCTCAATCTACTGACAGGGGTTGTCATCATTGACCCCAGACTCAGTCATGATATACAATGTCATTTCTTTTAACTATCCAGTAAAATGAAAAGCAGTAAACTCATTTAAATAAGGGCCATTAGTGTAAAACAATCAACTTTTTACATTGTTTGACGTGGCACAGTATGTCCTGTTGCAAAGGAAACAGATGATGAAATGCACACTACAGACCTAAACCAGTAAAGTGTGTCAACATGAAACCCGAGAAGTTGAGAAGTGACAGAAGCTATGCTAAAAGGAAAAAGAACTGTATTGTTTAGGGAGGTAAACCAGAGGAATGTGACAGGAAAGAGATGTAATCATTTATTTTTAACCTGAATTAATATTTTGTATAACAAAAGACGTGTGTCCTGTTTTAGAGTATATATCAGGTGCATGAAGATGGTTGAGTCAATGTCAAGACACCCACCCTTGTTCACATTACATGAAACAAAAAAGTAGCTAAATGAACACAAGTTAACTATGTTATTTCTACAGAAATTTAGTACTGTAAGCTTTACTTAATAAGGGTTTGACTGGCCAACTTAACATTGTAGAGCAAATACTTCAAAGTGAATAAAAAAGTGTTCACCTTGCGTATTAAAAGTTCATAAATCTATTATAACATTACTAAGTAAAATATACATAAAACTAAAATGCAGTAGTGACACATCTGAATGGGTTGTATGTAATAAGAAATATTTTGTCGACTTTACCTGAATTTCTTAAGTTCATTCAACTATATTATTGCTTGTAGAAACTACTCAACAGACTTGCGTGGAAGCACTTGACACTCTTTTTTTTATGTAAGTCCAACAAATCCGTTTTTTGAGTGTGCTGAACATGTATTTATACATAAACACCGTCAAAACATCAAACTTGTATATGCAATTATTAATCTATGTAGTAAATTAATGATGTTGTGGATAATTCAAGTGTACAAACAAGTAAAAACAACAATTGATTTTATTTTACTCAATAAATTGATTTGGATTTAACGTTTATTCGCTACATAATCATCACTATTTCTTAGTTTTGAAACAACTTTACTGTTTTTCATAATGATATGATTAGTAACTAGTCTAAAAAATACTATTCACTTTAATAAGGAAGATTAATGGATTATTATTCATTCATTCATTTTCTTTTCGGCTTAGTCCCTTTATTAATCTGGGGTCGCCACAGCGGAATGAACCGCCAACTTATCCAGCATATGTTTTACGCAGCGGATGCTCTTCCAGCTGCAACCCATCACTGGAAAATGGATTATTATGTTATTATGTATTTATTTAATATCTATATTTGCTATAACTGTGTAAACAATTTAAAATATTGTACTAAATAGTATTTAAAAATATTTCTTCATATAATAACATTATTCTTCAAATAATCACATTTCTGGGTTTCAATGATCGTAGATGGGTAAACTTAGAAAGCAGTGAATAGGAGAGAACCACAAATAATTGTATTATTTATTTCACCTTGCATAAGCGTTAACTTGTTTTTTTTTTTGTAATTTGATGCAAAGATGTGTAAAGTATAGCTTTATAAATGTACATATATTTTTAATTCTATTATATTCTGGTTGATTTTTCCATTTCTATTATTTTATAATTTTTTTGTATAATTTTATAAACCTTTATGAAATAACTATGAATAGTGCTGGGTGTAATCTGTGTGCTGTGAACCATCTATATGTGCTACAGTTAAACTTTGTTTCAACCTTGTTTTTATATTTTATTTTTAATTTAAACAAATGCGTATTTGGTCAAATAAACATTAGATTAAGTATCATGCTGCTTACAATATTGTCTGTAATTAGTTACAAAATAACTATTAGTTGCTGTAATTAAGTTAATTTTTCTGAAATAAGGTAATTTTTAGGTAATTTAATAACAGTTATTTATAATATACTTGCACTAAGTACTATACATAAATTCAACATCTCCATATAAATCAAAAACATTTTTAGATAATTTAATTACAGTTATTTATAATATACTTGCATTAAATTCTATACATAAATTTAACATCTCTATATAGACCAATTCAGAGAAGCAGAGTAATTTATATTTTGCTGCATAATTCAAGTTTTTTAACTATTTTGTAACTTTTTAAACTAGATTTAATTAGTTCACACTATAAGGTATAAATTCAGAGACGCAGAATATTTGTAAATGTATATTTTTGTTATTCAGATTTTGCATAGTCACTCAATTTTTCAGCTAAAGAAGGTTTTATTTGTCCGACAACTGCACATGCTTAAGAAACAATGGACTTTAAATGTATGCCAATATATGTTATGTATGGAATATGGTTTTGTGTTTTTTTTTCTGATACATATATTGTTTTTATTTTATGTGTTCGTTTTTTAAAACAAAATTAAAAGGTCCTGTTTGACTCAAATTTAAAGAATTAGGAGTTTAATTTATATTGTCTGTGCATTGAGAGATTTATGTGGATTAGTATTAAGTCAAGTAAATAAACAATCTTTTGAGTAACTTTTTTTGATGAAGTGATTAAAGTAATTTAAATACAGTTGTAATGATGTAATGTAATTAATTACTTTATCACTGGCTGCAAATCATATCAACTGAGCTAATACAAATTCTCTTCTTTGTGTTTCAGCATTTCCATCAAGGACTCGCCACAACAGTTGCTTCAACTGAAGTAATAATTTCTCTTCCGATAACAAAATGAACAAAAAAACAGATGAAAGAGACTTCAGGAACTCTTAAGAGCGATTGTTGAAGTTGGAGCAGATGCCCCAATGTCTCTTTCTTGCTGTTCTCTGGATTTCGCCTCAAACGAAGCTTAAGTCATGGCCGTCTTTTCCTCCATGTTCAAGATCATCAGGAAGGGGAAGTGTCTGTTTCTGCTATTGTTGTGTCTTTGCGTTGTAGCGTGGATCGCAACATTCTCTAATGATGGCCCAGTTAAGCCGGTCCAGGAAGGACCGAGTCCTCTTGACGGTCAGCATGCAGAGGGTTTTCATCGGCTGGAGCTCGAGTCGGAGATGGTCCAGAGCATCGAGGAGCGTGTGGAGGAACCGCCTCCCAAAGAGAGCTGCCCGGAGAATTCACCCCTGCTCCGTGAGTTACCCCTGCTACTTTTTTGCTTTTTTTCATAAACATTTATTTATATATTTGCAATGACAAAACAGTGGCATAGAGTTAAAGTCACAATTATTATATTATTTTAATTATTATATATATTTTTTCATATATTTCCCAAATGATGTTTAAAAGAGCAAGGAATTTCCATATTATTTCCTATAATATTTTTTTCTTCTGGAGAAAGTCTTATTTGTTTTATTTTGGCTATAAGCAGTTAAAAAAATTTAAGGTCAGTATTATTAGCCCCTTAAGCAATCTTTTTTTTTTAATTATCTACAGAAAAAACCATTGTTATACAACTTGTCAATTAACCTAATTAACCTAGTTAAGCCTTTAAATGTCACTTTAAGCTGAATACTAGTCTTGAAAAATATCTAGTAAAATATTGTGTACTGTCATCATGGCAAAGATTAAAAAGAAAAATTAAAAACTGCTTTTATTCTAGGCGAAATAAAACTAATAAGACTTTCTCCAGAAGAAAAAATATTATAGGAAATACTGTGTAAATTTCCTTGCTCTGTTAAATATCATGTGAGAAATATTGGAAAAAGAATAAATATTGCACTGGAGGGCTTCAACTGTACCCTAAAATGTATAAAAACAAATAGTAATATTTAATATTTAAACTATTAATTGATTGAGTTTGCAGAAATTGTACTATATTGTGATTATATATCTTTATCAGGATATGAGATGACTTAAATCGTGATATAAAATTTTTGTCATATCGCCCAGCCCTTGGCTAAACCTTGACTAAATATACTTAATTTGCAGTAAAGGGTCTAAACTCTTTAATCTTCAAGCCATCCTGGATCATTTTATCCCTTTTTTATTTTTCTTAATACGTGAAACTTAAAAACCTGAATTTTCCTGCCATTGTTATATCAGTACAGGGACATACGCATGATGATTTATATTGAATAAATTATAGTGAAATACAGTGAAATTGTAGCCAAAACAAATTCCTTGTGTGTGTAAGCACACTTGGCAATAAAACCGATTTTGATTCTGATTCTGATTCTGAATTGTTCATTGTGGAACAAATCATCTGAAGCCAAATATGATAGTGTTGTGCTGAGAAACAAAATGTGAGCCATTGTTTATAGATAAACACACCATTTTATTTGAAAACGCAAACCTGAGAGACATTTTAGAGCTCTATCAAAATGGAAACAATATCAGAGAATTCTGGATTAAATTGAGATGTGCTCCTCACACAAGCCTGTCATGTGACTTTAGCTGGATTATAGTATTATAGATTACTGTGTGGTACTGTTTTGGATCATTTCTATTTCATTGCCCGCATCAAAAAAAGCTTCATTATTTTGTCTGACATCTTATCATCAGTAAACAAAGTTCCCAGATCAAGCACTTGAGAAAAAGTACGGTATCCTAAAAATACTCAAGTCAACGTCTGAGTACTCCTTATGAAAAAATAAAATGATCTATGTTTTTTTTTTTTTTTTTAAGTACTGATCAATTTGTTATTTTGTACAGTTTTAGTTTACTTATTTGTAATTTAATACACTTAAGTATTAGTGGAAGCCATTGAACGTATAGATGTTTCGGCAACACTTCAGTTTAAGTAACAATTCACACCATCTACTACTGGCTTATTATCTGCCTATTATTAATATATTAACAGTTTATTAGTACTTATAAATCACCTTATTTTACATTCCTAATCCTATACAATACCTAAACCCATCTACTACCTTACTAACTATTAATAAGCAGCTAATTAGTAGTTTATTGAGCTAAAAGTCTTAGTTAATAGCGTCATTTGTACTTTAAAGGTGCAGTATGTAAGTTTTTGACTCTTCTAAAGCATAGAATACCATAATATGTTTGCAGATATTTCAGAAACATGTTAAGGTAACATACTTGTTTATCTGAAAAACAGTGCTGAAGTCAGTTATTCGGCTTTAAAAATGTGCTGGAACATCTGTTTTTGTTTTGGTCCCTTTAACCCGCCCACTGCCATTCTGTCAGGAATGCTCTCAAAGTGAAATGCGACCTCCGGTGGACAGTAGCAGCTTCCGAAATGAGACGCTGATTCAGAGTTCCACATGATATATTTATTAATTAGCAAATAATATAAATATTACGAATGTAAACATTAGGTGAACAGGTTACATTGTAACCCCGTGTCCTAACAACAAGCTACGTGACGAGTTTTGCAGTGATAAGCAATTGGGCTGTTTGCACCAGACGAAACACAACAGAAATTTAAATACAGCCATTCAGAAGCACAGAATAGTGCACTCACTGCACACAACGAATTAGGTTTATAATCTAATTAATACATATTAAACCTCTTTAACATTATTAAATGTACATGCTGAATCACTGATATGTGTTGGCTTGCACTGAGTCACAGTTCTAAAGTTCAATTTCAAACGGTTTATTTTCAAGATCTGAGGTGAACTATCTGCTGCTGCTTTCAGTAGTATGGCAATAAATATCATGTAAAATGGCATTCAAACTCACATTATTAGCATTTAATACTGAATAAAGCACATGAGGTGTACCTGAGGTGATCATTTTCAGTTTTCTGTTGTTCAGCTGCAAGAAATAGAACCCGTTTCTAAAATATTAATTTCAGGTGTTGGTTAGGATAAAAACTCATTTTAATATGAAAAATATATCACGTGCCGTTGCTTTTATATAGAACACAACTTAAATCAGCCTTTAGGCTCGATAGTCAGGCACACTTCTATTGATGTCGTCAATCTGGCAACCTGCGCTTGCGTGTGTTTTGAACCAGGAGTGCAATACCTAGTTCAACCACTGGGTGTCAGACTTACATATTGCACCTTTAAAATAAAGTGTGACCGATGTTTCATTACAGTCACACTTTTAATGCATTAACTTTATCATTAGTGTGAAAAGGATCAAAGTTGTTGGCGTCATACTGCCCTATACTGTTCATTTTACCTAGAAACAGTTTCACAACAATGTAGGCTGCAGCATTCATTTCCAATGAGCCTCTGTTCAATATATGCTAAACATGCAAACATTACTATTCACAACCAAAGATGTGCAATCAACATATGCAAAACTGAAATCGCAAAACTGAAATCTAGCGTAAAGGATTTTCCATTCCATGAGTATAAGAGAACAAATTTAGAATATATTATAAACATGCAAACATTACTATTTAAACTTTTGGTATTTACTAAATGAATCGATAACACTGGATACAAATCTGAACCATGAAACTACAAACCTAAGGGAAATGTGTGGGAATCTCGCAGCCACCTCTATGCGAATGTCAATGTTTACTTGTTACAGTTTTTTTTCCCTTCCACAGCTGTTTGCTAATTTGGGCTTGTTTCCAAAGATGGGGCCCTGTAATTAATGTGTGGCCCCAGCTGGTGCTGTATTTAAGGTCTGCACCTGGCTTGTGGGCCTTTCACTTACTTGTCGGCCTGTGTACATGTGTGTTTATTTAGTTTTCTGATTGCTCTTCTCCACAGGAGGCTCTTTGAAGCTGACATTCGAGCCCTCGCTGACGCTGGAGCAGGTAGAGATTGAAAACGCGGATGTCGTGGAGGGTCAGTATAAACCCTCAGACTGTACGGCCAGACAGAGCGTGGCCATCCTCATCCCTCATAGAAACAGAGAGAAGCACCTGCTCTACCTCCTCTACCACCTTCACCCTTTCCTACAGAGACAGCAGCTCCATTACGCCATCTATGTCATTCACCAGGTAGGAAAACAGCCCTGACAGGAGCCACAGTTGAAATCAGAATGATTAGCCCTCTTCAATTATTACCCCCCCCCTGTATATTTTTTCAACAGAAATTAGATTTTTTTTTTTTTTATCTTCATTTGTGGTCAACAGAATTAAAGTGATGAGTAAACAATGACAGAAATTATATTTTTGTGTGAACTATCCCTTTAAGACCAGTTTTATGACCTTATCCTTTGTTCTCTGACCTTAAATGGACTATTTATTGGTTCTGTACCGTTAAACGTAAAACGCCCTTTTCATATTGAAACGTGTAGCAAATGTTTGCCTATGGCTATGCTGTCGAGTCTCTTACAGTTTGCACAGCCCCATCCTTAAACAACAGACTGTTTGCAAAGCCTGCAGTACATTGTGACACTTTCACCATCTCAAACTGAAATGAGAGAAGCTCTACAATTACATGCATCCTTATTATACAATTATAATGGGATTTTTGCTAATATTGCATTAAAAATTTACCTCATGTAAACACAGTACCTTGATAAAACAAATGTGATTAAGCACAACATAATCGCATTAAATTACGTGATCTACACTGTTTTTTTTTTGGTGTATACTTTATTACTTTTCTGACCAAAATGTGTATTTTATTTTTTTAATTCTTTATTTCAAGCAATATAATCCACTCTTAAAAAACAATTATTCAAACACAAGTACATTTCATCATAATCAACAAAACATCTTCACATTGGCGTGAAGTCACACACACCTACTCCGTTATCATTTCTCTTGTGTTATATGTGAATAGCAAAAAAATAATGTAAATATTTAAATAATGTAAATAAAAATAATTTAAATAAAATAATTAAAATTTATGTAATAATTAAAAATAATGTAAATAAAAAAATGAAATGTAAAAATAACTACACTTCTTGGTGAATAATCAAAATAATAAACATCGCATGTTTATGCGGGTGAAGAGTTTTACTCATCTTATGAACATCTTACTGCGACTTTTAGTCCTTACTCTGATCAGTGGAAATAATTATTGGTATATTTATTTATTTGATATTTTTTATGCTATATTTATTTCTTTTATTATTTATCTTTAATGGTACATGTGGAATTGTGTCCTTTTTGGAAGTTATGCTTTTTGGTGTTTATTTATATGCATCTATTTATTTTTTGTTATTTGGAAATAAAAGTGATTTCCTCCTCAATACACCAAGCAAAGTTTCTCACTACTGAATAACCATGACTGTGGTTAATGTGTTTAGTCAGATTTCATAACTATCTGATTTTACAGTGTAACGTAAACATTTGAAGAGGAAGTTTTGAGCTCTGAAATGTTTTCATATTACGATCAGCTTTTTCCTCCCTCAGCATGATATGATGTCTTTGCCAACACTATTGACAGAACCACCAACTGATAGAAAATATACTGCATCATACAGTTTTATTTTAAGGAAATGCTGGAGAATATACTGTATCGTTCAGTTATTTGAAGGAAATGTAAGGCTGAAGCTTATTAAAGTTAATGATTAAGTTTTTTCTCCTTCATGTCCTGGAGTTTTTTTTGTGATGTTCCCATTCAGGTTTTGCCAGTTCTGTCAGTACACCTGTCATTGCAGCTGTCTGGCTTATTCAGAGCTTACAACTATTGTTTTCCCTTTTAATTTTAGTTCTTCAAGAGAGATATTTTATAGCAGTGCCAAATAAAACTTCTTTTGGTTTTAAAACAACTGCTGCCAGGATTCACACACTGGAAAAGGCATGAAAGGCACTGGAAAAGGTTGAAAAGCATGGACAGTTATTTTTGCAGCTTTTTTAGCTTTCTTTTTACGCAACATACAGCGGGGAAAATAAGTATTGAACATGTCATGATTTTTACCTGGGAATAATATTTCTAAAGGAGCTGTTGACATGGAATTGAAGCAGATTTTGGTGAAAACTCAAACAATACAAACATAAAAATAAAACAAAAGAAAATCTGAAAAATGAGTTATGTGTAATAACAATGGAATGACACAAGGAGAAAACGCTGAACTACTGAAATGTTTTTAATACTTTATATAAAAGGCTTTTTTGGCGATGGCAGCTTAAAGACGTCTCTCATATGGATGAGTCACATGCATTGCTCAGGTGTGAGTTTTTCCACAGACTTCAACAGAGTGTCAAAATCTTGATGGTTCTGTGGGTCTCGTCTATCAAATCTGATCTTTATTTTGTATGTTCTATTGGATTTAAGTCAGGTGATTGGCTGGGTCATTCTACAGCTTGATTTTCTTTCTCTGAAAGCATTTTAGAGTTTCTTTGGCTGTGTTATGCATCACTGTCTTGCTGAAATGTCCACCCTGGTTTCATCTTCATCCTCCTGCTAATGTAGATGTTTTACTGAAGCAGCTAATATTCATTTACACTGAGGAAGGGCAGAGGGTTGCTGAAGAACTACTGAGAGATTTCAGCTGCTGTCTGGGCTTTCCTTGCCTTTCTACACCTCCCTTTCTTCATGTGTTCAATACTTTATCCCTGTCTCAATTAATTTTATTACACATAACTTAATTTGTAAACTAATTAGGTTTATTTTTTTTGCATATATGGATTTATTTGGTTGTTACCAACATCTGGTCAAAATTGCAAGTCAACAGCACCTTTAGAAATATGTTTTCTGAGAAAAATGGTGAGGTGTTCAATACTTATTTTCTCCGCTGTATATGGAAGGAGAGTATTGAAATGATTTAATCTAAGATTAAGAGACCACTTGAAACGCAAATGTGTGTGTATAATAAGTAGTATAGATATATATATTATTAAATATATATAATTGTACTAGGGAAATGATTAAAAACAAGATTAAGATAAGCAGGGTTGGGGAAAGTTACTTTTAAAAGTAATAACAAAAATAATCAAAAAAGTAACGAAATGTGGTACATTAGTTACTTTTTAAGGAAAGTAGTGCATTATGTTGCTTTTGCATTACATTTTTCATCTGGACTGGGCTTGCTTGTTTGTAATACACTTTTTTTAATACATTTGAACACGTTTTTACACCAAAAGTTGTGTGAATAAACCTCAGGCTGAAAGAAATGTAAATTCATGTCCGCACAGTTAGGTTTAGCTCAACTAAAATTTTCTAAGGACTAGGATGCATGAAAAACATTCAACACTCTTCAGAAATGAATATCCTGAGTTTGCATTTTACAGGTTTTATTCATTTTATGGGTACTGAAGGATACTGAGTGTCTATGCAAGTGAGTTAAGTAAATTGATGTTCTCATTTCAGCTAGAACTACAGTAAGTGGAATGTTCGTACAGATCGTACACAACAAATCTGCATTTAATCCTGATTTCTCTCAACATAAGGACAGGAGAGCCGACAGTCAATAAATGAGAAAAAGTAACTCTTGGAAATTAAAAACCAATGTGTTACTTTACTAGTTACTTTAAAAAGTAATCTGATTACATAGGGTTGTCACGATACTGGAATTCGGTACCAGTCGATACTGAAGTTTTAAAAACGTCCATTTCCCGCTGACATTTGAGCGCTTAAACAGCACTGATTTGCCGTTGTGTTCACGTGCTCAACAGAAATGACTGTGATTGGCCGTGAAGCTCATCAGTTCACCGAACTCACCGATGTTTACTGAGTGTAACCACAGATACAGAGACACTGGAGCGTTTCAAAGTCACGTCGCTCAGCTGGTTTGTCTATAAGCTGACCATACGAGCGATCCGCTGATGAATCGCGGCTTTAAAACACTCCAGTGTCCCTGTGCTGTGGTTACACTCAGTAAACAGCGGTGAGTTCGGTGAACTGATGACCTTCAAGGCCAATTACAGTCATTTCTGTTGAGCACGTGAACACAACGGCAAAACAGCGCTGTTTAAGAAAGTGCTCAGTAGCGCTCAAATGTTAGCAGGAAATGGACGTTTTTAAAATTCCGGTATCTAATTCCAGTATCGTGCAACCCTATTACATAACTCGCGTTACTCACGTAACCCAACCTTGAAGATCAATATTCTATATCGGCAGATCCTTAATATTTCAATAATTAACTGTGGAAACAAAAAATCTAGGGAAATCTAGGTTGCAATGGTCAATTTACAGATGTTTGTGCTATTATTTAAGTCCCAAAAAACATTGTCCCAAACCATTGTGAAAAAATAACTGTTAATGTGTGTATGTGTATTTTTCTTGTAGGCCGGAGATGCTACATTTAACCGAGCAAAGTTATTGAATGTTGGCTACCTCGAGGCTCTGAAAGACTACAACTGGGACTGTTTCATCTTCCATGATGTTGATCTGGTTCCTGAGAATGATCATAACTTATACATGTGCGCTAAACAGCCTAAGCACTTGGTGGTGGGGAGGAATTCCACTGGGTACAAGTGAGTATTAAAGAGACGTTTTCACTTAACTGTAGAGCTGTGGCAAAAAAACCAAACTGTTTGAGATATCAATTCTGCATTGATTCTAAGATTCCCAAAATGCATCTCTATTCTCTCGACTCGATCATGAACTTAGTTTTTATTAGCAGGTGGCGGTCTGGGACAGTTTTTAGCTGCAGATGGCGCTCAAGGCTAGTGTTTTTAATAGCAGTCGGCGCTGTAAGCTAGTTTTTAACAGCAGAAGGTGATCTAGGCTAGGTTTTTTAATAGCAGATGGCGCTCTAGGTTAGCTTTTAGCACCAGATGTCATTCTAGGCTATTTTTTAAAAGCAGATGGTGCTCTAGGCTAGTTTTTTACAGCACACTTTGCTCTATGCTTGTTTTTAGTAGGAGATGGCGCTCTAAGCTAGTTTTTAGCTGCAGATGCAGGTCTAGACTAGTTTTTTAATAGCAGTTGGTGTTCTAGGCTAGTGTTTAACAGCAGATGGCGCTCTAGGCTAGTGTTTAACAGCAGATGGCGCTCTAGGCTAGTGTTTAACAGCAGATGGTGCTCTAGGCTACTTTTTAACAGCAGTCGGCTCTCTAGACTAGTTTTTTAACACTAGACGATGCATTTTAGGCTAGTTTTTAACAGCAGATGGTGCTCTAGGCTAGTTTTTAACTGCAGACAGCGCTCTTGGCTAGTATTTAACAGCAGACGGCGCTCTAAGCTAGTTTTTAACACCAGACGATGCGTTTTAGGCTAGTTTT
>CAIGQV010018170.1:4610665-4632972 GCA_903798115.1 Danio jaintianensis
CTCTAAGCTAGTTTTTAACACCAGACGATGCGTTTTAGGCTAGTTTTTAACAGTAGATATTGCTCTAGGTTAGGATTTAACAGGAGATGGCGTTCTAGGCTATTTTTTTAGTAGCAAACTGCACTCTAGGCTAGTTTTTAGCTGCAGATGCAGGTCTAGGCTAGTTTTTTAAATAGCAGTTGGTGCTCTAGGTTAGTGTTTAACAGCAGATGGTGCTCTAGGCTGCTTTTAAACTACAGACGGCTCTCTAGGCTAGTTTTTAACAGGAGTCGGCTCTCTAGACTAGTTTTTAACACTAGACGATGTATTTTAGGCTAGTTTTTTACAGCAGATGGTCCTCTAGGCTAGCTTTCAGTAGCAGACGCCGCTCTAGGCTAGTTTTTAACAGCAGGTGGCACTCTAGGCTAGTTTTTAACAGCAGGTGGCATTTCAGGCTAGTTTTTAACAGCAGACAGCGTTCTTGGATAGTTTTTAACTGCAGATATCGCTCTAGGTTCGTATTTAACAGGAGATAGCGCTCTAGGCTAGTTTTTAGTAGCAGATGGCGCTATAGGCTAGATTTTAGTAGCAGACGCTGCTTTGCCTTTTTTTCATGAGTAAATAATGTAAATACAATTAATGTAAATACGGCTCACTATAAACACTCTTGCAATTTGCTTAAAGTTTTCCTAATTTTATTAATGATTATTTAATGTTCAAGTGTTGTTTATAAGGAAGTGGATGCAAGCAGCGTATGGCTGTTAGTAAAGCATACAGCGCCCTCTGCTGTTAAAAGCTAAGCTCAGAATCCATTCAAGAGAGAATAGCAATTCATTTTGAGAATCAAACCGACAGCTCTACTTAACAGATATATTCATATGGGTTCTTTCTGAAGTACCATAGTCAAGTAAACTTTATCTGCATTGTACAAATTGTTACAGAATAAGTGTTAAAGCAGCTTTACACTGATAAACAGGCAAAAATATTTAAAAAGTTATGACGTTTCTTCAATGTGAAACAAGTTCATTAAGCATTTCCACACGAGTGCTGTATTTTTGGTTTGAGTCAGTTCGTTCATTATTTATACAGTTCAACAGGAATGTCAACTGTGATTCTGCTGTAGGTTGGACTGTAAAGGAAAGCAGTTACACTACTAGTTTAACAGCATTTTTCAGTAGTGAGTTTTTTGACTGAAAAGCCCTTGCGGTATGTACTTTTAACACCTTCGGGCTTGGTCTGTGTGTTGTAAACCTTCATCTTCATCCGATCGAGAGGTTATGTAAACACTTGATAGGAATGAAATCCCAAACTGGAGTATACTGTGCACTGATATAATTACACCCAGTGTTATATTTCACTAGGACCAGAGTCTGCTTATTTTGAGTGCTTTTTAAAAAAATATATATTTTTTTTTTCCCAGTTCAGCTGTTTCTCTAATGAAATATGCTAGCTATAAAACATATTTAAGCAGCTTGTACTTTGACTGCATTTTTATTACTGCATCTCCATTTCCCATTGGTGTTTAGCTACACTGACTGTTGTTGTAGTAATTTCATAACTGCACGATTCTTTCATACATTCATTTTCTTTTTGGCTTAGTCACTTTATTAATCAAGGGTCGCCACAGCGGACTGAACCGCCAACTTATGTTTTACACAGCGGATGCCCTTCCAGCTGCAACCCATCACTGGGAAACACCCATACACTCATTCACACACATACACTACGGGCAATTTAGCTTACCCAATTCACCTATAGCACATGTCTTTGGACTTGTGGGGGAAACCGGAGCACCCGGAGGAAACCCACGTGAACACAGGGAGAACATGCAAACTCCACACAGAAATGCCAACTGATCCAGCCGAGGCTCGAACCAGTGACCTTCTTGCTGTGAGGCGACAGCGCTACCCACTAGGCCACTGCGCCGCAAATAACTGCACTATTTAGTTTTAAAATGCCATTTTATGCTCTAATTGTGCATATTTTAGTCATTTAATTATTTTTAAAATGACACCACCAGACACTTATGACTTTTTTGCCCCTGATATCCCAGACTCAGATACAAAGGATACTTTGGGGGCGTCTCAGCCATGACGAAGGACCAGTTCCACAAGGTGAATGGCTTTCCAAACACTTACTGGGGCTGGGGTGGAGAAGATGATGACCTGAGGATAAGGTGAGAGAAAACTTTGAAGTACACTCTTTCAGAAGTGCTCACGGCAAGGGCGACTTAAATATTTTACACTGATTAAATCCATTGTCTGCTATAAGTGCTGAACTAGGTCATGCGGCAGCTGTGCAGTCAGTTTTCTCTCTTTAAGTTTGCATCCAAAGAGCGTGCATAGCAAAAAGTTTCTGCCAAGTGGCTGAGCGCTTCATTTTTTTTTTTTTAAAGCAAAACATTAAAAAAATGCCAAACCAGTTTTTACTTTGTATGACAAGGTATGTGTTTTTTGGGTGAAAGGGAATTTTAGCTCCTCTTAAGCCCTGGGTATGTCTATAGTACATACCTGTGAACCCTCCCACTTACCTGGGATTCCTCTGTATTTTACCATTCTACCCTGCTATCATCACATTGTAATATTTTCTCATAGTTCTCATCTTTCTGTAACATCTACACAGAGCTGATCCTCCCATATTGCCAAACCACCAGGGGGTGGCCCTTGCTCTCAAATATGACAATGACGAGTGTTGTTCAAGCGGATTATGCTTTCGTTTTTTTTCCTGAATACAGTTTGAAGTGATTATAACAATGGTTGCATCCCTTCCTTTCTATTAAAGCCATGTACCGGCCCTTCCTATGCAACCTTCAAATCAGTCAATATAAAGAAATGTGCGTGACTGTCGGATGCACACCATACACGCTGTTCCCTTATTTTCACTAGTGTCCACACTATTTCTGTCTCACTCTCAACTGTGGTTAGAGGGTTTGTACTCATGTAAAGATGTGATACTCGCATATAAACAACAGCACGGATTGTATGGTTAATGTACTACTGGATATGTATGAATGCTGTCTAAACCATGTGGAAAAATGTGTGGAAGCTGCTAGATCATATAGAGAAGGACTTCGTATTTAGGAAAGGGTGCAATATTTTTGACACACTGAATTCATTAGGTGGTACAAGATGCGTATGAGCAGTATTAAGATATTAGCCTAATATTTCACTTACTTAACATGAATGTTGTCAAGATACTCACATGTAAACAACAGCACGGATTGTATGGTTAATGTACTACTGAATATGTATTAATGTTGTCTAAACCATGGAGGGAAATGCATGGAAGCTGCTAGATCATATAGAGAAGGACTTAGTATCAAGGAAAACATGCAATATTTTTGACATACTGAATTTAGTAGGTGCTACAAGATGCGTATGGGCAGTATTAATTAAGATATTAGCCTCATATTTCTCTTAACATGAGTGTTGTCAAAATTCATACCCTCTAAACACCTTTTGTTCCTCATATCATTTCATTTATAACTTTTGGCAGTGTATACCACCCTACATTTTTTTCCAGACGAGTACAGCTCAAAATATGACAGTAATAGATCATTTTAAGCAACAAAATAATCATCAAAATATGTTTTGTTCAGTTCAGTGGCATTGTTTACATCCTGCTCCACAATATGCATTATGAAAACACTCTATTTATGTTTTCTAAGTATGTTGAACCGTGCATGAGCGCTGATGGATGAGCTCATTACATGTACACTTACACCGCCACCTAGTGGACTGGTTCTGTCTCATCATTCTCATCTTTGCACCTGCGCTGTTGTGTCCATATATGTAGGCTTATATGTTCGCTGCTGTAATGCCATGTCTGATAAATGCCATTTCTAAATGTTGAGGATGTTAATAGAATTTTTATTTTTTCAGGGTGCAACTACAGAAAATGGCAATACTGCGGCCGTCGCCTGAAGTGGCGCGCTACACCATGGTCTTTCACAACAGAGACAGCGGCAATCAAGTCAATAAAGACAGGTCAGTTTAAGCATGCACGAGAAATACTTAAAGAGAGGTGTTAGAGAATAAGAGAATAAAGAGGGCTGTAAGATTGCTTTTTTGTTGGGAGCATGCATTAATTTACAGCTAATTGAAAGAAATGAGCTCAGTGCATTCAGTGGAAAAAAACTTGTTAGTTTGTACATGGTCCTAAAAACATTGTGGGTTAGATGCACCAATTATGAGCCCAAAAAAATCTAATGATAAACATTTTAAAACTTGTGCTAGCCTAAACAAGAAATAAATCAATTTGTCTTAGAGTTCAGTTACTGGTTCCTAAATTAGCGTAGTGTCATGAATTAAATCCTAGCTTTTACACAATTCGCTTGTAAAACTATATTTAATAAATATAGTCCCCAAAAAATGAGTGTTTGTTGCTACAAACCTAAGATTTGTTCATGAAGTGGTCAGAATTAATTAGTATACTAAACTTGCTATAAAGCCTCTCCTCAATTAACGTGCATTAAAAAAACAAGCTGTCCTTAGTTGTCAAGTTCAGGCACTGTATCTTTAATAATTTAGTAATAACGTTTGTAGTTTATAAATGAATAAATGATACGTTTTAAGTCCTCTATAATAACTTAAGTGGTAACCCTTTAGAATAATGGTCCATTAGTTAATGTATTTACTAACATTAACTAAGTATGAATAATCTTATAAAACATGTATTATTCATAGCTTAACATTAACTAATGCATTATTAAGATACAAAGTTGTGCTTGTTAACATTAGTTAATGCACTGTGAGTTAACATTAACTAACGGGCGGCGCGGTGGAAAGCTGTTCAGCTTGTGGAACTGGTCCTTCGTCATGGCTGAGACGCCCCCAAAGTATCCTTTGTATCTGAGTCTGGGATATCAGGGGCAAAAAAAGTCATAAGTGTCTGGTGGTGTCATTTTAAAAATAATTAAATGACTAAAATATGCACAATTAGAGCATAAAATGGCATTTTAAAACTAAATAGTGCAGTTATTTGCGGCACAGTGGCGCAGTGGGTAGCGCTGTCGGCTCACAGTAAGAAGGTCGCTGGTTCGAGCCTCGGCTGGGTCAGTTTGCATTTCTGTGTGGAGTTTGCATGTTTTCCCCGTGTTGGCGTGGGTTTCCTCAGGGTCCTCCGGTTTCCCCCACAAGTCCAAAGACATGTGCTATAGGTGAATTGGGTAAGCTAAATTGTCCGTAGTGTATGTGTGTGAACGAGAGTGTATGGGTGTTTTCCAGTGATGGGTTGTGGCTGGAAGGGCATCCGCTGTGTAAAACATATGCTGGATAAGTTGGCGGTTCATTCTGCTGTGGCGACCCCAGATTAATAAAGGGACTAAGCCGAAAAGAAAATGAATGAATGAACATTAACTAACGTTAACAAACATGAATAAGTACCATAATGAATGTATTACTAATTGTTTGCTCATGTTAGTCAATACATTAACTAATGGACCTTTATTTTATAGTGTTACCAATTAAGTGATATCTTGCGTGACAACAAGGTAATTTTTATATGTATTTCTACCATTTTTTGACATTTTGATATCATTAAAAAAAACAAGTGAATTCCTCAGTTCTATTGTTAATATTGATGCTTCACACCTTTTTGATTTTCTTTGCAAAAATGTCTTGTTTTTTTTCATAAAAATCAGTCTGCATGCTTTTATAGACAGCTTAAAAATCAGGGAAAGCTTTTGTTTTTTTTAAGTTTGTGTTTCAATTTCATTTTTAAGCAGTTTACACACTGGAAATAAAAAAAGTGATTAATACATGAACATTCTTACATATAACACCTTTAAAATGTGTTGGTAATGTTTGAAAAGAACCGATACACACACTGGAAGCAATTCTCAGTAAAAGTGTCAAATCTGTCAGTAAATTTATAAAAGTTTCATTAATATTTAATGACATGTAATTGACATTAAAATGACATGGAATTTTAATGATAAATCCAGTTTTTTTCCACTGTAGTTAAGTTCAAGACAAATAGTAATTCATTCATTCATTTTCTTTTCGGCTTAGTCCCTTTATTAATATGGGGTCGCCACAGCGGAATGAACCGTCAACTTATCCAGCATATGTTTTACACAGCGGATGCCCTTCCAGCTGCAACCCATCACTGGGAAACATCCATACACACTCATTCACACACACGCTCACTCATAGACTACGGACAATTTTAGCTTACCCAATTCACCTGTACCACGTCTTTGGACTTGTGGGGGAAACCGGAGCACCCGGAGGAAACCCACACGAACACGGGGAGAACATGCAAACTCCACACAGAAATGCCAACTGACCCAGCTGAGGCTCGAACCAGTGACCTTCTTGCTGTGAGGCGACACCGCTACTCACTGCGCCACCGCGTCGCCTACAAATAGTAATGATGCTTGTTATGAAATTTATGACACCCTTATAACGTTCTCATGAGAGTCATGTTTATGACAGATTTATGACAAGTTATGTTGTCTTGGTAATGTCAAGTTGTCATAACAGCGATAAATGCTCCTTCATATTCGTGACATATGTGTCATGTTGTGACTATTAATGTTTGACAACAGTCTTATAACACCATTAAAGTAAAAGTAAAGTGTTGCCAAAAAAGCTTTTAATATGTGCAACTTGAAAGAAAAAAAGTCACAGTTTTGCATTTCGCATTTTGCAAACCAGCAGCACATATCGTAGATTAATGCTTAATACATTTCTGAGACATACAGTTGAAGTGAGAATTATTGACCCTACTGCATATTCTTTTCCCCAATTCATGTTCATTGGAAAGAAGATTTATTTTCAACAAATTTCTAAACATATTCGTTTTAATGACTAATTTCTTATGACTGATTTCTTTTATCTTTGCCATGATGACAGTACATAATATTTGACTAGTTATTTTTCAAGATACTAGTATTCAGCTTAAAGTGACATTTAAAGGCTTTACTAGGTTAATTAGGCAAGTTAGGGTAATTGGGCAAATCGTTGTATAACGATGGTTTGTTCTATAGACAATCAGAAAACAAATATTGCTTAAGGGGGCGAATAATATTTACCTTAAAATGAAAAAAATGAAATCTGCTTTTATTCTAGCCAAAATAAAACAAGTAAGACTTTCTCCAGCAGAAAAAATATTATAGGAAATACTGTGAACAATTCCTTGCTCTGTTAAACATCATTTGGGAAATATTTGAAAAAGAAATCTTTTTTTGTCCAATGCAGAATGCAACTGTTACGCCGAACTCATCAGACATGGAAGAACGATGGCTTAAACAGCTGTTCCTACAGGGTTGTGTCTGTCCACAGAGCACCGCTGTATGTCAATGTCACGGTGGACATTGGACAGCCCGAGCGAGCTCATTGAGCCCTGTTTCTGGGTGGTGAAACTCAAGAGACGATTTGCATTGAAACGCAGCATTCACCAGTGCCTGTCGGATCTCATACTGGGTGTTCTTGCTCCACACCGGGCTGCTCTATGGGATCTGTCCATCTAAATCTGTCATTTACAATAGTATGGCCAGAGCTCTGATCAAAACACTACATTTAAGTATTACAGAAATCAAGTAGAATTTAAACAGAATGATCATGTGTAGCTTTCAGGTTTGGAATTAACCCTTGTGGATTGTTCAAATTGCATTATGTTTGGGATGAAAACATCCACTAAATTAAAAAATGTATCAGATTATTATTATTATTATTATTTTTTATTTTTTTTTATATTACCCCTTTAGATGTGCCTCTGCAAAAAAAAGCTTTATTTTTGGCTTTTATATGGAGTATAACAGCAAATTATAGTGTGCATTTAAATATACTTACTTTGTTTTTGTTTACTCCATGTTGTTCTAAGAGCTGAGGTGCTTTCTCAGACGTATCAAGGTAATTGCGCAAAGGTTTCTCTCTCTCTCTCTCTCTCTCTCTCTCTCATGCATGCACACACACACGTTTGTTTTTGTGAATTGTGGGTACATTACATAGGGTTTCATTGTTTTTATACAGCACAAACTGCATTTTGTATTGCCCTAACCTCACCCTACCCCTAAACCCAACCATCACAGGAGACTGTGTGCAGTTTTACTCTCTGATGAAACTCATTCTGTGTGATTTATAAGCTTTTTGAGAAATTAGGGGACGTCAGCAATGTCCTCATATTTCACCACCTTCTTGTAATACCTGTGTCATACCTATGTCATTATACAAATTTGTGTCCTGACATGTCACAAAACCACGCACACACACACACACACACACACCCCTAACCTGATTTCACCAAGTAGGACATGTTCCTGGATTAACATCTATGTTGATTCTAGAACAACATTCCAATCAGAATTAAGGGATACCTTCACCGTTTATGTTAAGTTTAGGCTTACGGTTAGGTTTATGCACTTCTACATGATTGTTATCCAACTATTATTCCCCTCTGATTTTGGGAATAATTTATAGTTATGGTTGGGTTTGGGGGTTGGGAATAGGTATGGATTACATTTTCCAACAAAAATGATGTCCCAGGATCAACATAGATGTTTATCCAGGATCACATCGTACTTGGCAAAATCATGACACACACACACACACACGCACGCACGCACGCACACACACACACACACACACACACAATACTCCATATAAAAGCCATAAACTAAACTTTTTATTTGCACCGTAACTAATTTGTTTGCACCGGAACAGTAAAAATTACAAATTGCATCACTTCCCAACAGGGAAAACCACCAACAATCAAGTATGATTATGTGGTGTCGTGGCTTTGCAATCAAAAATTTTTACTATAATGAAAGTCAATGGGGCAAAACCAGCCACCAACATAACAAAAGGGTAGTAAATTTGTCCAAATTTGTTTTTTGTTTTTTTATTCTAAGCATTTTCCCAAAATATGTGTCAAAATAAGATTTGTCACCAAAAATCATTCCAATTGCTGAACCACAGAGAAAGTTGTGTCCAAATTAAGACTCAAAATCACTCCTGAGTGGTTGAAAAATCCCCAACATAACATAAGGGTTAAAAAAAACATAGAACCTCTAATCGTGACGTTATACAATGTATTCTGTTCTGCTTGTATGCACATTTATACATCACAGAATATGACAAAACATCTGGGAGCAATGACAAATGGATTTCTTATTATGTCGGTTAAAATATTCACGTGTCGATAAATGACGAGTCTGCATGTTCTGCGATTGTTGATTCCCGCTGAACATGCTTCTGATATTTGTTTGGTGAAAATGAATATATATGTATTTAGCAGGTGTTTGGGTCCAGTGATCAGATTTAAATCAGTTTCATTTCAGTGAAATGTAGTTGTAGATGGGTTAATTATTGTACATTGAGGCCCAAGCGGCTGTTCACTCATAAAACTGGGTGGTGTTTACTTTAAAGACTTTATGATCAGAGGAAAAGAAAGAGGTTTGTGTTTACCTGGATTATATCTGTATAATGATATTGTCCTTTCAGATTTTAAGGATCACAGAGACCAAGTCACGATCAGAATGTGTCAGGATTTAAGAGCGTCTGTCAAATAAAGTACATTACAGACTGAAGGAGTTTGCTTCAGTTTATGTTTGTTTTATTTTACTTTTAGTAACCCACATGAAAAAAAATACTATAGTAATTTATTAAGTGTTGTGATGTTTTATTAAGTGTTATGATGTTTTTAAACCATACTATATTAAAAGTGCATTATACTATATTTACAACAATTTATTAATGAACGCTAATGTATACTGTGGTATCAACTATATTGAACTGATAAACTGTAATAAATACTGTAGTATACTTCAGATTTTACTACAATAATCTATATATTAAAAGTATATTATACTGAATATATTATAGTATTTACAACAGTTTATTAATGAATGCTAAAGCATATTGTAGTATCAACTATAGTGAACTTATAAACTAATAAATACTGTAGTATACTTTAGATTTTACTACAATAAACTGGTGTATTGTAGTATAATATACCCTATAGTAAACTACAGTATTGGATAATTTGTTTATATAACTATTGTTGCTGTGTTACCATACAACTATAGAATTACTAACAGGTTAAAGTGCTTTACTACAGTATGGTTCAAAAACACTGTAGTATTTACTATATAGTAATTTACTATAGTTTTTTTCATATGAGTACAATTCATACAATACAGAAACAATGCAATTTGACCTTCTCTACTAAGAGGAATTTGATGAATTCCAGCAACCTGATTGGTCGACAGGTCTACTTTTTTTTTAATCTTTCTTTTTATATATATATATATATATATATATTTAATTCAGAAAACCTGGCGTCATCTTTAAGAAGCATATTTCTCCTTAAGTTTACATTCTGTGGCACACATTTTTAAAAGATCTGGATATTGTAACTGTGAACATATAATTTATTTTAACTGTGAAATAAAATCATTGACAAATGTTTATGAATATTAATTAGAACATTCCTCAAATTTGGCACAAATTGGTGTCTAATGTTTTATTTTTTATCTTATTTGAATAATTTTGAATAGCAGTAATGGAAGAAATCCTATGTTCTGTGAAACGGAAGCTATTATGTTAGACAAATTAGTTATCTACAGGGTTCATACGGTCATGGAAAACCTGGAAAAGTCATGGAATTTTGACATGGCATTTTCCAGGCCTGGAAAAGTTTTGGAAAATCAGAAAAACCCCCAAAGTTTTGGAAAAATCATGTAAAACATATCTGTATTCTGTAATATAGGTTAGTTGTCTTTTCATCGTTTCTGTCCTTGGCCAATCACATTCTCTCACATTATTAGTGCGGTGTTAGCATTATCTAAATCAATTTTACATAGATATAAATATAAGCTGAAACTAAATAGATTGTTGCGTGTTTTACAATATGCTGTAATAAATTTTAACATGTATTGTTTTTTACTACGCATATGTAGACATTGCATGAAACATTAGGTCATGAATTTACTTGAAAGTCTTGGAAAAATCATGGAATCTTAGTAAAATATGTATGAACCCTGTATCTAACATAAAATTACCAAGTATTTACTCTCAATATTTCTCCCATAACATGGTGATGAAAAGAAAATTATGGCATTTATGAAGGTTAAACTCTTCTCTTTGATGGATCTTTGTTGATCAAGGAGTCTTGAGTTTCATGCCTGGTTTTGTTAACTTTTCATAGAGAGTACCACTGTGTTGAGCCTTTTGGCCTATTGAAAAAACAAGCTGGTTTTCTGATGTTGATACTGCAATAAAGATTGACATAAAATAAAGACTTTTATTGTGTAATATGTTTGTACAGGTTTTTAAGCATTACGCATTACCTAATGATCTAAGTATTCATACTATTATAGTTACTTGGTCATGAATAATTTAATCCAAGGATCAGATCTGTGTAGATGTTACTGACACCTTTCATTCATTCATTCATTTTCTTTTCAGCTTAGTCCCTTGATTAATCTGGGGTCGCCACAGCGGAATGAACTGCCAACTTATCCAGACTGACACCTTTCATAGAAAGATTAACAATATGGGGAAAAACTGGATAATAGTGATATAGATTTTGGGTATGTCTAGGATTGATGCACATGCAGAATATATTTCATACATAAAATTGCACACACTGGGTCGCTACTTGTTGAGAAATGACTTGTCCTGCATACAGTTTTGAACGTTTTCCAGCCATTTTGGACTAGTTCACCCTTTTATGCTGGTTTGCTGCTTTTACCGAACCTCGCATGGACTTTACCTTGCCCACGACCACTGCCTGGAAGTCTGTAAGTGTGCTCTGTTTTTCATTGACAGCCCGTTTTATTTATCATGTTTTACAATAAAAGCTGCAAATGCATCCCCAGTTTTCTGAACCCAGAATGTGTACAGACATTTTACTTTAAAATGTTGAACTTAAACGTTTTTCTCCGGATTATTGTTATATTCATTCATTCATTTTCTTTTCGGCTTAGTCCCTTTATTAATCTGGGGTCGCCACAGCGGGATGAACCGCCAACTTATCCAGCATATGTTTTACGCAGCGGATGCCCTTCCAGCTGCAACCCATCACTGGGAAACATTCATACACACTCATTCACACACATACACTACGGACAATTTTAGCTTACCCAATTCACCTGTACCGCATGTCTTTGGACTTGTGGGGGAAACCGGAGCACCCGGAGGAAACCCACGCCAACACGGGGAGAACATGCAAACTCCACACAGAAATGCCAACTGACCCAGCCGAGGCTCGAACCAGCGACCTTCTTGCTGTGAGGCGAACGTGCTACCCACTGCGCCACCGCGTCGCCGATTATTGTTATATATACATGATAAATATGTATTATAGCAAGTATTTATTTTGTTATTGTTGTTGTAGCTAGTTAAATGAGGAAAGTCATATTCCGAGGAAAAATAAAATAAAATGGTGGATTTGGGGGCGACACGGTGGCTCAGTGTTTAGGACTGTCGCCTAACAGCAAGAAGGTCGCTGGTTTGAGCCTCGGCTGGGTCAGTTGGCATTTCTGTGTGGAGTTTGCATGTTCTCCCCGTGTTGGCGTGGGTTTCCTCCAGGTGCTCCGGTTTCCCCCACAGTCCAAACACATGCGCTATAGGTGAATTGAATAAGCTAAATTGGCCGTAGTGTACGTGTGTGAAGGAGAGTGTATGGATGTTTCCCAGTGCTGGGTTGCAGCTGGATGGGCATCCGCAGTGTAAAATATATGCTGGATAAGTTGGCGGTAAATTGTGAGAACCCCTGATGAATAAAGGGACTAAGCCGAAAGAAAATGAATGAATGAAAAAATGGTGGATTTGACTCGGACCAGACAGTAGCCTAGCTATATGAAACTTTTTTGTGACTTGAAACAATCTCAGGCTTTTATTTATTTCAAGAAACTGTATGCGATAACACTATAAAGATTACATTAAAAGAGAACAGTTCTTTTACACAATATCCACATTGATAAACAGGACAAATAAATACAGTAAAAAAATTCAGGTTTGCATGAAAGATCTCATATTTCTTTTCAAGTAAGAAGCACATTTATTAGCAATTAATTTAAGTGAATTAATAAATGTTCTATTTCACATAAGAAGTCTATTAGAGTTGGTATTGAACCAATCTCAATGCAAAATGCACTCAATGGAGCTAGTGACATCACAGCAAATATCAGGAATAAGAAAAGTATAAAATAATAATAATACATCCTTTTTATAAAGACGTCACTAAAACATTCTTATATATTAGAAAATGTAGTAAAATTATTGATCCATTCTGGAACTCTCGAATTTTAGCAGAGTATATACTACTCTCCCTAGCGTCAGTAATTGGAATAGTAAAAATCTAAATAACCTGGGTGCGAATTACAGGGGGGTTTGGGGGGAATTGACCACCCTAATTAACGCTTATTCCTCCCGAATTACGTCAAAACAAGATGTACGGGGGGGTCAGCCCTTTAATAGTGAGAAATAGCTTTCTCTGGTCTGTATCTTAAATATTAATCATTTTAAAAAAGATAATATAAATATACATTTGACCACCCCTATAACGGTTAATACCATTATGAATGCATAATCACAACAATCAGTCTATGCAAGAAAATATTCATGCATCAGTCTGAAACCGGCAGATCTAGAGCACCGATAGACAAAATAGGTGTTTGTTTCTACATATAGCCTAAAAGTAAAGTCAAATCAGCTGCATAGTTTGTAAAATTTGACCAGTAACCTCTAAAATAGCTAATCAGAGGTTGCTGTAGGTCAGAATACACTAAATATCCCTCAAAACACTGAAAACTTAAATACATTTTATTAATAAGTTAGATGTAATTTAAATAAATACTGACGCATATATTACACAAACTCAAACATTCCCAAAAAAGTGCCCCCCCCCCCAAATCTGGTAGCCCGAAGTCCCGGGGCTATTGTTTTTTTCAGTCGGGCTTCCAAAATTTATCAAAAGCGTGCCTAGCAGGCTATCTAGATACCCCGCTGGGCACGGTGTAGATAGATTTTGGTAGCCCGACTGAAAAAACAATAGCCCCGGGACTTCGGGCTACCAGATTTTGCGAGCCCTGCAAAGTATATATGGAATATATTAAGTTACATTTGTTATTATGAAAATCCATAATTTTAATGGACATGATTTTGTATTCTGTAAACAAATAAACCAGAAACAAGCCAATCTGTCCCTATAGAATACCTATAGGTGGGCATATACATTCAACAAAGCGGCAAATTCGACAGCCTTACTGTTATTATCGATTTTTGAGAGATTATGTCTTAATAAATCGAAACAATAAATACATAAATCCGATTTATGTATGATTTATCTGATTCCTGAGTTACAGTCGAGTTATAGAGTTACAGTTTAGGATGTAAAACCAATATATTTGTTTGAATGTTTGAATATTTCCCTTATTTTTCACTCAACATTTTTATTTCATTTTAAAAGGACTGGAAGAAGAGAAAACGTCAGATCACACTGAATGAATTCCTGCATCTCTCCAGCAGAGAGCAGACTCGTACAAATGTGAGTTCTTTATAAATTGTTATACACTACGATAAACTCTTAATTCAAAAAGAAATATTATTTCAGAATCTCAAGTAACTGTACATGACTGCTAATGATACATTAGAGTTACAGAGTTGATTTTGAAGACTGTTGCGGTATTGATTTATTTTGGAAATTATGTTCATAGAGGGCGTCACGGTGGTGCACAATCGCCTCACAGCAAGAAGGTCGCTGGTTTGAGCCCCGGCTGGGTCAGTTGGCATTTCTGTGTGGAGTTTGCATGTTCTGCCCGTGTTGGCGTGGGTTTCCTCCGGGTGCTCCGGTTCCCCCCACAGTCCCAAGACATGCGCTATAGGTGAATTGAATATGCTAAATTGGCTGTAGTGTATGGGTGTTTCCCAGTGCTGGGTTGCGGCTGGAAGGGCATCCGCTGTGTAATAACATATGCTGGATAAGTTGGCGGTTCATTCCGCTGTGGCGACCCCAGATTAATAAAGAGACTAAGCTGAAAATAAAATAAATGAATGAATGTTCAAAAAGGTGGTAAATGTTAAGTAAAACATGTTATATTCATGTAGACCAGAGATGCCCAAACTAGGGCCCTTTGAGGTAACCTTTGATTTGGCCCACCATCCCATCTGAGAAGAGAGGAAGAATAATAGGGATTGTTTAGAGATTGTCATTTCAAATGTAATCTTAAACCTTTTAAGTTATTGTTAAAAGCTAACTGAAGTTAAATGTTTCAATTAAATGGTGTAAATTAATCAGATTTAGTTTAAATGTACATACTGTCACCCGACGGATAGAGGACAAATCAAGGCAAAGTCAGATTCTGCTTGACTTATGTATTTAGCATTGAACTCCACTCTGTTATAAATGTGATTGTTCATGTTTTTATTGCAATAAGTTATCGTTTGAAATGTTAGACTGCATTAGTTAATACGATTTAAAGTAGTGTTTTCTAATAAATTAGGAAATTATCCATGGCAATTAACGTAATTTAATGTAATATAGTTTGGTATATTTATCTTTGGCCCACAGCTCTCAATGATATTTGGTTTTTGGCCCTTTATACGAAAAAGTTTGCGCTCCCCTGATGAAGATCAATGCTCCAGACTTTGTTTCTAATATCTGGAAGAACATTTTTTTATAAATTTCATGTTTGACATTTTTAAAACCAGGTTTTCCTGAAAATCACCGCTATATACAGTTGAAGACAAATTCATTCATTCATTCATTCATTTTCCTTCGGCTTAGTCCCTTTTTTCATCAGGGGTCGCCATATGCTGGATAAAACATATGCTGGATAAGTTGGCGGTTCATTCCGCTGTGGCGACTCCAAATTAATAAAGGGACTAAGCCGAAAAGAAAATGAATGAATGATTGAATGAATGAATGAACTTTCTTTTAGTTTGGCTGGAATAATAATAATAATAATAAAAAACTAGTAAAATACTGTCATCATGGCAAAGACAAAAGAAATGTTATTAGGAATTAGTTATTAAACGCGCTCCCCGGGCGCCGCAGCATGGCTGCCCACTGCTCCGGGTGTGTGTTCACGATATGTGTGTGTTCACTAACTGTGTGTGTGCACTTGGATGGGTTAAATGCAGAGCACAAATTCCAAGTATGGGACACCATACTTGGCCACACTACACTTCACTTCAAATTTTATGTTTAAAAATGTGTTGAAAAAATATTCTTCCTATTAAACAGCACTTGAAATGAAATTAAAATGATTAATAATTTGGTCTTTATCTGATATATTAGTTTTTTGTATTTTTTCCTATTGAAGACACATTGTTGCTAAATCCCAATGGGAAAAAAAAACGAATGGAAAAACAAAACCGAGTGGAAAAAGTGGGCAGTTTGGTGCTCTATTACATCATGGACTGAGATTATCTGACACAGGCATCCTATTGAATTCCCTCTTTGTTGTGTTCCATCACATGATGCAGTTCCCCTATATTAAGAACAGCCTTTGGCACATGGAGCTCCACACAACAAACTGTCTGTTCTTGAGCCCGAAACACTTTAATCAGCGCTACGTTTTTTATGTCATATTTGAAAGGATCCCTATTCTGCCTGTTCTAGGAAAAAACCATTAGAAGAATTTTGATGATTGATAAAACAGCCTTTGTAATGCATCAAAGAGACAGAGAAGTATAGATTGTTAACAAGTTTTAATCAATTATTTTATTACACAAGGAAGTATTTTATTGATCAAACAACCCAAGCTCGTTATTGATACGTACCCCTGTATACATTTCTGGAGAACGCCAAATACGTCCCAGGAGCTACGGTTTTTTTGCAGTTTTTGTTTTCGCAAATTCACCAGAGGCTGCTGTGTACGCTTTTTCAGATCTCAAATTTCTCTTGCGAGTGCCATTCGTTCCTGTTCGTCTTGCGTAATCCACCAGAGGCCGCTGTCGACTGACTGACCGACTGACCCACCCTCCTCCTTCCCTAAACCCAACCAATAGTGTTTTCAAAAGCAATCCAGAAATAGAAAAGCCCTCACGGCAACCTGATTTTTACCACGTTTTCAGATTTTACCACATTCTCACCCTGTTATTTACTTGTTTGTTTTATTTTTTGGCTTTTGTTTTTGTCTTACCCGCTTTCTGGAACCGTTCTTGGCCGGATTCGAATCCCCTCGTCACGGTCAACTCTGCTCTGCATCTTAAATCTTCTGACGTAAACGGCGAGCTACTGGACAAACTGGTAACAGCAGAAAATCCGTCCACACGGAGGTAATCGGTCAGCTGGTAAGCGTGAAAAGGAACGGCGTCACACCGCCCCGTAGTGTTCATTTTAAAGACGTAATGCAGCCATACGTACCTCTGGCTACATAATTCGTGATCTCCAGAAATGTATATAGGGCTACGTTTTCAGATTGAGCCTATGTTGTAATAAAAAGTGACCCTTACAATATCAGAATTAAGATTTTAGACCTTTATTATTTTAGAAAAATAATTAAAAAAACTTTTTGCTGCTTGTTCACACTACTTATTTAAAAATGACAATTTTTGAGGTGTTTTTGAGACAACTTAATTGTTTTAAGTTCAATCCACTTAAATTTGTAAAAACAATTAAGTTAGCTTAATCGATTTGTATTGGGACAACATCAAGAAATTGTGTGGAAGCCAGCATTTTTTACAGTGTAAAGGGGTCAGATATGGACAAAACCAATGTTGGGTTACATTTAGACTGTCAGATTGTCTATTTGATCCAGTGTTGGATAACAACAACCAGTAAGAGTGCTTTTCCCAGTACTGGGTTTGCTGCTGGAAGGGCATCCGCTGCGTAAAACATATGGTGGAATAGTTGTCGGTTCATTCCGCTGTGGCAACCCCTGAAATAGAGACTAAGGAAAATGTAATGTAAAATAAAAATTATCTTTTTATTAAAATTACTTCTTTGTGGAACCAGAAAGTTTTTTTCTATGTCTCTAAAAAAAATGCTGTCATGTTTTAACCCAGCATTGGATCAAATATGGACAAACCCAATGTTGGGTTATTTTTTTAAAAATAAAATCAAAATGACATTTTTCAGCCCAACTGTTCAGATTGTCTGTTTGACCCAGTATTGTTTTTTGAGTGCTTCGATAAAGTTTCCATGCACCCTAAAAAATGCTGGGTTATTTAAACCCAAATTGGGTAAAATTTGGATAAACCCAAACATTGGGTTAAATTTGATCCTATATACATACCTGCCAACACTCCTAACAACTTTCCCGGGAGACTCCTGTATTTCAGACCCATCTCCTGCCACCCTCCCAATTTGTTATTTCTCCAGGAAAACTCCCATAATTTCACCCTGCCCCCGGTCCTCAGCTTTTTGGTACAGTCTATAACACCCCCGGGTCGCCAACTTTGGTATAGTATCCGGTTGCAGCGGCTGCCCGAAACCTGGTCCATAGTACAGTTACTAACACCACAGTACAGTTACTAACCCGGTTCTCAACTGTGTTATTCAGACAAACACACACCACCACCCCCACCCTCCCCCACATTGGGTTACAACAACCCAGCATTTCTTTAGAGTGTGAAAAAAAACGTTATTTTTATGAGTATATAATGTTAAATCTATGTCAAATGATGTTGTTTTTTTACTTCATATTAATCAAATAATAATGAGAATAAATATTTCTTGATCATCAAATCATCACAATGAATGAAGTAACTTGGAGCAATGTTGCTGAATAATTAGCACGTTATAAAATATTGAATAGACGATATTTAAATTGTAAATCAGTCTTTAGTAGTATTGCTGTTTTTATGGTGTTTTGACGAAATAAATGCAGTCGTTGTGTAGATTACCAACAGATTGCTCTAAACGAAACCTTATCCTCTCTCACTTCTCTAAATGGATACTATTTTCATCAGCTGTGGAAATGTGTCCAGATATGGTGTTACAGTAGAGAGAGAGAGGCTTCACATCTGCTGAAGAGGAAACACTATTTTTAATAATCAGAATATCTGCAGTTTTAAACCATAATTGTTTAACAGTTGCATTTATACTAGTTTAAATAAATTACTAGCGCTGCTACAACTACTATTACTACTTCTACTACTAATAATAAACTTTGGTAACACTTTCTATGAAGCTCATGCTTATAATGAATTATATATGAATTCTAATCTTTCTATAAATGTGTCTATAAAAACTCAACAAACATTACACTGTATTATAAGTTATAGCTACATAATAATAATAATTATAATGGTGTTATTAATTAAAATATAAATTCAATTCAATTAATATAAAATAATATAAATACAAATAAAATATTAATGTTATTAATATTTATTACTTAAAGCCATCAATGATGCATTTATTATTATTATTATTTAGTAACTGTATTATGACCCACATTAAGTATTTTGTCTTATCAACAATATAAAACCATTAATTTTGTTTTTGACAGAACAAAGTCTGTGAACTTATAAAGGAATCTGTAACTAAAGCCTAACAATGTTTTAACATTGCAGACTGCATATTTATGAATACAATCATACCTAATTTAGTTATAAATAAGTGTATGGTGTGCTATATACATGTATATTGAAAAATGAAATGTGTCTCTAATAAGTATTAATAACACTATTATGAATGTAGCTGTCATTATAACACAGTATAATGTTTGTTGTGTCTTTATAGGTACAGGTATAGAATGATTATAAATAATTATACACAGAGATATCATTCATTCACTAATTCCAAAAAAATGCTGGGTTCACAATTCCTTCATGTTGTCCCAACACAAATCGATTAAGTTAACTTCATTGTTTTTACAAATTTAAGTGGGGCGACGCGGTGGCGCAGTGGGTAGCACGTACACCTCACAGCAAGAAGGTCGCTGGTTCGAGCCTCGGCTGGGTCAGTTGGCATTTCTGTGTGGAGTTTGCATGTTCTCCCCGTGTTCGCGTGGGCTTCCTCCGGGTGCTCCGGTTTCCCCCACAAGTCCAAAGACATGCGGTACAGGTGAATTGGGTAAGCTAAAATTGTCCGTAGTGTATGTGTGTGTGAATGAGTGTGTATGAATGTTTCCCAGTGATGGGTTGCAGCTGGAAGAGCATCCGCTGCGTAAAACATATGCTGGATAAGTTGGCGGTTCATCCCGCTGTGGCGACCCCAGATTAATAAAGGGACTAAGCCGAAAGGAAAATGAATGAATGAAGTGGATTGAACGTAAAACAATTAAGTTCCCCTCAAAAAAAAACTTAAGAATTGTGTTAATTCAACTCATAATAAAGGTGCAGTATGTAAGTTTGACACCCAGTGGTTGAACTAGGTATTGCACACCTGGTTAAAAACACACGCAAGCAGGTTGCCAGATTGACGACACCAACAGCAGTGTGTCTGACTGTCGAGCCTAAAGGCTGATTTAAGTCGTGTTCTATATAAAAGCAACGGCACGCGATAGAAGGAATATTTTCCATATTAAAAGGTTTTTGTTCTAACCAACACCTCGAATTGGTTGCATTTTGGTCACGGATGCATGCTTTGTGATCCTTCCTGACTGAATGAATGAAATACACTGTTTTCCACCGAGGCAACCCGGGGTGCTGAAATATAATTGGCTAAACTGGTATTGGGTGGGTTAAGTGACCAAAACAAAGGCAGCCGTTCCGGCACGTAACGCACATTTTCAAAGCAGAATATCTGACTTCAGCATTGTTTTTCAGATAAACAAGAACGTTAACTTAGCATGTTTCTGAAATATTTTATGCTTTAGAAGAGTCAAAAACATACATACAGCACCTTTAAATAACTAGTTTGAATTTTTTTTATATGCATGAGATTCATAGGAAGTCTTAGCTAAAATTGTTGCAAATGTCACTGAGAATGAGCCTTTCAGACATGCTGTATAAATCGTTTTAACATGGCAGATTATAGATGTTCTTTTACTGGTGGCTCTTTTGTGTTGCTTCTGTCAAGGTTAATGCTGCACGGTCAAGTTTGTCAGCCTATACTGTCCTGAATCTTCATATATTTCCTTCCTCTCAGATCACACAAAGTGACTTCTTGCTGATTTTTTCTTCTCCTTTTCTCCACGTTCAATTCAAGTTCATTTTTAGCTCTTTTTTTATTTTTTTTTTTACAATAATTATCGTTCCAAAGCAGCTTTAAAAAAGGTTCATGTTATTACATTAGTCAAAATCAGAAAAGTGTTGTGTATAGGTTGGATATTATGTAGTCATACTTAAAGGTCCATTAATGGTTTTTAGATGTTAGTATCAGTATGTTCAAGGATGTCTATAAGCTAGTGCGCTACAAAACAATGACGAAATTTGCTTTTAGAAGATATAAACCTCATATAAACATGTAAAGTTTGTAGTTTGTCACTTCTGCCTAAATGGATCAACGGTTTTATTCACGTCACCTCATACTTCAGTTTCTCATCAAATCTTCTGACCAATCAAATGCTCTCTAGTGTCTGACATGCCCCGCCTCCTTCAAGACGCTTCTCATTTGATGTGCTTGAGCTCAACCGCTCTCACTGGCAGAGATGTGATACAAACAAGACGCTATTGGCTGCTTTTTTTAAAGGGGAGGAGCTACATTACGTCCCACCCTCTCTTCATTTTTCAGTTGAGATTACGTCAAACATCGAATAGAAAATGCTCATTTCAAAGCATTTCAAAGCTGTCACCTCACAGCAAGAAGGTCGCTGGTTCGAGCCTCGGCTGGGTCTGTTGGCATTTCTGTGTGGAGTTTGCATGTTCTCCCCAAGTTGGCGTGGGTTTCCTCCGGGTGCTCCGGTCTCTCCCACAGTCCAAAGACATGCGCTATAGGTGAATTGGTTAAGCTATGTGTGAATAGGAGTGTATGGGTGTTTCCCAGTGATGGGTTGCAGCTGGAAGGGCTTCCACTGTGTAAAACGTATGCTTGATAAGTTGGCAGTTCATTCCGCTGTGGTGACCCCAGAATAATAAAGGGACTAAGCCTAAAAAGAAAATGAATGAATGAATGAATCAACACAATTCTAGAGTTTTTTGGGGGGTGCAACTTAATTGTTTTATGTTCAATCAACTTAAATTTGTTAATTAATCAATTCATGTTGGGACAACAAGAAGGAATTGTGTGGAACCCAGCATTTTTTACAGTGAGATATAAAAGTGCCTGTAGCTGAAGAAGAAATGCTCAAAATGGCTAACAAGCCGTGGATAACGGGAACCTTGTGTTTTCCCTCTCTCATCTGGCCTGTACAGTTCTCTCACACACTCTCTCTCTCTCTCTCTCTCTCTCTCTCTCTCTCTCTCTCTCTCTCTCTCTCTCTCTCTCTCTCTCTCTCTCTCTCTCTTCCCAACGTCATTCTCTCAGTCTGTTTTTGTTTTCCAAAC
>CAIGQV010018170.1:4632982-4648087 GCA_903798115.1 Danio jaintianensis
GGATGGCTATATTTATATTGTAATATCAAACAGCGTCTCTAAAAACACTTTCAGGAGTTAAACATAAAAAGCCGAATACATTTAGTCTTAATTCTTCAATTAATCTTGCTGAAATGCCTATTTTACATTTTACATTTTACCTTTACATTTTACCTTTATTTTACATTTGTAAGACTTTTTGCTGGTTTAGCTAGTGAAGAAGCCTTGTGTGGTCACCAAAGACAGTCTTTACTTTGAACTCTCAGCATCTCCTTTTGGCATTTACCAAATACGATGCATGAAACAGCTGAATTTACTACCAATTCAAAGCAGAACTGACCAATGAGATGTACACTGACTTCCTGTAAGTCAAAATGAGAGCTTTTCTTAGTCATCTTCCTCTCGCTTAACAATCCTTCATTCATCCGTCCGTCCTACTGGAGGTCGTCAAGCTGATTTTCTGAACAGTAAATGATCGGGATTTTCCCAAAGTTCACATTGTATACTGTGTGTGCATGTATGTGGGAACAACATTTTTGTATTTACGGTACTTATTTAATCCACATGAGGAAAACAGCTTATATATCATTCTATTTATTATTATTTTAATCGTATATTTCAGTGTAAAAATTCACGTTTTCTGCGAGAGTATGGTCAGAGTTAGGTGATGGAATATACCAACACAGGCCTATTAGATATACAGCAGGGAAAATAAGTATTGAACGCGTCACCATTTTTGAAACATATTCCTAAAGGTGCCGTTGGCTTGAAATTTTCACCAGATGTTGGTAACAACCAAAGAAATCCATACATGCAAGGAAAACAAACCTAATTAGTTTACAAATTAAGTTATGTGTAATAAAATGAATTGAGACTGGGAAAAAGTATTTAACACATGAAGAAAGGGAGGTGTAGAAAGGCATGGAAAGCCCAGACAGCAGCTGAAATCTCTCAGTAATTCTTCAGCAACCCTCTGCCCTTCCTCAATGTAAATGAATATCAGCTGCTTCAGTCCAACATCTACATTATCAGGAGGATGAAGATGAAACCAGGGTGGACATTTCAGCAAGACAATGATCCAAAACACATCCAAGGAAACTCTCAAATGCTTTCAGAGAAAGAAAATCAAGCTGTCAAATGGCGAAGTCTGTGAAAAACTCACACCTGAGCAATGCATGTGACTTCATTCTCCATATGAGAGACGTCTTTAAGCTGCCGACACCAAAAAAGCCTTTTATATAAAGTATTAAATACATTCAGTAGTTCAGTAATGTTTATGTTTATAATGTTTGGGTTTTTACCAAAATCTGGTTCAATCCCATGTCAACAGCTCCTTTAGAAATATTATTCCCAGGAAAAAACATGGCGTGTTCAATACTTATTTCTCCCACTATGGAGCATTCACACCAGACACAATCACGATGTTCGCGCATAATTAGACACTTTTTGAGCTTATTTGCTTTATTTGCAAGAAATTTATTTTTTTAATTTAAGCAAGTTTACTTGCTTTATTTGTGAAATTCACAACAGATGCTAAATTGCACCAGTTTTATTACAAAATGGCTGGCATGGATTTGTTGAGAGGTTAGCTGTGCTTTATGTGCTATGGAAGCCGTGGACTCGTTCGGCTTTGTGTCTAGATCCAGCATGTCTTCGTAGTTGCACCCAGCTTTGCGAGTTTCACCAACTGAAACTGGGCCGCTACTAGAGCAAACTCCTGATTTGTAAAATTTTCGCCAATTTTTTAACTCTAGTGATTTGTGCGAATTACGTGGTATGCATGCGAAATGGCTAAACTCTCAATTTGCGCCGTGTCATTAGCGCGTCGTTTGCGCCACCTCATTTATGCGAACCACACTGAACACACCAGTAGACTACATTTTTGTAAAAATTTGCATTTGATTGCAGTATTCTAGGTAATATGAACACTAGGGGGCAGTGTGACGACACGTTTTGTTGCTTTTCACGCTAATGATATTTACAGGGACATATTATTGATGAATAAAGGATTATTTTTGTTCAGTTATGTTCAGCACAACACCACAAATACCACAAAACAACTTTAGAGTGTTGTATTTTCCAAAAATGAGATAAAAGCAATGTAAAATCAAGGTAAAACTACGTGGTCATAGTGCACTTTTCTCTTACGTCTGATTTTGAAACACTATTGCTTGGATTTGGGTCAGTGGTTCAGTGTTGCAAGAAGCATGTGTATCTGAAATGTACAGCAAAACAAAACCCCAAGTAATGTATTTCAGATTTGCGAAAAATGTAGACAGCGCCCTCTAGTGGATGCATCATCTGAAACGTGCATCAAAATATAAAAATGTAGGCTGAGGCATGTATTTCCAATGAGCCTGGGTTGGAATATACACACTGTAAAAAATGCCGGGTTCCACGCAATCCCTTCATGTCATCCCAACACAAATCGATTAAGTTGACTTAATAGTTTTTACAAATTTAAGTGGATTGAACATAAAACGATTAAATTGTCACTGAAAATTAAGAATTTTGTTGTTTCAACTCATTTTAAGTGAAGTTTATTCATAAACTAATTTCGAGAGGAGCACGTGCTTATGATTGATAGCAGCTGGTCCCGCATTAGCTAATGCATGATCCACCAATCAGATGATTCCTAAATCACTATAAATAGCCAAAGTATCTTACCGTAGCCATCTTCGTCTTAAAGAATCCCCCCTTCCACCCCTACTCCTCCCCTTTCCTTGACAGGGCAGCATGGAGGCCCAGTGGTTAGCACTGTTGCCTCACAGCAAGAATGTCACTAACTCAAGCCTTTACCTGGCAAGTTGACATTTCTGTGTGGAGTTTGCATGTTCTCCCCGTGTTTGCGTAGGTTTTCCCCAGGGTCTCCGGTTTCCTCCCACAGATCAAAAACATGTAACTTAAGTAAATTGACCAACCAAATCGACACCATAGACGAGCGATTAATTCAGCAATATTCTCTCCATTGTTATTTATAATTTGCATCCACCATTATCAAGCAGGGGAGTTCTCGAGACCAACCTGAGCTCAAACTGCCCTCTCGCCCTGCAACGGGAGGGAGCCCCAGGCTCGAGGATCTCATGAGCTCAGGGCTTTCTCCCGGGACAGCATGCCAAACACGCTTTATATTCAACCATCAGCTAAGGGCGAACTCTTGAAATATGTAGTTTGAACAAGCAGCAAAAGTCATTTTGAGTACAGTTTGTACCGTATAAAATCATTATGCTAAGGGAAAGTCTTTGTAAAACATGGCAACCCAATGTGTGTACAGTATGCACTTTTTTTTTTTTTTACTCTGAGCTGGTCTCTCTTGAGTGTATTTAAAATGTTTTTATGTAATGTTCTATCATGCACATTTGGGTGACGAATTTGTGCTTCAGTTTTTAGATAAGCGCAGATTAAGAAAGGGCAATAGTTGACATCCTCAGATGCTGAATGATTAAACGGTTCATTTTTTCTTCCTTTGTATACTAAGAGAAATGTTTGTTATTGTACATCATTTGGAATAAGCTTTTATAGCAGACCCCTTGAATAGGCATGTTTTAAATCATCTTCCAAATGGATCATGACCCAGTGAAGTGCCTGGTAATTCATTTTTCTGAATAAAGTATTTTTAATTAAGGTAATGTAATACATTTTGAGTCTAATTACCAGATCTTCCGAGCAATGAAAGCACTCTTTTCTGAAATCTCCACCTGTAATAAGAACAAAACATTGTTGAAAATATCATCCATTAAATGATTTTAATGTTTAGTTTTTTTTTGTAATGAAATAAATTGTATATTGTGGCCCGGCATATGTAGCCATGGTGCTCACGAGGGCAAGATAGGCTGATGCTCGAAAAACAGGCTTGTGTTTTAATAGAGACCCGTCTTTCCAGACCACCTTGAAGGATCAAACTCAGAAAGACAAAAGTACACAGTATTGATTTTTGGGAGCACACTTTTGAAAAGAGAGCTGGGAGCACAATCTCATTTGAATTTAAAGCGCCAGTCACCCAAACGGCAAATTTAGATCGAAGCCTAAAAGGGTCAGTTTCAAAGATGATTTGTGTGGTATTTTGAGCTGAACCTTCACACACTCTAGAGACATCAGAGACTTATTTCACATCTTGTAAAAAGGGGCATAACAGGTGCCCTTTAAAGCTTACAGGCATTTGTATGTCGTCTGCCCATAGTTTCATCTGAGGTATTTTATTGTTATTAAAAAGTATTATTGAGTATTAAGAGCATTAAATGTTATTTAAGAGTATTATTGAGTATTAAGTGTTATTTAAGGGTATTGGAAATAGACTTTAATAGTTGATGATGAAAAAAGAACAAAAAAGACTCCAAAATTCTTATAAATTAATTTATAGACACTTGTTGTTAAATAGATGTAACTCTCCTTGAGTTGAACATTTGAGTTTTAGCATTTTTGAAAATATTCAGTTGATCTCTGGGTCTGGCGGGAGCACTTTTAGCTTAGCTTAGATCATTGAATCGGATTAGACCATTAGCATTTCGCTCAAAAAATGACCAAAGAGTTTTAAGTATCATGTGACTGAAACTGAAACTTTCTGAAAACTCCAGCCAGGGTTAAGATTTTCCAAAAGTCCAGAGTTTTCGCCTCATGACATCACTGTGCGCGCTGTTTTCTTCTTTCTGATTGGCCAACACGGCAGAGTTCACACCAAATGCAGAAGATGTGAATTAAGCAAATTTAAGCTTCCTACGTTTGCAGAGCTCTTGAGTATTGGAAATAGACTTCGATGGTTGATTGGTTGTTAGTTTTAGCATTTTTGAGTCCATTTAGTCCATCTCCAGGTCTGGCGGGAGCACTTTTAACTTAGCTTAGCATAGATCATTGAATCGGATTAGACCATTTGCATCTCGCTCAAAAAATGACCAAAGAGTTTCGATCATTTTCCTATTTAAAGCTATTCTGTATTTACATCATGTACAAAGGCTCTGTCCACACGAACAGAGGTATTTTCAAAACCGAATTTTTTTTTCTTTGCGGTTTCGCTGTTCGTCCATACGAAAACGGGTGACTGAAATCAAATCTTTCTGAAAACTCTGCCCAGAGTATGAAGATATTCCCAAACTCCGGGTACAGTGTTTTTGCCTCATGACGTCAGCGTGCTCGCTGTTTGCATCTTTCTAATTGGCCAACAGGGCTGGGTTCACACCAAATGCTGAAGACACGAATGAGGCAAATTCTGCACGTTTGCGGAGCTCTTGAGTATTGGAAATAGACTTCGATGGTTGATTGGTTGTTAGTTTTAGCGTTTTTGAATCCATTTAGTCGATCTCCAGGTCTGGCGGGAGCACTTTTAGCTTAGCTTAGCATAAGTCATTGAATCGGATTAGACCATTAGCATCTCACTCGAAAAAGACCAGAGGTTTGATTTTTCTATTTAAAGCTTAACTATTCTATAGTTATATCGTGTACTACGACTGAAGTAAAATGAAAAGTTGCAATATAAAGTAAAGTATAATATAAAATATAAAGTTATATTACACAATTATAGGTAACACTTTAGTTTAAGTAACAATTCACACTATTAACTACTGGCTTATTATGAAGATATTAAGTGTTTATTAGTAATTAGAAAGTATGATCTTATTTTACATCCCTAAATCTACCCAATACCTAAACCCAAGTACTACCTTAATAACTATCAATAAGCAGCTAATTAAGTTTAATGATGGTTTGTTAATAGCATGCATTGTACATTAAAATAAAGTGTGGCCCAATTATATAGTATTGGACAAGTAGTTTGTAAACGTGGTAAAGACAGAAAAGCCCTTTTTTCATATAGTATTTGTGTTTCATGGTAGAAAGTAGGAGATTAAATTACACTGACAAACTGGCTGCTAAACACGCAGTTGTTAAAATCCCATAATGAAGACTTCTGTTTAGTGTCCTGTAAACAAAGCCGCAACTTTAAAGCTTGCAGCTATCATGGCTGAAGGTATGGTTAGGAAGTGATGGAGTTGGGTGGGAGCTTTTCCAAAGGACTTTTAGAATAAGAGGAAGTGTCATAAGTAATACCAGCTGCAAGGCCTGGGTGTGTCAGGTTTCCTCTGAAACAAACAAACCATTTTTAACTTCCTGCCCAGGCCCACCTTCCCCACAATAAGCCTGACAGGATGAAGGAAAGACGGTGTAATAGTACTGTAGTCTTCATGAGACGCTATACTGGAGCAAACCGAGAGGACACAAATCTACATTACTTAAAATGTGGTCACACTTTACAATAGGGTTGTATTAGTTAATGTTATAAAATTTATTTACTAACGAGAACAACATTATATTTTACTACATTATACTAACATGAAAAACAATATATTTGTTAGACTTTGCCGCAATTTTACAGTTATTTACTGCAAAAATTGCCAGTAAATTACCACATACATGCTTTAGAGTTCACTACTGTAATATGCACTGCACTGTGGGCCATTTGAAAACTTTTACAGTAACTTACTGCATATTAGGAATTTGAAGTATTCTACTGTAACCAAAGTAATCAAGTACTGCTGCTGTAGTTGAAGACAAAAATGAGACAGTTAATGAAAAGTAAATATTGATTAACATCTTGTTTTACAAAATGTATTTAAAACGTTTACTTTTGTATTCACTAGGGATGTCCCGATCAGGTTGTTTTGCCCTCGAGTCCGAGTCATTTGATTTTGAGTATCTGCCGATACCGAAACCCGATCCGATACTTCTATAATACATAAAAAAAGAATAAAGAACACGGAAGAAACAAATCTTATTAAAATATACGATTTTTATACTAAAAAAACAACTTATTTTTTTTTATTTAATTCACCTTATTTTAACATTTAACAACAAACAGAGCACTTCTGTGAGGTAGCTTGAACAATCAAGTGATAAATAACATAAATTCTTCACTTTTGGACTTTAGTGCAACAGTAAATATAAAAAAATCTAATATAAAAACAAATAGCACCTCAACTTAGGGCATGCTCACACTAGGTACAGTTGCCTTGAACCGTGCCAAAGCGCAATTGTCCTCACTCCCCTCTCCCCCTCGGCCTGCACTCACACTGCCGTTTGCATTACGAACCCGAGCACACTTATGTCATCGATGATGCGACTGTTCAGCTTAACAGGAAGAGAAGCACACTCGCTCCGTACAGCGGCAATTGCTTTAGTTCTATCGTTTTAGTTGTTTGCAGTGACACGCAGTCAAATATTTTGCCGAACAGATCCACCACTTTTGACGCTCATAAATTATCATGAAAGTCCTCGTGCTGCAGGTATTAGGAGGTTTGCTGAAGGTGCAGCTGCTGCTATATATATATATATTCGAGTTAGATCGGGAGGTAACATCCGATTCTGATCGAGTATCGATAAATGGTCTACGAATGTAAATACTAGGGATGTCCAGATTCGATCACATGATTGGAAATCAGGTCCAATCACGCGATCGAATCTGGACATCCCTAGTATTTACTTTCGTAGACCATTTAAAATGGATATAATAACAATGAATAATAAAAATACTGTTTGGAATTCCATTAAATGAAATTCAATATTAAATACTAAAAACAAAAATTGTTATGTTATGTTAAAAACTGTAAAAATTGTTATGGTGCGTTCACACCAGATGCAGATGTAGCGTCAGGCGTGAGTGATTTACATGTTAAGTCAATGCAAAGACGCAAATAGACATCCTGTGGCGCAATTCGCGACAATGAGGTGGCGCGAATGACGCTGCGCGAATTGAGTGTTTGACACGCTTAACGTGCAAATTGCGTGAATCGCTGAAGTTTGAACTTTAGCGGACATTTGTGTTGCGTTAACCAATCAGGAGCTTGCTCTTGTAGGGGGCGTGATTATGAAGTAGCGCCTGCAGTTGGTGTCCCGCGGGGAAATCCTCCTGCCGACACTGGACAACTGCTCATCAAACAGGACTTGGCTCAGTCAGAAGCACCGCTGAAAGCTTCCATCATTCAGGTATAGTTTTCAGCAACGAAACTAGAGTAACCGGGCAGACAGAAGTGAATTTAACGCACGAATGAAGCAAATTTGACATGCAAATGAAGTGAGTAAACTCAGAATGTTCATACGGCTATTTACGAGTGAATAGCGTGATTTGTTCGTGTGAGATGCGTCTGGTGTGAACACAGCATCATACTGTACAATTAAAATATGGTAAAGGGCATTTTACCATAAAAAGAAGTTGCGGTAATGCTATTTTACTGTAAAATGAAATTGCGGTAGGGCTCTGCTACTGTAAAACACATGTATAGGTAAGTTACTGTAAAGGGGCAGTTGCGGTAACTTGCTGGCAACAGTCCTGCCATTAAGTTACCGGAAAAATACAATAAAATGTCTAACAGTGTACAGTATTTGTTCATCTTTGTTAACATTACACTGTAAAAAATGCTATTAAATTTTTTTACATGTAAAAACAAATAATAATGCTAAATTGGAGACCCTTGAATGCACATTTCACTTATTTCAATTCAATTCATCTTTATTTCTATAGCGCTTTTACAATGTAGATTGTGTCAAAGCAGCTTCACATAGAAGATTATAGTGAATTGGAATGGTGTCCGTTCAGTTTTTAGAGTTTAAGTTCAGTTCAGTGTGGTTTAATTTTCACTGCTGAGAGTCCAAACACTGAAGAGCAAATCCATCGATGCGCAGCTCTACAGGTCCCGAACCATGCAAGCCAGTGGCGACAGCGGCGAGGAACGAACTTCACCAATTTGCGAAAGTGAAGGAAAAAAAACCTCGAGAGAAACCAGGCTCAGTTGGGCACGACCATTTCTCCTATGGCCAAGCGTCTTGTGCAGAGCTGCAGTCTAGGCGCCGGAGGCTGGTGAACGCTGGACGACAGAGAAGACTCGTCTTTCACTGGGGTCCCACTGGAATCAGTCCTTTTCTCTCCACTCCTCCATGACCACCACAGCAGCTCCTCAGGATACGGCCTGGTCTTGGATTATGGAAACCTTGGGGTCATCTCTTCACAGGTCTTGGTTTGCATTAGTGGCACTGCATAGTTTATGCTAATAACTTTTGAACTGTAAGTTTCAAATTCCTGAGCTCATTTAGATTTACCACATTTTATATTTTAGGTCAGGGGTGCCCAAACTTGGTCCTGGAGGGCCGGTGTACTGCATAGTTTAGCTCCAACTTCCTTCAACACACCTGCCTGGAAGTTTCAAGTATACCCAGAAAGAGCTTGATAAGCTGCTTCAGGTGTGGTTAATTGGGGTTGGAACTAAAATATGCAGGACACCGGCCCTCCAGGACCGAGTATGGGCACCCCTGTTTTAGGTAATATAAATATATTTTTTAAATAAATACTGGAGTATCAATCAGAACGAAGTATCTGAAATCATAACCAGGGGTGGATTTCCTGCACAATGACGTAACCACGGACTCGTTGCATTGTTAAAGAAATTAACCAGCTAGTCGTCACAATTAATCTTCAAAACTGGCGCTTTTATGCCCTTTGGGTTCAGAATTTCATCTAATGCTTGAAATATGTTGAAACTTCAAGTGTTGAAATATGTCCAAAATACTTGGCTAATAATACTTTTGGGAAAAGCATGGCTAGTTTCTATCCTATAGGGAGGATGTTGAAATATTTTTGCATGCCAAGAGAATGCCTGCAAATCAGTGCATTCATTTGTGTGTGAGTGAATATAACTCTTATGTGGTATGAAGTATTTACAGCAAATTTGGCACTTAAAATATCTGTTAATTAATAGTTTCCATATTTTGTGTTTTTTTTTTTTTCGTTTAGTTACTGTTGTGAATTGCATTATGGGATGTTGATCTCTGCTCTGTCGACTTTAGATGCTGAAAATTCAACTCTACAGTTGAACAAAGTGACTTTTATTGACATTTTAGTAGTTTGAAATAATATAATGTATAAGATTATAATGTATAATTATAATATAATGTCACAAGGTTTTTGTAGCGTAATATACAACACCAACACAGACAATATATCACTTTAAACTATTAGAAATGTTTATAAAAGTTGCTTTTTTTTTTTACTTTTCAAGGTTGAAAGTTGTTAGAAGGAAGATCAGGGTCCCATAATGCAATTCAAAAGCACAAATAAATGGAAAAATAAAAACATAAATCATAAAATACAGAAAACTGCTAATTTACAGATATTTTTTTTTTACAGTGTAAGGGTTCAGTCTAAGGACACATGCAGCGCTCAACACAACAAAACATGACAATGGCTTTGACTGCAGTGTAGTTTGTCCAAGTGAACTCAAAATTGGCATGCAGCGTCTGTTATTGTTCGTGATGACGGTTGTGTCTCTTGAGAAGCATTTTGATAGCAAGATGTCAAAAAAAAAAAAAGATTATCAGAAAATATCAGATTTATTTAGTTATTTATTTATTGCCGAAATGTATTATAAGTGAAATGTCTTTTGGTTTATTTACTAATTAACATCATTTACATTTATTATTTGAAGGGATAGTTTCCCAGTACTGGGTTGCTGCTGGAAGGGCATCCGCTGCGTAAAACATATGCCGGAATAGTTGGTGGTTCATTCTGCTGTGGTGACCCCTCATAAATAAGAGACTAAGCCGAAAGAAAATTAATAAATGAATGAATTTGAAAGGATAGTTGAGCCAAACTCTGTCATCATTTACTCACCCATGAAGAAGCTGAAAACCTATAACTATTGACTTCCATAGTAGGGATAGCAAATATGGAAGTCAATGGTTACAGGTTTTCAGCATTCTTCAAAATATCTTCTTTTGTGTTCAGCAAAAGAAAGAAACTCGTAAAGGTTTAGAACCACTTGAAGGAGAGTACATTTCTTGATATGTTTTTTATATTCCTCTGAACTATTTGCAAATCATTCATTCATTTTCCTTCGGCTTAGTCCCTTTATTATCCAGCATTTGTTTTACACGTGTATTTTTTTCCTGTATATATTTAGATCATTTCAGCATTGATGCCAAGCTCCAAAAAACACCACCAACAACAAAACAACATCATAAAAGTTTCGACAACTTGAGTGCTTTAATCCAAGGCTTCTGAAGCCAAAATACAGCTTTGTCTGAAGAGAACAAAATGATATTTACAGTAAAACTGAAAAACAGCACTCAAGTCTCATTCAAGAATCATTCAAGACTCTCAGGCACCTCAGATTTTTAGTAATTCTTTCGTTTACTCACCCTCAAGTCATTCCATACTCTTAACAAATTAGTTTATCTAACTAAGATATTTTTAACAAATCTGTGAGATTTCTGTCCCTCCACTGGAAGTCTGTTCTGCCAAAACACAAATTAGGACGACAGATCCATATGAATCAGGGGGATTAATCAGAGTCTTATCCATCACAATATTATGAACTGGTGTCATTTAGGCTTTTATTGAAGGGTTAGTTCACCCAAAAAAATCTTCATTCATCTTCAAAGACAAATTAAGATATTTTAGATGGAATCCCAGAGCTCTCTCATCCTCAAAAGATAGCAAAAAAGAAAAGAAACCAAAAAATTTGTCAAAACATTTCATGTGACTTCAGTGGTTCAACTGTAATCATGCGAAGCACCAAGAACACTTTTGTGTGGCAAAGAAAACTGTAAAAACTACTTTGTTCACCTTTGTCTTGGTTGTGTGTGTGTGTGTGTGTTTACTACGTGTAATATGATACTTTTTTGTGTGTTGCGTTGCTGACTTTTATGGTACATTGTCTTATCGATAGTAAAATCACACCCTGAGCTGTTGCGGAGAAGCCAAACAAGGTCATTTTGAACTGCTATTGAGTGCACAGAAGTGTTCTTGGAGCTTCATATAATTACAATAGAACCACTGTAGTCACATATAATGTTTTGACAATGTTTTTGGTTTCTTTTCTGTACTTTGAACGTCTTGATCCATTGCTGTCTATGGAGCATGAGAGAGCTCCAGGATTTCATCTAAAATATATTAATTTGCATTCTGAAGACGAACGAAGGTCTCAGTGGATTGAAACAACATGACAGTGAGTAATTAATAACAGATGTTTAATTTTTGAGTGAACTAACCCTTCAATAAAAGCCTAAATTACATGAGTTGATCATATTGTGATGGAGAAGACTGATTAATTCACCTGATTCATATGGATCTATCGTCCTGATTTGTGTTTTGGCAGAACAGAAATCTCACAGATTTGTTAAAACTAATTTGTTTTGAATATGGAAAAAAATAAAAAATAAAAATCTTCAGTTTTGGCTGAACTAACCCTTCAACACAACAGAGGCACAATCATAACAGGCACAAACTAATCCTTTACTCTGTTTTAATATATTTGAATGACCATTTATAAATCTCCTGCTCCCCCCCCCCCCCCCCCCCCCCGCATCCAGTTCCTCACGTTCTGAAGACCTGTGCAGAGTTCATAGAGAAACATGGGATTGTGGACGGAATCTACAGACTCTCAGGAATCACATCTAACATCCAGAAACTCAGGTCGGACAGTTTTTTTTTAAACCCTACTTGCATACAGCCTGTGTTGGGTGTAATTAGTAACTAGCTACTGTAAATAAATGACTTAAAATTTTAAGTAAATGAATTACTGTTAATTTAATTACAGTTACTTATAATGCATTTGCCCTAAATACTGTAAATACAGTCAGAAGTTGTGTATAAATCAATTCAGAGAGGCAGAAATATACAAATATATTTAGCATAGTAATTGTGATTTTTAACTAAAGCTTACATTCATCAAGACGATTGCACATGCTTTAGAAGAGTAGCAGAGCATTTTGTTTTATTTGTATATTTTGCATAATAACTAGATTTTTCAAATAAAGTAGGTTACATTATCCATGCTTAAGACACAATGAATTGAGTAATATATTTATGACCATTTTTGTTTGTGCATTGAGATTTATAGGGATTTCAAGTAGTACTAAAGACTTTGAGTCTTGTTCATCGAGATGAATGAATCTTTTTTCGAGTCATTTCATTCAATTCGTTCAGTTTGCCAAAATAACATTAAAATGTTACGAGATGCTTTCAAACACATCTACAACTAGCCCAAACGTTGATCACACTACAAACAAGTCATAACTAGAATGCTACTGTACAATGCAATGCTACTAAGAAAGAGAAAAGAATCCTTCATTGTTTACTTTGTGTTATGTCTGATTAACTCTGATCACCTCATCTGGCATGTCTTCAAATTTGAGTCGTTCGTTCACCTGACACTGACAGTCCCATATAAGCTTAACCAGTAGGTACAGTCTGAGCCGGAAACACACAAGATTAGTTCACCTTTTGAGTCTTCGGGTCTTTGAGTCGTTCGTTCATCACGTGACAGTATGTAAAGAGATGACTCAAACCCGAAGACTCGAGAGATGAACGGGTCAAATCTTTTTCTGGCTCTAAATGTATATGATTGGCTTCTGTCTTTCACGTGATGAACGAATGACTCAAACCCGATAGAGGACTCGAATGTGCGCATGCGCGAATGAACGAATCACTCCCTGAGAGGACTCATTGTTCTCGAGTCACATAAAAGATTCGTTAAAAATTATGATCAATACCATCACTAGTATTTAGTATTTAAATGTCTTTTCAGACATGGTAATTAGAAACGATATAAAGATACAGTTTCCTAATGCAATTGGTAATTAATTACTTTTTTTGAAGTAACTTACATTTATATTTGGTCATGATGCTTTTGTTCAAAGTGATTTACAATTGAGGAGGCATTCAGCGATAAATAAAGAGGCAATACATACAAGAAGTGCTAATTATACAAAGGAAGTATTATTGCTCATAGAATTAAGGACTAGAGTAAGGAGCGCGGAGAATTTTTTTTTTAGAAAGAAGAATGTTTCTACATTTGGTTTGTCAAGCCCACTCACCTGTATGAAATTCACTTCATAAATGCACAATGTTTTTTTTTTTTTGGTTTTTTTAAGATGTTGAGTGATCGTAAAGTGTTTTCTACAGGTGGTTTGTCAAGCCCACTCACCTGTGTGAGGCACAGTCAGGGTGTACTCACACTAGGCACGGTTGCTTTGAACTGTCCCCGGGCGCGATTGTCCCCCCTCCCCTCTCCCCCTCGGCCTGCACTCACACTGTATATTTAACTTTCGAGTCTGAGCATGCTTACATCATCGATGATGCGACTGTTCAGTTAGGAAGAGAAGCGCTCTCGCTGCGTACAATGGAGATTGCTTTAGTTATATTGTTTTGTATTATTTTAAGTTGTTTGGGATGCAGTGACACACAGTCAAATCTTTTGCTAAACAGATCTACCACTTTTGACGCTTATAAATGTTCATGAAAGTCATCATGCTGCAGGTATTAGGAGGTTTGCTGAAGGTGGAAGCTGAAGTGCAGCGAGGGGTTTGCATCTTTAATAAACTATGACAGTTCACGTTCATTGAAAAGTAAGAATGATTAATAAATCCATATGATATAAAAATAACATAAAAATGACGTCGCGTCTTTAGCTTCATGCTCAGGCACGCTTTGCACTCACACTACAAGGGTACCGCACCAAAGCCCAACTGAACCATGCTCGGCACACCTCTTCCAACCGGGCCAGGGCCGGCCAACTGAACCACGCCTGGGCCCTATTCGGAGCACTCACACTTATCAAACGAACCGGGAAATGGGAGTCAAATGCGCCTGGGCACAGTTTGGATAGCCTATTGTGAGTACACCCTCAGAATTGCATAATGTTTTGAAGTTGTCATGTGGTGGGGGAGGGGGTCCTGGTGATTGCTGATGAGATGAGATTTAACCTAACTTACCCAACACTGTATATATACAGTAGTTTAGGATGGTGGAAGTGTTTATGGTACTTGACTTAAAGCATTTCTACAATCATTTTCTTTGTAGTAAACATGTGTTCCTCTGTGTGTGTATATTCAGACAGGAGTTTAGCTCTGAACTCTGTCCTGACCTCACTAAAGAAGTGTATCTTCAGGATATCCACTGCGTGGGCTCTTTATGTAAGCTGTACTTCAGAGAGCTGCCCAACCCGCTTCTCACTTATGAACTCTACAACAAATTTACAGTAAGTTGTGTGAGTGGGGAAAAAAAGTGGGCTGGAATAGAATGGAATGGAATAAAATAGAATAGAATAGAATAGAATAGAATAGAATAGAATAGAATAGAATAGAATA
>CAIGQV010018170.1:4648272-4665772 GCA_903798115.1 Danio jaintianensis
GAATGGAATAGAATAGAATAGTATGGAATGGAATGGAATAGAATAGAATAGTATATAATGGAATGGAATAGAATAGAATGGAATAGAATAGACTGAAATGGAATGTAATAGAATAGACTGGAATGGAATGGAATAGTATGGAATGGAATGGAATGGAATGGAATAGAATAGTATATAATGGAATAGAATAGAATAGTATAGAATAGAATACACTCCAAAAAAATGTGTTGCTTGTTCAAACAACTTCTTTCAAATAAGCTGAAAACATCACAATTCTTGAGATGTTTTTGGGACAACTTAATTGTTTTATGTTCAATCCACTTAATTTTGTAAAAACGATTAGGTTAACTTAATCGGTTTGTGTTGGGATAACATGAAGGAATTGTGTGGAACCCAGCATTTTTTACAGTGTAGAATAGAATGGAATAGATGAACAATTCTGAATCAAATGAAAGTCATTGCATTAAATAACAAAAATAACTTAAAAGTTGCAATATAAATTAAATAAGAAAACGTTCAGTCATGTAAACGAGGTTAAAACCTTTTCCACAAGTTTTATATTAGACATTAAACATGCGTAAATGTTCCCTGGTGTACAAATAGTAGGATATAAATTAAGATTAGTTCCATCTGGACCACTGCAACAACCAAATGATTATGAGCTATATATACAGTGCTTAGCATAAATAAGTACACCCTATTTTGAATATTATATTTTTATCCATTTCTCAGTGAATATAGGAAATATACTTTTGGTCTATAATATGAGTTTGTTCACCGAACATGTTTACTAATAGAGCAATAATATATTTAAATTCAAACCAGTTATTGCAAAAAATGTTTACAAACTACAAAATTAAAAATTGGATATGTTTATATATATATACAGTGCTCAGCATAATTGAGTACACCCAATTTTGAAAATGAATATTTTATCCATTTCTCAGTGAATATGGGTCATATATTTTGGTGCATTTGAACAAAACATATTTATTAAACAGGCATTTTTAATAAAATAATATTTAGGCCCCCGAACATCTTCAGAAATATAAAGACAATACATTTAAATTCATGTGAAATATTGGGGAAAAAATTACAAAGTACAAAATTTCAACACAATTTTACACATTTTTTTCTTTCTCTTGAATTTTGCTCTTTTTAAAAATTTCATCTAATATTTTTCTCTAACATATAAATTTGGATGTACTCATTTTGGACCGTTATCGTAAGTTATTTTGTTAGATAAGCTCCAGATTTGGCTTCAGTACTGACTAATCTAATGTATATGCACAAATATAATATTGTATAGCTTCCTATAGAAAATATTAATCTAAATGAGAGATTTATGAGGGGTGTACTCATATATGCTGAGCACTGTATATATTTTTATCCAACATAATAATTTGGGTGTACTCATTTTTGGATTTCTTAAAATATTTTCTTTCTTAATACATTTTAAAACTTTTTTTAAAGTTGACCCAGATCATCTTCAGACCATGTTAACCAAAACTTATGGAATTCATGTTGATAGACAAAAACTGTTGTCATTTAGTACATGCGCAAACTTGATGTAATGCTGCCAGATGACATTACAGGCTGAATCATGCAATGGTTTGAAACATTGAAGCCAAACTTAATGTGTGTGATCTAGACCTGACATTGACCAAACTATGTCAGTTTGCGCCACAATTGACAAACAATTAAATTCTATCAATAGAAATCATACAAATTTTATCAAATGACCTTTAAATAGTTTTGTCTAATGTCATGAGACTGGTCTTGTTAGATTCCTTGGATTATACCAAGAACATTTATATAATTTATTCCCTAATTGACACCACTTCCTGTCCACCATCTTGAATTAGTTTGAAAATCTGTTGTTTTGAACTCTCCGTAGATCGTTAGACCAATTTCCACCAAATTTGGCTCAGACCATGCTGCCAACAAGTAATAGAATTTTCCAGTTGCTCTGTAGCTTGTTGATGTCCTTGTTTATGATGTGGCTGCTGGACTGCTTGGCCCCAATAATTGCTGCTTGCTGCTATATTATATATTTGTATTTTAAATGAGGAATAAAAATGAATAGGTGCACAATAAAAAAAAATGCAAAATGGCTTCCTGTCACATTCATGAATGACATCAATCTTGTTCTGTAAAGGATTCATTCATTATTTTTGAATTAAAGGGAAAATAGTTGACAAAAACATCCATTATTTTGGATTGCTGCATATTTCTGTATATAATTTTATATTTTTATCATAAAACACTTATCAGATATGAAATATTAAGCTGCTTGTGTCTTATCTCAAAGGCTTATGCTCTTAAAGTTGGCTTTATTTCTATATATATTTATACAGTTGCTCTGTAGCTTGTTGCTGTCCTTGTTTATAATGTGGCCGATGGACTGCTTGGCCCCGATAATTGCTGCTTGCAGCTATGTTATATATTTGTATTTTAAATGAAAGCCAACTTTAACAGCATAAGCATTTGAGATAAGACAGAAGCAGCATAATATTTTATATCTGATAAGCGTTTTATGATAGAAATATAAAATGATATACAGAAATATGCAGCAATCCAAAATAATGGATGCTTTTGTCAACTGTTTTCCCTTTAATTGAAAAATAGCTATATAGAAATAAAGCCGACTTTAACAGCATAAGCATTTGAAATAAGACACAAGCAGCTTAATATTTCATATCTGATAAGCGATTGTCAAAGCAGATAAACATGCTAAATAGCATTTTGTTAACAGCAGAATTATTAATCATTATATTATATTATCACTAGCAAAATTATTATGAACAGTGTGATGTTTCATAAGTTTGAAGTGTAAACGTTTTTCAGATAAAGGGATAGTTCTCTCACAAATGTTCATTTCCTCATCATGTACTCACACTCAAGTAATTCCAAACTTCTATGAGTTTCTTTCTCCTGTTGAACACCAAACAAGATATTCTGAAGAATGTTGGGGAAAAGCAGCCATTGGCATCCATAGTAGGAACAAAAAATACTATGTTTTCCCCCAGCACTCTTCAGATTATTTCTCTTTGTGTTCAATAGAAGAAAGAAACTCAAACAGGTACAAGTAAAGGATGAGTAAATGATGACAGAATGTTCAGTTTTGGGTGAACTGTCCCTTTAAGTCAGTTCGTTAGGTATATAAATATCGAAGGATGCAATTCAGCTGCAGATCAGACTAAACATTTAGCTTTTTGTCAGCCTAACAACAATAACTTTTGCTTTTTCTGAACTGTCTACGGCTGTTACTTACAGCCCTGATGTATAAACAGTAGAAAACACTGTTCTCCAGCATCCAGGAATTATTGTTAATACATGTCTGTGTTTGTGCAAAGCATGCAGTGTCGGTTAAAGAGGAGCAGGAGCAGCTGCGAAACATCAGGAGTGCCATAAAAGAACTTCCTGATTCACACTTCAGGTACAGTCCACCTTTTTGTGCTGGGATGATTTAACGTGTACCTAAAAAAGGGTCAATTTTTGGAAACTGAGATGTATATGTCATCCGAAAGCTGAATAAATAAGATTTCCATTGATGTTTGGTTTGTTGGGATTGGACAATATTTAACTGAGATACAATATTTGAAAGTGTGGAATCTAGGGATGCACCCATGTGGATATTTTTGACCGATATCGATAGCTCTTTAGATAAATATAATTATTTTTCATTTTCCTGCATGATTATTCATTCATTCATTCATTTTCTTTTCGGCTTAGTCCCTTTATTAATCAGGGGTCACCACAGCGGAATGAACTGCCAACTTATCCAGCATATGTTTTACACAGCGGATGCCCTTCCAGCTGCAACCCAGTACTAGGAAACACCCATACACTCTCATTCACACACATACACTACGGACAATTTAGCCTACCCAATTGACCTATAGCGCATGTGTTTGGACTGTGGGGGAAACCGGAGCACCCGGAGGAAACCCACGCCAACATGGGCAGAACATGCAAAGTCCACACAGAAATGCCAACTGGCCCAGCCGAGGCTCGAACCAGCGACCTTCTTGCTGTGAGGTGACAGCGCCACCCACTGCACCACCGCGCCGCCCCAAATCAGTAAAGTTGACCCATACAATGTATTTTTGGCTATTGTCACCTGCGCGGTGTACTGTAAGACTGGTTTTGTGGTCCAGGGTCACATAAGTGGCTTCTTTGTTTACTCCTGTGTTGTTCAAGCATGTGTAATTTCTTTCCTTTTATTGTGTAACACAGAAAGCAAAATTTGACAGAATATCCTGACTGTAAATATTTCATTTGTGATTGACTGACATGGGCCTGATCTCTCAGCAGAAGTCTCCTTCATGAACCATTCACTCTTGTGTATCAAAGTGAATGCTTTCCCATGAATCATTTGACCTGTAGTTCACAAAAACATCATTACAGTACAACAGCTTATCTTACTGCTTAATTCCCATTGTGTATTGGAGGATTTAACTATAGCTGCACAACATTTTCCAGAAACCATAGAAACTTTGCCCGGCACGGTGGCTCAGTGGTTGGCACTGTCACCTCACAGCATAGGTGAATTGAGTAAACTAAATTGGCCGTTGTGTGAGTGAGTGAGTGAGTGAGTGAGTGAGTGAGTGAGTGAGTGAGTGAGTGAGTGAGTGAGTGAGTGAGTGAGTGAGTGAGTGAGTGAGTGAGTGTGTGTGTGTGTGTGTGTGTGTGTGTGTGTGTGTTTCCTTCCCAGTACTGAGTTGTGGCTGGAAGGGCATCCACTGCGTAAAACATATGTTGATGGTTCATAGTTGGTGGTTCATTCCGCTGTGACGACCCCTGATAGATAAGAGACTAAGCCGAAGGAAAATTAATGAATGAATGGTACCTTTGTCTGAAATCCTTTGTTTGAAACACATTGGTTTAATGACATCACACAGGAAGTGGTGTCACAACTTCGTACTTCTTGCACTATATAATTAGAGTCTGTTTTATGCAATCAGAGTGGAAAAAGTCTTCATTTTGTGCCTTATTCTGTTGAACCCGAAATAATTATTAGCAACATTTTTATTCTTTTAAAAATATTTTCCAAGTGCTGTTTAACAGAGAGATTTTATTTGAACGTTTTTAAACATAACAGTTTTAATAACTCATTTTTATATTGATATTTTCCAATATACTAGTATTCAGTAGCTGTGATTGTATAGTAACTAGTAACTACACTGTAAAAAAAAATCTGTTAATTAAGTGTTTTCTGTTTGTTTACGGTTGTGAATTGCATTATGGGATGTTGATCTCCGCTTTGTAGACTTCTGATGTTGAAAATTCAACTCTACAGTTGAACAAAGTGACTTTTATTGACATTTTAGTAGTTTGAAATAATATAATGTATAAGAAATAATAATATAGAGAGAAATAAGTCCGTAAAATAAATGAAAATGTACTGGCAGTTTATTACAAAGTTTTTGTAGCGTAATATACAACACCAACCCAGACAATATATCACTGCAAACTATTACAAATGTTCATGAAAGTCACTTTTTCCAACTTTTCAAAGGTTAAAAGTTGTTGGAAGAAAGATCAAGGTGTCATAATGCATTTCAAAAGCATAAATAAACAAAAAAATAAAAACATGAATCACAAAATATGAAAAACTGCTAATTTATGGATATTTTTACAGTGTAGGCTAATTAGGCAAGTTAGGTTAATAATGAAAGTCATTGGACAACAATGGTTTGTTCTTTAGTCAATCAAAAAAATAATAATTTTAAGGGGGGTTAATAATATTGTAAGCAGTTTTTATAAAAAAAATTATTACAACCAAAATGAAAGAAATAATAATATCTCCAGAAGAAAAAATATAGTTGGAATTACTATGAAAACTTCCTTGCTCTTGTTAAACATCACTTGGGAAATATTTGAGAAATAATTTAAATTAAAGAGGGCTACTAATTTTGTATTTAACTGTATATGAATGTTAATGTCTTAATGGCTGCATTTTCATCTTTTTTTCCACAGAACTCTGGAATACCTCACTAAACATTTGGCGTATTTAGCCACCCTCAGCCACCAAACCAACATGCATGCTCGCAATCTTGCCCTGGTGTGGGCTCCAAATCTACTTCGGTGAGCTTTATATTCATTTTATACACACATCATTAATCCCAACTTAACCGTTTCCCAACCCAAACAGTGTTTCCCAACCCTGTTCCTGAAGGCACATCAACAGTACACATTTTCAATCTCTTCCTAATCAAACACACCTGAATCAACTCATCAGAACATTAGAAGAGACTCCAAAACCTGAAATGAATGGGTCAGATAAGGGAGACATCCAAAATATGTACCCAAAATATATGAATGTCAGACACTAGAGAGCATTTGATTGGTCAAGATTTGATGAGAAACTGAAGTATGAGGTGACGTGAAAAAATCGTTGATCCATTTAGACGGAACTGACAAACTACAAGCTTTACATGTTTATATCAGTTTTATATTTTCTAAACGTGAATTTTGTCACTGTTTTGGAGCACATAATAATATATTATATATATATATATATATATATATATATATATATATATATATATATATTATAATAATAATAATTCCTTACATTTATATAGCGCTTTTTTCAAAGCGCTTTACACAATGGGGGGAATCTCCTCATCCACCACCAGTGTGCAGCATCCACCTGGATGACGCGACGGCAGCCATATTGCGCCAGACCGCACATAACACACCAGCTGATTGGTGGAGAGGAGGCAGAGTGATGAAGCCAATTATAATATGGGGATGGTTAGGAGGCCATGATGGACAGAGGGCCAGTGGGCAGTGCCAGTGGGCAAATTTGGCCAGGATGCCGGGATTAAACCCCTACTCTTTTTCGAAGGACATCCTGGGATTTTTAATGACCACAGAGAGTCAGGACCTCGGTTTAATGTCTCATCCGAAAGACGGCACCCACTGAGCAGTATAGAGTCCCCATCAATATACTGGGGCGTTAGGACCCACACAGACCACAGGCTGAGCACCCCCTGCTGGCCCCACTAACACCACTTCCGGCAGCAACCCATTTGGTCTCCCATCCAGGTACTGACCGGGATGGGACCATGTGGGCGACCATGTGAGAGTTGCAGAGAGCTAGCTGCCGGCCAAGATATTATAGATATCCTTAAGATTTAACAGACTGAAACTAACATCTACTTTTTTTATTTTAATTTCACGGGACCTTCAATGAGGTCTTTTGACATTCAAATAGGCCTTATAATATGTGGGTTTTAAAGTATAAAATATATTATGTATTGTGTGTATATATTAATATGTATATATGGAGGTCCTCATAAACCACATATACAAGTGTGTGTGTGTGCGCGCATCTATTTAGAAATATTAGACCATTTCCATGCTATGAATGAACTTTTGTTTAATTGTTATCTCTTCAATTAGCCATGCTCTTCAAAAACATCTACATTCCTCACAGAAATTATTTTGTATTTATTATGTCAATTGTTATAATCTGCTACCAGGAACATGCTTTTCTAGCTGCTCTCTTTTGTCTTTTGCTGTAGTTCTAAGGAGGTGGAGGTGCCCTCCTGCAATGGAGATATCGCATTTCTGGAGGTTCGGGTCCAGCAGTCGGTTGTGGAGTTCATCCTCAATCACACCGAGCAGATCTTCAACCTGGAGTTTCAGCCCTCAAAGGCCAGAGACGGTACAGCTAGCATTCCATTAGCTATCAGAGACAGAATCTGCGGTTTTTGCTATTTCTGTGCAGATTTTTGTAAGAAAAAATAAGCAGATTTATACGGTTTTATGCAAGGTAGGCCTGTCACGATATCTATTTTTTGTTGTACGATATATTTCACTACAATATATTGCGATAAATGATATTACTGTCATTTTAAGACCATTTTATGCCACTCATTATATAATGTCAGAATGACACTATAATATCATCATAATGCAAGTACACTCTTCCAAAGAACACATCATATTTTATTCTTAAGAATATTTCATTTAATTATAGTCATTTTAACAGTTTAATAATCAGGCATTGGAATCAGAATGTGGAAACGCATATCCTAAATAAATATTAATAAATGTTAACAAGGTAAAGAGTAACAGAGGCTGCGATATCTGCTACCAGATCTATTTTCAGTCGTCAGACACCCACATGAAAATATACTATAGTAATTTATAGTAAATACTGTGTTTATTGTGTTTATTTAGTGTTTATTTAACCACACTGAAACCTCCAATAGAGATAGAGATGTTGCACAATCAGCTAAAATGTTGCTAGAATTGGTTTTTATGTATGGGCGATATATATTGCATCACCAAAAATGATTGAGCTCATGTCCATGTGTTGTGCGATAAGTTGATATATTGATTATTGTGACAGGCCTAGCGCAAGGGCATAGAATTAGCATGGCGTGTGTTAGTGACGTGTCCCCACCTGTATTCACAGATTACTGAAATGTCCCGACCAATAATTTAATTGCCTCTGAAATAAAATAATGCTCTGTCAAGTGTCAATTCTACTGTCACCATAATAGCAACCAGCCATGCAATTGCAATTAATCAAAATTTGGTTTCGATTTTGTCCTCCACAGCCATTTGAGATAAAATGATTATTGCGTCGTATGCCTCCCCCTTTCCTGAAGTCTGCATTAATTCCTCCTCAAAATTTACTTTTGTAGTTTAATTTAGGTCCCCACTAATGTCAAAGGCAAGTTTACGCCCTTGATTTCGAGAGTGAAATCTTAACATATGAAATAAAAACTAAAAAAACTTTTTGACTTGTATTTAATTAAGGTTTACAATGCAAATTTAGGTATTTTAATAAAATCCAATTATATATTAGAATAAAAATGGTCTTTTATGAGCAGGGCCAGACAGAATCTGCGGACGTTTTTTGCTATTTCTGTGCAGAATCTTGTAAAAACAAATGAGTTTGAATGATTTTAAGAATAAAATTTAAGACATGAAATTAAAAAATAATAACTTTTTAACTTGTATTTAAGGTTTACAGTGCAAATCTAATTAGATCTTTTAATAAAATCCAATTAGATCCTAGTATGAAATAAGTCTTTTATTTAATATATATATACTAAAAGAAAGAAAATATTACTATTCTAACTGTATTGTAAATAGATTATATAAACATTTGTGTATTATTCAAAAATATTACTGAAATTAATATAAAAACTGAATGTATATATATATATATTTACACACATTTCCATAAGTAAACAATAAGGTTGTATTAGTTATTGTTAGGTTAACAACTATTTTGGAGCAGAATTTTGTAAATAAAAAAAGAAATTGTGAATTTATGCCTAATGATTTGAGTGTAGAGGCTAAAAACCTGTAAATAGATTATATAAGTATCTGCATATTATTCAATAATATTACTAAGATTAATATAAAAATTTAATAAATATGAATTTACACACATTTTCATAAGTAAACAATAAGGTTGTATTAGTTTGTGTTAATCAATGCATTAGTTCACATGGATAAACAAAAATTAACAGCTATTTTTAAGCAGAATTCTGTAAAAAAAAAAAATATATATATATATATCTGTGAATTTATGCGTAATGATTTTTTTAGCCTATGCTCAGCTAAAAACCAGGGCAACGCGGTGGCACAGTGGGTAGCACAATCACCTCACACCAAGAAGGTCGCTGGTTCGAGCCTCGGCTGGGTCAGTTGGCATTTCTGTGTGGAGTTTGCATGTTCTCCCCGTGTTGGCGTGGGTTTCCTCCGGGTGCTCCGGTTTCCCCCACAGTCCAAAGACATGCGGTATAGGTGAATTGGGTAAGCTAAATTGTTCGTAGTGTATGTGTGTGAATGAGTGTGTATGGATGTTTCCCAGTGATGGGTTGCGGCTGGAAGGGCATCCGCTGCGTAAAAAAAAATGCTGGATAAGTTGGCGGTTCATTCCGCTGTGGTGACCCCAGATTAATAAAGGGACTAAGCCGAAACGAAAATGAATGAATGAATGAGCTAAAAACGTAATACATAAAATAAAAAAGCTTTTAAGGTTTACAATCAAAATCCAACCACTTGTTTAATAAACAAAGCCACCGCAGGTCTCTCATATTACACATCCACTAAAAGACAGATAAAATGACTTTACAAATTGTATTGTACATAAATTATCTAAATATTTGCATATTATTCAATAATAATGCTGAATTTAAGTTGAATTAATGAATACTGGATTGAATTTTAACTAATATGTACTTACACTGAAATTAATCATTTGTTACAATGTACTTACTGTGTTTTTACATTGTACTTATGATTGATTAAATACTTGCGTGTAATTACATTTGTAATTTCATTTGTAATTACATTGTTGACCATCCATTACACCTTAATACACCTTTAAATCTACACACACACCACCAAACCTGTCCCTAACCTTACCTGTATCGCACCACAAGCATTCTGCAATATATTATGAACACAGTAAGTACATTGTATTTATTTTTTGGATCCAAGTACATAGTAGTTAAGGCCACCTAATATAAAGTGGGACCGAATTTAATATAAAACTGAATAAATATATATTTACATAAGTAAATAAACAGATTGACTCTGCGAGCGTAGATTTCGTGTGGGCCTAGCTATGAGTAACTGAAGCAATAAAGATGCCAGATTTTGTTAGCATAGTCACTAAAGAAACGTATTCAAAAGTAATGTTTGAATGAGAGGAGAAGCAGCATTGAGAGGAGATTTTATTTAAAATGTACACCATCTGGGTATATTCTGTATCCGCGCTGTATGAATTAAAACAGGATGTACAGTAATTGGAAATTGCAGCTCATTTGGGTAATTAGCATTCATTTGGGTTGAGTGCAGCCTATGCTCAGCGGAAAGCCATCCACAGTCTTCCACAGCTTGTGATAATTTGATCAGGGGACATGTGTTTGTTTTACCACAGCCTATTTAAGCTGCTCCATTATGCCCTGAATTTATACTCGTTCGCTGAAGAAATCTGCCTATGAGTGCGCTGATTAGATATAAAGTATGTAATATTAGTGCGAATGCAATTACATTCTTGAGAACGCAACACAGCTACACAATCGTTTTCCTTAAAGGGATAGTTCACCCAAAATTACAATTCTGCCATTATTTACTCATCCACCATTGGTTCCTAAACATTTGTTTTTCTGAACATCTGTTAAACACAAAAGAAGATATTTTAAAGAATGGCAACCGGTGACTTCTACTATGGATGTTAATAGTTATATTTTTCAACATTCTTCAAAGTATCTTCTTTTGTGTTCAACAGAACAACAAAATAATAATTCAAACAGATTTGGAACAATTGAAGGGTGAGCAAATGAAGGCAGTATTTGCATTTTTGGGTTCTCATTCATTCATTTTCCTTCGGCTTAGTCTCTTATTTATCAGGGGTCGCCACAGCGGAATGAATCACCAACTATTCCAGCATATGTTTTACACAGCGGATGCCCTTCCAGCTGCAACCCAGTACTGGGAAACACCCATACACACTCATTCACAAACACACTTATACACTACGGCCAATTTAGTTCATCCAATTCACCTAGCGCATGTGTTTGGAGTGTGATTGAAACCGCAGCACTCGGAGGAAACCAATGCCAACATGGGGAGAACATGCAGACTCCACACAGAAATGCCAGCAACCTTCTTCCTGTGAGGCGACAGTGCTAACCACTGAGCCATTGTGCCACCCTTTTGGGTGAACTATCATTTTTTTAAAAAAGGGAAAAATCCTTAATTCAATATTATGTTGTAAATAAGTTTATAATGTGCTATTCGTGACGACTGTGATGATAAAGTCAGGAAATGGGGCTTAGATTTGGAGTGGGGTATAAACACAATAGAATGAGATCTGTAGCCAAAAATGTAACGGCAAAACAATAGGCATGTTGCATACAAAAAAAGCAAACCGCTAATGGCTGCACGCATGCAATTGTGTGTTGTTGTTGAAGTGCTGAAGGTGTATTATTCACTGCGTATCATCTCTAGCCATGTTTTTTGAAAATGTTGATTAGATACTGTATGATAAAAAAAACAACACAGGCTCAATGGAAATATGTACCTCAGCCTATATTATTGTAAAACCACAAAAGCGTATGTGAACATGCATGTTTGCCTGCAGTTTTTAGGTAAAATGAATGTTATGAGGCAGTATGATGCTAATGACTATTGTTTCTTTTCACATTAATGATATTTACAGGGACATATTATTGACGTATAAGGGATTATTGGTCACACTTTACAATAAGGTTTCATTAATTAATGTTAGTTAACGTATTTATGAGCAATACTTGTACAGCATTTATTAATCATAGTTCAACATTCACTAATGCATTATTAACATTTAAATGCATGCTTGTTAACATTAGTTAATGCACCATGAGTTAACATGAACTAACAATGAACCACTGTATTTTAATTAATGTTAACTGACATGAACAAATAGTGTAATAAATATACTGTTCATTATTTGTTTATGTTATTAAATGCAATAACTAACATTAACTTATATGACCTTATTGTAAAGTGTTACCGAATTATTTTTTACAGTTATTGCACAAAACCAAAGAAATACCACAGAATAACTTAACGGTATCTATGCTTTGTAATTGAATAGCACAGTCGAGTCCAGTGAAGCATGGTTGCACAAAAAGTTAAAACCAATGTAAAATCAAGGTAAAACTTAGTGTTTGCAGTGCACTTTTCCCTTACGTTTGCTTTTGAAACACTGTTGGTTGGGTTTAGGGAAGGGTTTAGCTCGATGGTTAACTGTTTAACAAGCCCTGGATTTTTCATGGACGTATACAAGAACGATGTGTATTTGAAACATATAACAAAACGTACCTACAGTAACATATTTCAGATTTGCACAAATATAAATAGCACCCTCTAGTGGATTTGTCTTCTGAAACGTGCAACGAAATGCACCCGGAGGAATGTATTTTACATTTCGCAAGCATATAGACTGAATACAATTTAAATGAGCTAGGCATCGAACCCAGTGACAACCTGATGTGTTTACACAGGGTTGAGCTCTTTTTAGTGTTTACTGCTCATGATATGCTAATGCTTCAGACTGGTTTTTATGGTTTTGTAGATCCTAGCATGGCCTGTGGGGAGAAGTACGCCACCTTGCCTGCCAGCACACAGTGTGGGCCCATGAAGCTCATGAGTCTGGAAGAAGCCCAGGCTCGATCTCTCAGTCCAAACCATCCAGTAATGAGAGAAAGACAAAGAGAAAACAGCCTTCCAGACACCAGCACTGCTGCAATGTATCACACAGTAATAGATCTGTCCGACAGCAGGTACAGTATCATATACAGTCAAGTGAAAAACTCAGGACACCCTATTGATTTTAATGGCTTTCCTTATAAGGACATAATAATAATAAAAACTACACTCAGACAATTGTTTTTGTAGCTTGTTAAAACTACCTATGTAAAATGAGCTGAAACAACACAATTCTTGAGTATATTTTGGGACAACTTAATTGTTTTATGTTCAATCCACTTAAGTTTGTAAAAAATAATTATGTTAATTTAATCAATTTGTGTTGGGAGATCATGAAAGAATTGTGTGGAACCCAGAATTTATTCACAGTGAAATTCAATGTCTAGCCAGTGTTTAAGGACAATGTTATTTTGACGTCAAATGACGTTGACATTTGGTTGATTTTAGGTTGTGTTGGAAAAATGACCAAAATCCAACTTCGAGCCAACATCGTAAACCATTGTCATATTGACATTTATTCGTCAGGTATGGCAACCAAAATCCAACGCCTGATAGACGTCATAGTGGTAAGGTCCACACAACGTCAAGCTGTAACATCAGACGTTGATTTTAAGTTGGACGTTGGACATTGACGTCGGCCTAAACGTTGGGTTCTGACGTCGACCCCATTTTCATTTCCAAACAAAATGCAATGTCCCCACAACTTTGGGGTACAACGTCAACCTGATGTCATGTTGACGTCCCGTGCCTGCTGGGTATGTTCTTCGGCAGGTCTTAACATTTGGAAAATAAAACCTCAGATGAACAACATCACATGACATCTCACACCGTGACGGTATTTATTTAGCAAAAGTAAGTCAATGATTCAGATTCTTATTCTTACAGAATTTAATTACTGCTAAAAGTGCGTTTACACACTTTTAGCAGTAATTAAAGTCCTACTTTTCTGTCTCGCCAATCATTCTAGAGAAGTTTTGGAGATTGTTTTGGACAGTATTTCAGTCAGGATGAGCTCTGGACTTTGTTGAACATGTTGAAGTTTTGCATTTTCTGTCTTCTTCAGTTGTTGTGTTGTCGATTTGCTGCTGTGGGGTCATCGTCTTGTTCATGACCCAGTTTTGGCTCAGCTTTAGCTTTTATTGTGAATAATTGTATTATTCATTCACACCTAAAGCTCCAGACCAACACACTGGTCAATCTTCTGCTGGTCATACTATGTTGTTCATCTGAGGTTTTATTTCACAATTTTTATTTTTTATTTACTGTTTATGATGCAAAGAGATGCACAAATTGCATGATACAAATCAAATACAAAACGATAAAAATTAAAAAAAAGTATATAAAAATAATATAAATTTCCAAATTTTAGGGACCTGTCAAACATCAGATCATTTTTTAAATCTCCTGATATCATGGAAAATGTAGACTTTACTAACTTTAGGGGTGTACTAACTTTTTCACTCTATATTTTACATTTCTTCATTACTCGTTTTTCCCTTGCATTCTGAGACATTAATAAAGCTTCTCCTGATGCAGAAGAAAGTTCTCAGGAAAATCTAAGAAGTGGAAGTCCATTTTCAGTCTCGGACGATCTGTCATCGACTCTAAAGGGAAACTGAGTCGCAATGGGAGTGTGTTTATGAGAGCCCAAAATTCCTCAGGTAAGAAAGAAAGAAGGTTTCAGTCATTAATCAAAATGCCAACAGAACATTTCAGGCCACCTATATCAGCCAACAGAGCAACAATAAATAGGTTTCTCCTATAGAATGGTGCATAAATAAACAGGGTGCGAATTACAGGGGGAAATGACCCCCCTAATTAATGCTTGATCCCCCCGAAGGACGTCAAAGCAATATGTATGGGCAGGTCAGGCCTTAAATAGTGAGAAATAGTTTTCCCTGATCTGTATCTTAAATAATAATATCAATAACTGAAATAATAGGTAATATAAATATACAATTGTCCACCCCTATAATGGTTCATACCATTATAGGGGTTCATGCATAATCGTGCCAATCAGTCTTTGCAAGAATCATTCACCAGCAGATCTAGAGCAGCGATGGATATCGTAAGTGGTCACGAGACACTTTTCTTATAAAATAGGTGTTTGTATTTACATATAGCCTAAAAGTAAAGTAGAATTAGACGCATAGTTTAATCTACAGTAACCTCTGAAATAATCAGAGGTTACTGTATGTCAGAATAATACATTAAATATCCCTCAAAACACTGAAAACTTAAATACGTCGTATTAATAGATTTGATGTCATTTAAATAAATAGATCAATTTGATTCACTGAAAACTTACCAAAAAAGCCGACCCCCCTGCTGATCGCCAATGTATAATTTGCACCCTGAAAATAAACCCCTATTAAATTACACTTTTTTTTTTTTTATTATTCAAAGCTGATTTTTATATCGGTCAAAGCAAAAACAATCTTAGTTTCTGTTTTAAATCTCTTTAGTTTATTTAAAAGCAATGATTTTTTATTTAAATTGTATTTTTTGCTTGAATGCAAAGCTTGCTGCAGAAAATACTGTTTATTGGTTGTTGTTGTGGTTTTAATATGCATATATTTTTAAAAAATAATCATCTCAATGAACATTGTTTTTCCAAAGTTGTCTTTAAAAAAAGTACATTAAATTAAACATTAATTACAAAATCTTTTGTTTTAATGAATGTTGTACTTTCATATTATACACACAAAAAAGCATTATTTTAAATGAGAATTTGCCTGTAGCTTATTTATCTTTTTGAATGGCATTATTGGACATTATTAATAGTTGAAAATGTCATTTTTAAGTGACTTTTATTGACATTTTAAGTGGTTTGAAACAATATAATATATAAGAAATAGTATGCAGGGATATAAATCTGGAAAAATAACTAGCAGTTCATTAATCGAATCTTTATATCATTATTTGTCACTTTCTACATTAAAAGTTGTTTGAGCAGAAATTAATTTCCTCCACTAAATCCTCCACTGTAATTCAAATACTGTAATTAAGATCGTTTGTGAATCTTTAAATTCATTCATTCATTCATTTTCCTTCAGCTTAGTCCCTTTATTCATCAGGAGTCGCCACAGTGGAATGAACCGCCAACTTATCCAGCATATGTTTTACACAGTGCATGCCCTTCCAGCTGGAACCCAGTACTGGGAAACATCCTTACACACTCCCATTCACACACATACACTACAGACAATTTAGCTTACCCAATTCACCTATAGCACATGTGTTTGGACTGTGGGGGAAACCGGAGCACCCGGAGGTAACCCACTCCAACACGGGGAGAACATGCAAACTCCACACAGAAATGCCAAATGACCCAGCCGAGGCTCAAACCAGCAAACTTCTTGCTGTAAGGCAACTGATAACCACTGAGCCACTGTGTCGCCAATCTTTAAATTAATGAAATAAAAATACTAAGCTACATTAAGTAATAATAGACATATAATTAAGACAATAAATGGACAATAATTAAGTAATCACTTTGGACAAAAGCGTATGCTAAATGACTATATGTAAATATAAGTAATTTTAGGCATATTTAAAAAAAAAAAAAAAGAAATAAAATCTTTAAATTAGGCGACGCGGTGGCGCAGTGGGTAGCACGTTCGCCTCACAGCAAGAAGGTCGCTGGTTCGAGCCTCGGCTGGGTCAGTTGGCATTTCTGTGTGGAGTTTGCATGTTCTCCCCGTGTTCGCATGGGTTTCCTCCGGGTGCTCCGGTTTCCCCCACAGTCCAAAGACATGCGCTATAGGTGAATTGGGTAAGCTAAAATTGTCCGTAGTGTATGTGTGTGAATGAGTGTGTATGAATGTTTCCCAGTGATGGGTTGCAGCTGGAAGGGCATCCGCTGTATAAAACATATGCTGGATAAGTTGGCGGTTCATCCCGCTGTGGCGACCCCAGATTAATAAAGGGACTAAGCCGAAAAGAAAATGAATGAATAAATGAATCTTTAAATTAGAATCAAAAATTGAGGTTTGGACCAAACCACATGTCTCAAATTACAGAAAAATTAAATATATTAGATCAAAAGTGTGCTTCTACTAAATACTGGGCAAAGGGTCTGAATAATTAAATAATTAGGGCCGTGAGATAGTTCAGTTTTTCTTTTTTAATAACTCTGCAAAAATGTCAACAATTCTGTGTTTTTTTTATCAATATGGGGTGCTGTGTGTACATTAACGAGGAAAAAAAATGAACTTATGATTTTAGTAAATGGCTGCAATATAACATTCATTCATTCATTCAT
>CAIGQV010018170.1:4667149-4681971 GCA_903798115.1 Danio jaintianensis
GATAGATAGATAGATAGATAGATAGATAGATAGATAGATAGATAGATGTTATGTTATGTTATGTTATGTTATGTTATGTTATGTTATGTTATGTTATGTTATGCTATGCTATGCTAGTCCAGGGGACATTTTGCCTTCAACTGTATATATTCAATGTATATAAAGATACTTATTAAAAAGAGAGTAATGAGGTGATGAGAAGGAAATAAACCACTACATTAATTAAGATGTCAGAGTGTGGCACATGTCCTCTGGGCAATTTATAATATTTTACTGACGGTTCACGACAGGTTTTTGTTCTCAAAGAAGGTCTGCCTTTATCTATTTGCATGGTTTTCAGTGAATGTATTGATTCGGTTCTCATCAAAGCTCATAGAAGAGCAATTAATCACATTAAGGCCACACTTTATTTTATTAGCAAATGTTCCTTTTTTTAATTAATCCAGTTGTTTGATGTGTTATATCATGCAAACATATTCACATACAGTGGAAGTCAAAATTACTAGCTCCCCTGTGAATTTTTTTGTTTTCTTTCAAATATTTCCCAAATGATGTTTAACAGAGCAAGGAATTTTTCACAGTATTTCCTATAATATTTTTTCTTCTGGAGAAAGTCTTATTTGTTTTATTTCAGCTAGAATAAAAGCAGTTTTTAATTTTTTTAAAACCATTTTAAGGTCAATATTATTAGCCCCCTTGAGCAATATTATTTTATTGTCTACAGAACAAACCATCGTTATACAATGATTTGCCTAATTAACCTAGTTAAGCTTTTAAATGTCTTGTTAAGCTGAATACTAGTATCTTGAAAAATATCTAGTCAAATATTATGTGCTGTCATCATGGCATAGATAAAAGAAATCAGTTATTAGAACAGTTAGAGTTATTAAAACTATTATGTTTAGAAATGTGTTGAAAAACCATCTTTTTCCCATTAAACATAAATTGGGGAAAATTATGTATTAATAGGGGGACTAATAATTCTGGAGGACTAATAATTCTGACTTCAACTGTATATCTGAGTGTGTGTGACTCGGGTGTGAAAATACTTTTTGGACCGCTGTATGTTTGTGGTTTTTCAGATATCTCTCTCTTTTTTTATTTCACTCCCATTCAGATGAAGACAAAGCACCAGCAGAAGGAGCCAATGGCATGTTCATCCCAATTCACAAGTCCCGAACCCTGGGCTCAGATATCAACTACCTGAATAAAAAAGATCCAAAATGGGAGTTGGATTCTCAAACGGCTTCAGGAGGATCCCTGAATGAAAAACAAGAAGGAGCATCGAACACCTCTTCGTCTTCTTCATCACCATCATCATCTTTATCTCCATTGCAGAAGAGTCTTCCAGAACAGCTGAAGGTTTTCAAAGGTGATGAGCGCAGCGGCTGCCAGCCCACGTCTCCCAAAAACCGCCGGATGCTGTATTCTGGATCCGCCAATAATGGATCCTCTAGACCGTCTTTTCCAGGCAGCCTGTTTCCACTGGAGTCCTCGCCACGGCACCAACGCAAGGCCCTCAACATTTCGGAGCCGTTTGCGGTGTCTGTGCCATTGCGTGTGTCTGCGGTGATTAACTCAAACAGCACCCCCTGCAGGGCACCTGGGAAAGAGCGGGACAGGGGTTTAGGAGGACTCTTTAAGCCCACTAAGGAGGCAGGACCTCTGGAAGGCCATCGCAGGGAAAGCATGGGCACTGCTGGATTGTGTGGCGCTGGAAACTTCAGCTTCACAGACTGGGAGACAGGACTGGCAGGTCGTGCCATCGGTTCTGGGCACAGAGAAAACAGCAGTGGAGGCAGCGGATGCAGTATCTATAGCAACAGCAGCTCTTTCCCCATGGAAAATGAGGAGCAGAGTGGGGACGGAGATTTTACAGATGCGATCGCTATGGCGACAACAAAGAGTATGTTTATTTACGTATATTTAAGTTTAATGAAAGGTCCATTCAATAAATGTAAAGTATACACATAAATGGTTATTTCACCCCAAAACTAACATTTAAGTGATCATTTATAAAGCTTCATGTCGTTCCAAACCCATAAGACTTTTGTTCATCTTCAGAATCTAAATTAAGACATTTTTAGAATTCTGTCCCTTCATTAACATGTTTTTTCACTCAAAAAGGTAAAAAAGAGATCCAAATGAATTGAGTCGCTTAATCAAGGTTTTCTAAACAGACATAATCACACATATATAGTGTGTGTGTGTGTGTGTGTGTGTGTGTGTGTGTGTGTGTGTGTGTGTGTGTGTGTGTGTGTGTATGTACAGTGCTCAGCATAATTGAGTACACCCCATTTTGAAAATCAATAGTTTTTATCCATTTCTCAGTGGATGTAGGCAATTTGTTTTGGTGCATTTAAACAAAACAGGTTTAATAAACAGATATATTTATTAAAATAATATTTTAGTCACAGAACTTATTTAGAAATTGAAAGAGAATACAATTAAATTCAAGCAAAATATTGCAAAAAAAATTACAACCTACAAAATGTGTATTTTTTGTATTTAATATTTTTCTCTAACATATAAATTTGGCTGTACTAGTTTTTGGACAGTTATCGTAAGTTATTTTGTTAGATAAGCTCCAGATTTGGCTTCAGTACTGACTAATCTAATGTATATGCACAAATATAATATTGTATAGCTTCCTATTAAAAGTATGAATTTAAAAGATAGATTTGTGAGGGGTGTACTTATATATGCTGAGCACTGTATATATATATATATACATATATACACTACCGGTCAAAAGTTTGGGGGGATTTTTAAATGTTTTAAAATAAGCTTCTCCTGCTCACCAAGGCTGCATTTATTTCATCAAAAATACAGTACAAATTGTAAAATTGTGAAATGTTATTGCACTATAAAATAACTGTTCAAAAGTAGTTTATCATTTAATTTAATCATTTATTCCAGTGATTTTAAAGATGATTTTTCAGCTTCATTACTCCAGTCTTCAGAGTCACATGATCCTTCAGAAATCACTCCAATATTAATTATTATTATTATTATTAATGGTAATAGTAATAAAAGCAATAATGACTGGAGTAATAATTTCATTTGAAACTACATACAATATGAAAGCAGTTATTTAAAATTTGTATAAATATTTTTAAAAAAAAATTACGTTTAATAAATGCCGCCTTGATGAACAGAATAATTTTCTTAAAAAAAAAAAAAACCATGGAAAAAAAAAAACTGACCCCAAACTTTTGACCGGTGGTGTATACAGTGCTCAATATATATATGCATATTTTTTCATATACATTAGATTAGTCAGTACTGAAGCCAAATCTGGAGCTCATCTAACAAAATAACGGATGTTAATGGTCCAAAATGAGTACACCCACATTTATATGTTATAGAAAAATATTAAATACAAAGTTTAAAAAGAGCAAAATTCAAGAGAAACAAAAAATGTATAAAATTTTGTTGAAATTTTGTAGTTTGTATTTTTTTCCCCAGTATTTCGCATTAATTTAGATGTATTATCTTTCTTTTTCTAAATAATTATAATTAATTTTAAATATTTTTTATAAATATTATATATTAATTAATTTTAAGGCGGTTCATTCCGCTGTGGCGACCCCTGATTAATAAAGGTACTAAGCCGAAAAGAAAATGAATGAATGAATGAATTAATTTTAATAAATATCCGTTTAATAAATCTGTTTTGTTCAAATGCACCAACCCATATTACCTAAATATTTATTGAGAAATGGATAAAAATATTCATTTTCAAAATAGGGTGTACTCATTTATGTTGATATATATATAAATGTATATGGGCTTTTTTCATTTAAAACTTGATCAGTGTATAAACTTGTTTCTAGCATGCAAGAATCACATCTCATTGATTCTTGCATGCCTAAAACCTAAATAAAAAATCTGTTCCCTGTGTAAAGCATTAATTTTTCATCAGAAGTCTTGGTTTAAACCGTTCAATTCATGGAGATTTATAGTTTGATCTCTTTTGTGAATCATCAGAGTGCTGGAAACACACTTTCAGCGGAGAGACAGAAATCTTTCAAAAAAAAATTATTTGTCTTCTGAAAATGTATTTTGGGGTTGAAACAACAAAGTAAGCAAATGATGAGAGAATTTTCTTTTTGGTGTTTACAATCCTTATCTGCCAATATATTCTTTTACTTTTTCATTATCATATAGATTTATAAAGCATTCACTTGAAGTAAAAGCAATGCTGTGTTGGAATACTCTCTCATGTCCTAGCTTAGACCATCTGTAAGGAAAGCATTTGAAAGATTGTGGTGTTTTAAAGCATTGCATTGAGTCGAATTCTGACCAGCCCAGCACAGCAACACCGCCTCAGCCAATAGTGTGTGTGTTTTTGACTGGGACCGTCAGATATCTTACTAATGGAAGATGGGGAAGGGTTCGACATTACTCACTGCATCTTTGATTCATCTAGCAGGACTGATTAATTAATCGATTTATCTGTATTTTATCAGGCAAGGATGCAGAAGTGAGAGAGCTGATAGCCACTGTGGAGAATTTCCAACCTCAAGCGTCATCCGAGACTAAAGCAATAGGGGAAGAACTGGAAACCACATCAACAAAACAGGAAATGGCAAAATTGGACAAACTGGTATGATATGAAGTGATAAAACACACATGCAATTTTAGAATTGCCCCCCCTGCATTTTTAATCAAATCCAAGTACTGCGGTGTATATAAGTAATTTAAATGTAAAATTGGCAAAGATGAAAAAGCAGTACCAGTGATATAATAATAACGAAACCGCAGAGATTTCTGTCCTTTTATTAAAAGTCCAAAATAACCAAAGCTTTGGTGCTTTTATACACATTTATCAATACATCAAGCACAAAATAATGTGGTAAAAATGGATGATCATCGAAAGTAAGAACAAACCAATAAAAGTCTAAATTATCACGTAACGCTTATTGTGATATTCAGAAGTCATTTGGAGCATCAATGATTTGGGCTTTCATTGGAAAGACAGATCATCGAAAATATCTTAATCGTGTTTAGAAAATGAACAAAAGTCTAATAGGTTTGAAACGTCATGAAAGGAAGTAATTTTTGGGTGAACCAACTCTTTAAGCTACGTTCTTCACCCAAAACTTAATTTTTCCTGATTGTTCAAACTACTAATTTAAAATGAGCTGAATCAACACAAGGGGTGGCTCAGTGGTTAGCACTGTCACCTCACAGCAACAAGGTCGCTGGTTCGAGTCCCGGCTGGACCAGTTGGCATTTCTGTGTGGAGTTTGCATGTTCTCACCGTGTTGGCGTGGGTTTCCTCCGGGTGCTCTGGTTTCCCACATAGTCCAAAGACATGCGTTATAGGTGAGTTGAATAAACTAAATTGGGCGTAGTGTATGTGTGTGAATGAGTGTGTATGGATGTTTCCCAATACTGGGTTGCAGCTGGAAGGGTATCCACTGTATCAAACATATGATGGATAAGTTGGCGGTTCATTTCACTTTGTCAACCCCTAATGAATAAAGGGACTAAGCCTAAGAAAAATGAATGAGTGAATGAATCAACACAATTCTTGATGTTTTTTTTTGTGACAATTGTTTTATGTTCAATCCACTTAAATTTGTAAAAACAATTAAGTTAACTTAATGGATTTGTGTTGGGACAGCATGAAGGAATTGTGTGAAGCCCAACAGTGTTGAGAGTCTTTACACTGTCTTTACATGACAATATTTTCAGCCAAAACTGGAAACGTTTCATTCGTTTTGCCTGCTCGGTTACACAACAACAGTGATTTTGTGATTGAAAATACACAAATCTGAAAACTGGTTTCGAAGTGGAAGTTTTTTAAAACGCAGCTGTTGTCGTGTCCGCGTAAACACCCGAAAACGAGAGTCTTTGCAATGATGATGTCATGCGCTTCATCAGCAAACTGTGATTTTACTTCACATTACAACCAACAGCGAAGACATAATTTTAGAAATGCACTTGTAAAATTCCCTTCTGTTTTCTCGGAGGGAATTCCTACTGCCGTTTAAAGTGTGTTCCATTTCGTCAAGTGAACAAGGGAAGTTTACATAAACATATCCTCGATAACTAAATTTTGAACCTATATGTCCCAGATGTGATGTCACAACAGTGTATTTCCCAAGTGCTCAAGGGTTTAGGGCATTCCATTTAAACCCATTCAGATGCTTCGCCAGTAGTGGACACTTGTAATGTAATCAATGATGTACATCCAAGGAAACGAGATGGAGGGAAGTTAGCGAGTGATGGGCATAAAAAATTGGACTGGAATGCAGCCTTTGACAAAAGCCGACAACTTCACATCATCACTTTCCTACAGGTGCTCTTTACTAACAAGTTGACAGCGCCGAATAATGGTCTGGCATATGTAATACAACAGCATTTTTTTGTCGTTTTTATAGATGTGTAAATGCTTATCATTTTGAAAATGTTGTCACGCACCCGTGAAACTTTATAAAGATAAGATATACACTTTTCTGTTTTTGGCTACATATTTTTCCAGCCTGATCTTATGAGGAAACGTAACTATTTTACGTTTTGTCAGTTTAGTGGCTAATTTGTTCAGTCATACAAAAATTTACAATTTTAAAAAGGAGGCGTGGCACCAAACCCCGCCCCTAAACCCAACCGTCCTTGGGAGATGAGAAAATCTCACTAAATTGTATGAATGAGACTGTACAAATTCATACGAATTAGCCACTAAATCAAAAAGTTACGAATTGCTGTGAGATTGTGTTGATTTGTCATGTAAATGTAGCCTTAGATATAATTGTGGCATCAGAAATAGTACTGCAACAAATGTCTTGATTTTTCACATTTTTGTATTTTTTTTTGTCTTTGTGTTTGACAGGAATTAATCAACAAGGTGCCTTCATCTGGCATGCATGAGAAGGTTTCCATCACTGAGGTGAAGACAACAAATATGCCAGATGGCCAAGTGAAGCAAACCATCACCAAGATAACTGGAAATCAGGACAACCTCAAGCTTAGCGCTCAAGCACGGCGAAGTAGTTTGCCTGCAAACACTGTTTCATCAAAGGGACTGTTTATTAACCTCACCAAAAATGTAATGTTCGATCATCCTGGTGCTACTACGTTTAATTCTGTCATGAAGCATATGCCTGAAAGATTGTTGTCATGTGACGGTGGTTGGAATTACTTGGATAATGATTCTGACAGGACGGAGCACAAGTCTCAAAACATAATAACCACCAGTCTACAGCTTTCCCCGTTTCTCCACCTAAAGGAAACAGATATTCTCCAAGACGCAGAACCGTGCAGTGAAGAGGAACTCAAAACAGATCTTTCTGAAAAAGGCAGTGACTCGAAAGATAACACAAGTGTCTCTTTAAAATCAGATCTTCACACTGTTGAAGAATCATTAGCAACAAATGACATTTGTGAGAAGGACAATAAGAAAGTTAGTGATGAGCCCAGGAAACTTGACTTAGCAGGCAGAATCAAGGGAAATTTGGAAAGGCTCTCGACTTGTTTGAATGAAAAGCATTTGACGTTGGAAATTCAAGATGATGTGGACACTTGCGGGAGTAATTTGGATCAGGTTGAACCATGGGAGGATTTGTGTTCTGCCCAGCAGTGGGTCACCAGCCCTCTGCACTCTCCAAAGCTTGAGGAACTGTTTCTCTCACAAAGAAAGACTACGCCATGTCAGGAAGTTCACTGCCAAGTTCTTGATAAACCAAAGGCAGATGAGTTACCCAATAGCAAGAATCCTGAAGCTAAAGAACCAGCTGCGCTTAATGAAATTGCACCAACTCAAACCGAAGCTGCTGTGATGGCTGAACTCGGAAACCCTGACTTCCCAACAAGAAAGAAAAACACAGACACAGATGTAGCTTGCTTTGCGCAGATAACAGCGCATTTTGACAGCAATAAGCTCAAGTTTGAACGAGCCAAAGATGACATCAAACTGGAGATTCCACAGGTTAAAACACTGAAGACATTCACTGATCCAGATGAGACTACTGGACTGCAAAACATGAGCAAAGCGAAACAGAAACGCTCTTTTTGCTCTCAGAGATTTCATCGGCAAACATCCCATGAGTTCTGCATTACGGAGAAGAGTCAAGGAAGCGGTAAACCCAAACTCAGGCCATGCTCTCTAAATCTCGATTTAGGACATCAAGGTTTCAGAGATATCTCAAATAGCCAGTATCTGAATGGTGCAAAAAAATGGATGACACCCGAAGCCAAGGATGGCAGTTCGTCTCTAGAATTGGAGCTATTCCTGAGTGCGCCCAAAGCACCAATACGACGTAACTCCGCGCCAGTCAGCGTATCATCAGTCCGTACTGCATTCATGATCAAAACCTGCCAAGCTAAAGCCGTTCCTGTTATTCCACCAAAAATTCAATACAGCCACATACCTCATACTCTACCTGAGAGGAAAAACGCTGAGGAGAGCACTGATCAGGTCAACAAAAGCCCACCTGAAAAGAAACCCACCAAAAGCAAGTTGGGAAAAGCAAGTTCTTTGCTTCCCCTCCAGAAAGTCAACAGGGAAGATCGACAAAGCACTGAACATCCATCAGGCATTCAAAGACACAAGTCCATGAACAGTGCGACATACAATGAGAATTACAAGCCAACATCCATTCTAGATCTCCCAGTGTTGAGAAGGAAACGTTCTGCAAACGGCGACACGTTTATGGATCGTCCCAGAGCAGAGTGCTCGTCGCTTCTTCAGAGATCATCTTTCAGAAATCGTCCAAGACCTCAAAGTCTCATCTTGTTCAGCCCACCGTTTCCAATCATGGACTACCCTTCGGTAGGGGATGATAATAAGCAAGCCTTATCCCCCATTAAAGCCGAAACATCACCGTTTAACGCCTATGCAAACGAACTAGCTGAAAACCTCAAAACTACTGAGAGGGTAACCTTGCGGAATAAAATGACCTTGCCAAAGAGTGGACAAAGGCTTGAGACCTCGACCAGTTGCTTTTATCAGCCACAAAGGAGGTCGATGATATTCGACAACAGAAGTAACAGGCAAATCGAGTGAGATAAGACTGACCTGTCATCGGTAGTGATGACTAGTAAACGTCTTTCTTATTAAACGTGACTGAGTGTCGGTATACTCTAGAACACATGATGCTCGGAAATCAAGGTGCCGTTAAAGAGATGGTTCACCCAAAACTGAAACTTTACTCACCCTCAAGTGGTTCCAAACCTTTATGAGTTGGAAACCTTTAACCATTGACTTCCATAGTATTTGTTTTGAAGTCAATGCTTACAGGTTTTCAACTTTTTTCAAAATATCTTCTTTTGTGTTTCAAACCTCATAAAGGTTTGAAACAAGTAATGGGTGAATAAATGAAGACAGAATTTTCGTTTTTGGGTGAACTATCCCTTTAATCCTGATAATACAAAAGTATTAAGCTTTGTATAAAATTCTGCTGCTACTGCTGTTAGATTTATATTGGATATTGTTTATATCTTTGCCAGAAAAAAAACTGAAACATGCCTTAAAACCTGGGAAAAACCCATGGGAAACTGTATATGTAAATACAGACTGTACAGGCACATCTCATTTTAAACTGACTCCTCCATTGCCTTTCTGTGGTCTTTGTGTCCTGATTGGAACATATTATGTTTACAATAGCATTTATAAGTTATATACAAATCTACATGAGGAAATTGCAGTAGGTGTGCAAGCCAAAGCTTTTAAAATATTTTAAAAAATGAGTAATTCCAAAAAACAAATGTTTATTTATTATTCTATAGCATCTTGTTTTGTCAAGTCATACAAAACTGTTCTCCCAAGTCTATTATAAAGTAAAAAAAAATCAATAATTAAGAGTAAAGTCCAGGGATTTGAAGATGCAAGTTTAAAGGTCAGTGCTCTTAAATAATTCAAACATGGTCTCAAGTTGCATTCTCCCTTTAGTTGATACAGATACTGTAATATTTTCAAAACTGTTGATTACTACATGTTATCAAAAAGGATATTACGTTTTTAAAATGAGAGCATAAAAACATAAGTGCTTTATGTAAACTGTAAGGCAAAGACATTTCAACAATGTATTTTAAAATAAGAAAAGGATGAAAGATAATGAAGCTGTCATTTATGGTAATCAAAAACACTAACCTTGTAATATGTTTTGTATTCACTCAAATTGGATTTATTGTATGTATTCCATTCTTAATTAAATAAAAAAAGTACTGCACATGTAATGTGTACACTGTTAAGCATTTCAAATGACATTATGTTGTTTAATAACAGTGTTATTGCCATTTTTCTTTTAGCATCATTTTCTGTGATGTACCTTATTTGATATAATATTGGTTCATGGGGTAAGTTGTGCCACTTACAGACAGTTGTTGAGTCAAATATATTTTTTTCAAACAAAAGATGTCTGCAAAAATGATACATTAATTGCCCCCAATGTTATAATGCCACCCTGTATAAATTGTGCATGCCCAGAAACACAAGACAAGCTTTAATATTCATTATATTTGAATAGTAAAAATAACATTTTAATACTATTTGTATTTCCTGTAGTTGGAGGCAATGCAAGCTATTTTGAATAGGCGATCATCTGCAGCTTCCTCTAAAGTGTCTGAAACACTTAAGGTCAGACTACAAAATTTACATTTACCTTCAATAAGTCACAATAAATTATTGTCTGTCAAATATGTAAATGACACTACCATTTTGAGAGGAATAAAAGGCTAAATTTAAAACTTTACAGCAAAAAGATTACATGGTTTTACACACCCATTTACAATCATATTTATATATATTTATTTATATAAAGTGCTCAGCATAAATGAGAACACCCCTCACAGATTTATCTTTTAAATTAATATTTTCTATATGATGCTTTAGAATAATATATTTGTGTATATATAGATTAGATGACTAAATACCAAACCAAAACTGGAACCAATTATTATAATAAAACTAATCCAAAATAATATGTTGAGGAAAAATATTACATACAATTTTAATAAACAGGAAAAATCAAGAGAACTGAAAAAATGCTATTTAGTTGAAATTCTTTTGGCAATAACTTGCTTTAATTTAAATCTAATATCTTTATATTCATAAAGCAGTTTGGTGATCAAACTCTTAATTTAATTTAACTGTTTAATAAAACTTTAAATATTTAAATGCATTTAAATGTTCAAATGCACCAAAATATATCGGCTATATTCACTGAGAAACTGAAAAAAGTATTCATTTTCAAAGGGGGGTGAACTTGTTTATGCTGAGCACTATATACACAATATATATAAATATATACACACACTAAACAAGTAGTAACATATATATGAGCAATATATACACATTACATATAAATATACACACACTGTGAGTTTGATGAACCAGGAAGGCTTGTAGCGGGTTCTCGAAGTATGGTAAAGTGAGAAAACCTCGAAAAAAATGATGGCACTACTCGCTGATGTAACATGCAAAGTGATGGTTTATTTACAGTGCATGACAGTGAAAACCAAAATAACCCAAAAACCCAGCAAAGTAACAAAATAACCAAAAATAAAAGAACAAATAAACAGCAAACAAACAAACGATATATGAACAACCACTCTATTATACACAAATTGTCACAAATTGCTCACGGCACCACAGTAGCTCGCTCGCCAGGTTAACTGACCCTGAATTTGAGTTTGGGGCTGCCTTTTAAAGGCGAAGCCCCGCCCCTTTGACATAAACCAACATATTCTTATTAAAAGGTAGGTATAAACATCTGTACATGTTCATAGGTTCACTGTTTAAAACACATTAGACACCAAACAGTCATAATTAATCAAAGTAAACTAAAATATAAGAACACACACACACACTAAACAAGTTAACAACACACTAAACAACATTCTACTACACACCTACATAAAAAGAAATTCACAAGTAGTAATTGTAAACATATTTTGGACTTATTTTTATTTCTAAATGAAGTGACTGTATGTGATAAACCAGTCTTGAAACAGCAGAGTAAATGTAAATTACTATAGAAATGTACTGTAAGAAGAGCCTATTATAAACAAAGACTTCCTTTACTCATGCAGCCAAAATCCTTCATGGACATCTGAGTGCAGAGCAAAAGCCAGCTACTTTTGTCCAGCTGGACATTTTTATGCAAAATATAGAAGTTGCGTTGTCTTACAAAACATGTTTATTTCATAAAACAATAAGAGATCTCAAAAGAGAATTGTGAGTGATAACGCCTGCAAATCAATTCATTCTGTGGCTCCGAAATCCAGAGAAAGCCTGTCTGTAATTCCTTCTTTTTTTAAATGTATTTATTTTTTATGTTTAATAAATCTAGCTTGCCACTTGACTATATCCTGTTGTGATATTTAGACACTCACAAACAGCATTATGAACAACTCAGCACTGTTTGACTGAAAATGAATGCAAACAGTATCTTCTAAAAATTGTGGCGAAACATGATACATTAAGAAAAAAAACAGTTGCTTGGAAACAACAATGTAGAGTCACTGAATGACCTGCAGCAACCAATACACCTCGTTTCAAGAAATATATAAATAAAAGTATAAACTTAGAGTCAATTCCTTGCATAGGCCTTGTTGCTTTGCTTTAAGAATTCATTACGATTTGACAAATGTACTTCTCGACTCATCGCGGATTTTGATCTTCATTTGTACCTGCAAAAGTTTTATAAAGTCAGTTGTTATTAGAATGGTTCACAGCTATTCCAATAATTTCACTAATAAATCAGACTGCATATTTATCATCAGTATATCAAGTCATGTCATTCATAAATATAAACACAGGCATCAGAAACAATTTAGTATTAGAGCAATTCCATGCAAATGTCAACCATGCCATGAAAAAAATTAAGTTTTCACCAAAATAGCGAAACCCTTTCTAGGTTTTTTGTGTAGGTTTGTATTTGACAGTACCGTAAAAATACTCAAAAATATCTGTCAATGTTTTCAAACAATTATATTTGATTTAGCAAAGTCACACAAGTGGCAATTCCACATCTGTCACATCCATAACCAAGCTTTATTCCTCATAAGTGCAAAACAAAAGTTTATTGTAGACTGTAAACTCGCAGACTTTTCTGGTCACATCCATAACACGTTTATTTTCCTCATTTAAAATATAAAAAAACGTTTACAGATTGATATTTTTCTGATCCCGTAACTCTGTGGTGAGTTCTTTTGAAAAATATAAACAGATGTTTCAATATAATGTTAACACACACTTTCTGTGTATTTATGTTTTAGGTTTATACTGAAAATGTCACATCCATAACGCTGGAATTGCTCATGTAGTTATAACTGGACCATTAGCATGCACTGGAAAAAATTGAAATACAAAAAAAGAAAAAGAAAATACCTGCTCTAACATGAACTGAAGAGGATCGTCTGGTCTATCAAAAACCAGTTTCTCTGTGATGTCCTGAAATAGCACAAATGAGTGAAAATACAATTGAGTCTTATACTTTTAAATGACATGTGTAGTCAGTCAGCTCTTTTTACATTTATAATTGTAACACGTGTAGACGTTTATTCAAATGAAGTGAAATCATGCAATATTTTAACGCAGCTACATTTTTAGGAACTTCTATTAGTGCCCTGAATTGTGCTTCGCCATTTTGTGCAAAGCAGTTCTTCACTGTCTACCATTTTCTTCGTAAGAAAATATATCAGTAGCAGCAGCTTTGTTCTTTCTCACCTGAAATATTTGAAGGATATTATGAGTCTCCATATAGTCAACAGAGCGTTCATAAGGGTCCGTAGTGCGAACGGTCTCCGCACTTTCGGTGATAAGCACTTTTTCTGGTGTACCAAAGTCTGCCATCTCACAAAGTTTAAGCTAAAGTCTTCTACTAGAAACGCTATATACAAAAAGTAAGTTGCGAAGTGTGCTTCCGCGAAGCATTATTGCTAACGTACTCAAACAGTAAGCGTTCGCTCTCTAATATCAAGTGCTGTACCTCTATTTTAAAATAAAGACTGAAGTTTGTGATTAGTCCGTTTAACGTTAGTAGACAAACGGGACCGCGTATCTCGAATACATCTACAGCAGAGGATTGTTTTTGAAATGTCACCCTGTAACCCTTAGCAACTGTATACAAAAGGCTTGGATGATGTCATTGGGCATAGTTTCCCGGGACAGCGCCTTTGATAAAGACTCGTGGGGGGTCTAGAAAACGGTTGTTGGGAGAGAACAAAAGTACCGTCGTGCGGACGAAATGTTATTTCTGCTGTTAATGCCGGTTTTATGAGCTATTTTTGGAGAAAGTACCTCAGAAGACTTCGGGCTAACGTTTACAATGCGACTGACAAAGAGAAGGAGGGGCTAAACCGCTGTTTCTAGGTTGCAAGTCGTCCTCAGCTGACACCTCGGCCTACAATGGGTGCATTTTATGTAGGGCAGACGGTGTGCGTGTCCCCCGGTGAACCTCTCGGTAAAACGCTGCTGTTCATGTTTACAACCGAAAGGGGGAACTCCATATCAAGAAAAGCGCGCAAACGGACCGGAAACCTCATACTAAGCGGAATGATATTATGGAGGAGAGGGATTGTTACATGTGACGAAATATTTACGTGTGCCAAGGTCGAACCGCTCCTTTATCATAGTAATATACAGAACAGATACCCACGAATTGGCTTGTTCTATGTAAACATGTCTCTTTGATATTTGCCATCAAAGGTTCCTGCCGGGACGTCGTAAATTATAATTATAACGCTGCCAGACGTCATCATATTCAAGATATATGTAAATTACTCTGTTCATTCATATCACTGAGACTCGTTTGCGCGATCACTAGTTCCTTTTCCAAATTGTAGTATATATATATATATATATATATATA
>CAIGQV010018170.1:4689191-4729193 GCA_903798115.1 Danio jaintianensis
CATATTTGACTCAGAGTTGGGGTAACATGTTGGGTTGAGTTAAAAATGTAAATTAAATTTAATTTGAAAAATGAACCCAGCATCGGATTTGTGCATATTTGACTCAGAGTTGGGGTAACATGTTGGGTTGAGTTAAAAATGTAAGTTAAATTTAATTAAAAAAAATGAACCCAACGTTGGATTTGTCCATATTTGACTCAGAATTGGAGTAAAACAAATCTACATATTTTATAGTGTATATCCATATGTCAAATGTCTCACATTATTCAGAGGCCCTTCGGAACAATTACATTCAAACTCGTTCACGTTATCGATTACATGTCCATATAGGTAATATCCAGTCCCAGAAAGAATCTGCTGATTTTTTTTGTGCTATTTCTGAGCAGAAATTTTTTTTTAATTTTGCGGATTTATGCAGAATTATTTTGAGAGTGTAGGGGATGAAAACCTAAATAAAATAATAATAAAAGACACACACGTAAAAAAATACTATTAAAATCCAGTTAGAACCAATTGTTTGGTAAACAAAGCTACAGCAGCTCTCTCATATCATTTATCTAAACATTTGAATATTATTCAACAATATTAGAGAATAAAAAAAAAAACTAAATATATATAAATATATATTAATTGGATTTTTTCACTCACAGATTCTATGTGGGCCCTAGTAATATCTAATTGATCACTTCCTATTGCTTAACTATCAATAATGTAAATTTCCCCAACACTGCTTATATTGTTTTTTCTTGTTTTTTCACGATAAATCCAGTGGTTTATTAGTAACTTAAATGTTTCCAAATGTTGACAATATAAACAACACAATAGGCTTAAAAGACTTAAACCTCCAGAACTATAAGCCAGATCTCAGCAGGCCTCCATTACGAGTTGAGAAATAATATGGCTTATTTAGATCCATTCAAATATTCATTGCATGATCTGTAGTGCATGACGATGTTTCTCTTACGTAGAAGAACAATTTTACATCAAGACTCATGACATAGCCAGAGGGGAAACCATGGTAACAATGGTCAGACACAGAAACAGGCACATTTGTTCACACTTTGATTTTCTCTGCTTTCGTTCACGGGTCTCCAGCAATAAAACTATGATCCCTCCAGCCAGCCGTTTGACAAAAAAATACTTTAGTTTGCATATAGAGTTTGTCGTAAGAGGGATATCCGGAGATAGAAATGCAAAAAGAGGCTTTATTTTAATACCAAACTGCTGTATCTCAGGACAGAGATCTCAGATTGTGTTGACGACTTCTATGAAACATGCTTGAGTTAGCCCTCGAGAAAACGCTTGGAATTTGGTTGTAATTGGGCTGTGAAGTTGGTTGGTTTTTTTTATTTTTTTTTGCTTTTAGTGAATGCTCGCAATGTAATTACTTGACAATTTAATCTGAGAGATCTATCAGAATTAGTGAGCTATCCACTTTTCCTAATTGAGCTGAACATTCCCTTACCCGTAGGCTTTATCTTAGAAGAATAAATTCAGCTCTTTTTTTTTTACTGAATGTGAGGTTTGTCTTGATGAGCGATTTCCTAATTTTCACGCTATTTTTAAGAGTGTGAGGAACAGAGCTGCTTGGACTCATCAGATTATTCAGAGGCTAGATTGGAGATTTCTGTGTGTTTTACATTTACCTCACGAAAAAAGGATTTTTGTTTTGATATACAGCATTTACCACCTAGCATTGGTATCGCGATGTATGTCAGTTCAGTTTTGGTGTATTCATTCATTAGGAAATTTGAGGGGGGATTATATTTGATCAGGAACCACATTGTAAAGTTTAACCTTAACCCTTATGTGCTATTGGGGATGTTTTCATCCACTCTGGGGTGATTTTGAGTCTTAATTTGGCCATAACCCGTTCTCTGTTTCACCTAGCAGAATGATTTTTGGTGACAAATCTAATTTTGACACATATTTTAGGAGAATGCTTTGAAATTCTTTAAAAACTCAACAATACACTCAGATTTACTACCCTTTTGTTATGTTCGGGATGAAAGCATCCACTAAATTAAACTTCTGTAAAAATGCATCAGATAAATATAATTATTATTGTTTTTTTTGCATAAATTTGTTAATCAACCTCAGTCCTGATCAAAACTACTGAATTGTTTAGAAAATTGCAGGATTTTAACTCTTTAATTGACAAATTCATAAATGATGTCACTGATTTGGTGAAAAAAAGCACACAAAATGACATATTTTCAATATAAAAAGTAGTTGTGGACTGGATTTTTTTCCCTTTTATCACAGTCTTAGATATGTGAAAGATTAGTAGCACCATTGCCTTTGATGCATTGTTAGTTTTTGTTTTCATTTTTTCTCCCTAATTTACTGTTGGTGGCTGTTTTTGCCCCATTGACTTCCATTATAACACATTTTTTTATTACAAAACCATGACACCATATAATCATGCATTTTTGATGGTTGCTGGTTTTCCCTGTTGGGAAGAGGTAAAGTTTCTCATTTTTACTGTTGATCATCAGTTGACACCATTAACTCTTTAGATAGGCCTGTGCAAAAAAGCTTAGATTCTGGATTTGATAAAAGTACCAATTGCTTATGAGAAATGATAACATTTTAACTAAGATTTTTTTTATACAATGTTTTTTATACAATGTTTCATACAATGTTATTTATTTACATTTGATTATTTAATACAGTTAGACACGTTTCAGAAAATGTATGCAGATTATCTTTCCTATGAAATCATCCCAATCAGTATAAAACAATGAATTCTGATCTCGGAGTTAGGACGAGTGGCAGCTTTTGAAAAACTTTCCTACAGTTTACATGGAAGGATTGAAATGTATTTTGAGAAATGGGCAAAATCTCTGAATTTCTGTGACCCACAATGATAGCAAACATGTAACGGGACAAAATAATAATTATGTCTATGATATTGGCAACCACCTTCCCTCTTTTTTTTCTTGTATGTGTTTTGGTTTGGTTTATTTACTAACTAACATCATTTACATGTATTATTTAATATGCATATAATTTATATGATGTTATTTATTTATATTCTTTCTAAAACAAAAATGATAAATTCTTTCCAAATTGAGCTATTTGGAAAAACAAAACTTCGCATTTTTCAAATATCGGGCATCCCTACAGCACACGTGTGTGTTTGGTAGTGTTTGGCAATGCCCTGTGCAACAGCTTGCTGGTTTAAAAGGGAATTCTTAATATAGGCCTGGACTGTATGCAAAATCCAGGTCAAAGTTGAAACTCCTTTGTCTTTTGTGCATGAGCCCCTTTAAAAGTGTAATTGTGTTTCCTTGAACAGCAGCTGCTTCGCTGGAATGGAGACGTCCTTGTGTTCTCCACCTTACTCTCCTGATTTATTCTCAATGATGCATTTTTTTCCACTTGTAAGTTAACGCATCGTAGGTTGTACTGTGCACTGTACGTCGTTCACCTCAGATGACCCGAATGAGGCAGCGTCACCTACTCGTGCTATCTTATTCACACGCCCACATCAGGAAAACCAGTTTTAGGCAGCGAGGTTTAGCCCTCACCTGGCAGACTAGTAACATTCACCTCAGAAAGAAGAGTTGCTCTGGTACAATGGGGATTTTCCATGCTGAGCGTGCCAGAAACTTTTTCCCGCCCTTTTGCATACATAATTGTCAGTCATGTGTTGCAGCCTTAACTTGGTCAATCTTTTCCCTCCTAAATATGTGTAAAGTACACACATTCTCTGTGGGACATTCTCAACGTAACGTAAACACTGAGGTCTGTCCCTGTCAAACGTTAAACGAGAGTCAGCGAGTTTGTTTTTGCACATGCAAATGAGCGCTTTTCTCTTATATTTTTTTAAAAAGTTTACAGGCATGGGATAAAGCGCAGGAATGGCTTTTCAGCGTGTCTCTTTAAACGCATAAACGAGTACACAGGCATCTCACTGATGTGAAAAATGTATCTTGGATTCTAATAGGGAAGTTGTATGTTTGCCAAGGTGCTTTGGTGTCCTCAGCTAACCCCAGCTCTCATATGGTTTTCTACAAGTCCTAGTGAGATCACTGCCATTTCTGAAGGAAAATATCTGGAAATGGTTTGTAAGAGAGAGAGGTGAAAAAATAAAACAGAGGTATAGTCAAAAAGTTCTCTCTTAGAGTTTGGCCAAGTTTACTTCTTATTTGTTTACAACCGGGCTGAATAAAAAAAAAAAGCAAAAAAAAAAGCGGGCCTGACGAACGCAAGGGAGGGAGCTGCTTTGGAGTACAGCGGAGCACTCACAGATAGAATGTCCTCCATTTTGGAGAAAAGGGCAGCTCCAAACGTGTTCACCGTTCCAATAGGAGAAGAAAAACGCTGAAAAATTGAGGAAAGGCTACGACAGCGAAGGCTGTTTTAACACATTACCACTTCACATTGTTAACAAGTCTTTATTGTTACTGGCAGGGACTAGTTTTTGAAGACGCTGCACGGAACAGTAGAGGATCTGGTGGGACAAATATATAATGTATCATGTTTCTGGGAAGACAACAACTGTCATCGAATGCACGCACATTCACACACACACCAAGTGTTTAATTCACTGCAGAAATACACAACTATGAACAAAATCATGCAGGGGTATTTGAAATCATGTACGATTCAGGCTGCTGAAAAGGAAAGACTTTAGGAAACACAAAATGTAGACTTGTAAAGGTCACGATTGTCTGTCTTGACGTAAATATTTTAAAAGCATATTCTTTCCCTGGAGACCCAGTTCTTAAACAGGGTTGGCGTGTGTTGTGTGTGTGTGTGTGTGTGTGTGTGTGTGTGTGTGTGTGTGTGTGTTGTTTAAGGACATTTGTCTGTGACTTGTGTCTGGTTCAGAGGGGAGGGAACAAGCCTCACGTTATTGCAGTGTCTGTATCCAGGTGTTGTTTATCCTACTCTGTATTATGTGGCCATTTTGGAAAGAGCACTTGACGTTTTTATGGCTATGTATGAACTGGGCCAGCTTAAAGAGGACAGCTGCAGAACCGAGGAAGCATTTCGGAGCGGTTTTGAAGTAGGAATGGCCTTGAAAATCTGTGTGCATAGGTGTACATACCTGTTGCCAGGACAGATATTGTTGCCAAGGCAATTTGGCAGAGGGGTAAGTGTGTGAATTTTTTTCTGGCCAGAAAAACAGTTTTTAGAGATTTGTTTTTAAATGTACAGTTTCCTCACTGATTAGTGGTGAATTTGGAATCACGTTTTTATGAATCATTTGCTAGTACAGTAGTCATTACAGTAGTCATTTTGCTTGATTATGTTTGGTTTCAATTAAATTTGATTATTAAAGACTGCGTGAACCAGAAGTTGCTGAGACTTTTATTTATCTATATTTATCTTCCAACTGAGGTGGAATTTTGAGTAGGGGGCGGGGCTTTCTTTTTGCGCATCATTCCCTCATAGCAAACTAACAGTAAGAGGGGCGTGGTTAAGAATATTGACAAACTGACATCATCAGAGTAGGACCGCCCCTCCCTGCAGAAGCAAATGGTCAGACTTTGATTATCAAAACAACCCAAAAAATCAGTGGATTAACTTGAACCGATTAATTCTTCACCTAATAATTAACAATGTGTGCTACAAAATAAACATTGTACTTAAACGAAAGTGTTACCATTATTTTTTGTATGTACCAATTCCCACTATGAACAGCTGACTTATTAAATGCTATTAAGATATTTACTAGTACTTATTCTGCATGATCATTTTACATCTTTAATCTTTACCCAATACCTAAATCCATCTTCTACAATTGAATTTTTTTTATAAGCAGCTTAATTAGTAGTTTAAAAGTCTTAGTTAATGGTTTGTTAATAGGGGGAATTGTATCTTATATTAAAGTGCGACCAAATTAATGTTTTGTAAGCTCACTTTACTTTAATACAGTACATTAATTCATTCATTCACTTTCCTTTGGCTTAGGAAAATTATTTACCAAGGGTCGCCACAGCAGAATGACCCGCCAACTATTCCTGCATATGTTTTACACAGCGGATGCCCTTCCAGCCGCAACCCAGTACTGGGAAACACCCATACACACTCACATTCACACTCAAACACTACGGCCAAGTTTACCCAATTCACCTATAGCACATGTCTTTGGACTGTGGGGGAAACCGGAGCACCCGGAGGTAACCCACGCCAACACGGGGAGAACATGCAAACTCCACACAGAAATGCCAACTGACCCAGCCGGGACTCGATCCAGTGACCTTCTTGCCGTGAGGCGACAGTGCTAACCACTGAGCCACCGTGCCACCCTTATATGTTCATAAGAACATATATTAATGGTATACGCTAGCATTATACTCAGTTGCGGTAGGCATTCTTACTGCAAAATTATATATATATAATATATAATAGATCAATTGGTTTACGACGTTGAATTGAAAGTGTTCACACCATAGTGTTCTGGAAATGTAAAACACTAAAGTAAAATGATAAAGCAGCTTTACAGGAAGTTTTACTGTTATGTCTACAATGGTTTTAGCATTGAGCAGTTTTAGGGCAAGATAATATGACTGTATGACAATGGTATAAATGATCTACTTTCTAAATTGTATTTGTTATTTTAACAGTTATATCATTGACACTTTGAGTGAACAATTCTGAATAATCTGTAATGAATATTGGCTAGGTCTCAGACATGCAGCTGAAGGGTTTTTGTGTTTAAAGAGATTTAAATATCAATTTGTTTTATTCAAATCGAATATAACTTGTTTTTTAGAAAGTATTAACACAAAATGGCAATTTTTTCTGTGGTGATTTGTGTTTTTTTGTCACTGTATGCATTGAAAGTGTCCTTTTAATATGGAAACTGATACACACAGAACAGAACACAGATTTCTGTTCTCCATATCGAGAAATGGTAAAGCCCAGTTTCTCTCAAAAAGTGAAAGCATGAATATTTTGCCACATAGAAACTCTTTCAAAGCAAAAGCAAGCACTCATTTTTATCCATATTTGCTTGTCTCGCTGTCACTCTATGCAAGCTCACAGATTGAATCTTCTGACATTGGAAATCAACACGTGCTGTTGTGAATAATTCAGCGGCGTGGCTTCTCATTGGATGAGGACACAGACTCATGAATATTAATGAAGCAATGACGCATCATGGATTACTGTAGTCATTTGGCACATCACAGCATTTGACGTCAACACAATGTAGATTTTAAAGTATAATAGCTTTTAAAAAAACACAGAATTAACCATATTTCTCCAACATTTAACATTAACTGGTGTTAACATTTCACTCAAAAAAAAATACTGGGTTTTTGTAAGCAATGTTGGGTCAAATATAGACAAACCCATGTGTTATTTTTTCCCACTAAATTTTAGTTACTCTTTTTATCCCAACAGTTGAGTTTGTCCATATTTGACCCAACTATGGGTTACAACAACAAAAAGTGATTATTTCATTCATTTATTCATTTTCCTTTGGCTTAGTCCCTTATTTGTCAGGGGTCGCCACAGTGGAATGAACCACCAACTATTCCAGCATATGTTTAACACAGCGGATGCCCTTCCAGCCGCAACCCAGTACTGAGAAACACACATACACTCTCACATTCACACACACACTCATAGACTATGGTCAGTACAGTCATCCAATTCACCTATAGCGCATCTGTTTGGACTGTGGGGGAAACCGGAGCACCGGAAGGAAACCCACGCCAACACGGGGAGAACATGCAAACTCCTCACAGAAATGCCAACTGACCCAGCCGGGACTCGAACCAGCGACCTTCTTGCTGTGAGGCGACAGTGCTAACCACTGAGCCACCGTGCTGCCCCTTATACTCATTTTTTTAATAAGAAAAAGTACAGTACAAGCAAACCGGAAAGGCGTTTATATTTTTTATAATGAAAATGCTTGGCATTAACAGGTTTGGCATGCTGTCCCGGGAGAGAACCCTGAGCTCGGAGATAATTGAGCCCAAGGCTCCCGCCTGGTCAATAAGCATATAAAGGGGTCTGAGATCAGGTAGGTCTCGAGAGCTCCCCTTAGAAATGGGAGGAAAAGGAGGAGATGGGGTGGAAGGGGGGATTCTTTCAAAACGTACATAAGGCAGTAGGGTAAAATTGGTCTATTTATTGTAAGCTTGGATCAATCTGATTGGATTATTACTGATTATGGATGAGAATCCAGCCGTGCTCAATCATATCATGTGCTCCTCTCGAAATTAGTTTATAAAACTTCACTTAAATGAATACTGTTCTGTCTTTTTTTCACTATAGTTCTCATTATTAGTAAACTTTAAATGTGTTGTTGTGTTTGATTGGATTAGAAAAACATCTTTTGCGAAACTTTCTCCGTCTGTTCATTTGCAGCGTATAGCCTCTTAAATAATAAAGCACAGTTGATGACCCCTCAGCTAAAGGATTGCTGAGATTAATTTTTTTGTAATTCACACTTTCAATTAGCTCACATTCTTATATCCATTGATAAGGTGAAAAATATTAATGAGATTCTGGCAGTTTTCTTTGTAAATCTTGTGAAATGGTTGGCTGTCTTAACACGCCGCAATTGCAACATGGTTATTAATCTGATGATTTAAGGTTTCTAAAAGCCTTATATTTTGACATTCGGAGATTTGGCAGACTTTATTTGATTTTCTAGGGGAAAAACAATACCATTGTTTAAGAAAGAAAGACTGGCAGAAAGAAAGACTTCCTGTTTACGGTGTAGTGTACTGGCAGCATATTCTTGTATGTAAATACTGTATGTTTGGCAACAGGTATGTACACAGTTTTCAAGTGTGTTCTTGTTCACTGTTGTTTTAGTTTGGCTATAACAAGATTCAAGCTTGATTTTATTAGTATCTAACTATCTCAGTTTTTTTTTCCAGTGAAATAATTGTGTATAATAATAATAATATATGGCAATATATATGCAAATGACATATATGACATACAAGTTCGTATTTGGATTTCACATATATAAAATATGTCACAGTGGGTGGCACGGTGGCTCAGTGGTTAGCACTGTCGCCTCAAAGCAAGAAGGTCATTGGTTCAAGTCCCGGCTGGGCTTTTTGACATTTCTGTGTGGAGTTTGCATGTTTTCCCTGTGTTGGCGTGGGTTTCCTCCGGGTGCTCTGGTTTCCCCCACAGTCCAAACAAATGCACTATAGGTGAATTGGATGAACTAAATTGGCCGTAGTGTATGAATGTGTGTGTGAATGAGTGTGTATGGATGCTTCCCAGTACTGGGTTGCAGCTGGAAGGGCATCCGCTGCGTAAAACTTATGCTGGAGTAGTTGGCGGTTCATTCCACTGTGGTGACCCCTGATAAATAAGTGACTAAGCCGCAGGAAAATGAATGAATGAAAATATGTCATATATGCAACATATATTTCAAAATATTAAAATAATGAGTGTTTCATATATATTTTTATTATGTGCATATATGTTCAAATATATTGGCTATAATGTTATATGAACACACACACACATCCATTTATTTCATCCAAAATAAAGGTTTATTATAAAAGTTATATTTACAAAATACATTTGTGTACTGTGTATATTTTTGTGTATATATGCATGACTATATTGTGTTAGATATATTTATACATATATAAATACGTATATATAATACAAATTATATATAAATATATATGTAAATATATTTATTTAGCATATTTTATTTTTCATTTGCGGTATGTGTGTGTGTATTTATACTTATATACATAAACAAAAACAGTAAGTAAATATTATGTAAATAAAAACTTTTATCTTGGTTGCGATTAATCATTTGACAGCACAAATATTTATTTATAATGTATTTTTGAACATATATATATATATATATATATATATATATATATGAAATTCAAATGGTTGCAAAGAAAATGTATGAAAATTTTACATATATGACATATTTTATATATGTGAAATCCAAATATGAATTTGTATGTAATAATGTAATTTGCATATTTTTCCATGTGTCAATATGGGATTCTAGATTAAGATTACCTCCTCTAATAATTGTAAATGTAAAAATAGATTATTTGTCTTTAGTTGCATAGCACATATAAAAGGTGCAGTAGGCCATGTTGGAAAATAGCATGATGGCACTGAAAGTGTATAGTACATCCCACCCTCCTTGCAAATCATCATTCAAAGATACATATTACTGCACACAGACCAGATGACCAGAAACAACATTAATACAACTAAATAATGTCATTCACACATGAGAAAACTTGACATTGGTTATTGTGAAAGAAAGTCTGATATTCCTGCACAGCGTATGTGATGACATATCCTGTCTCTGCGAATACATACACGTATAGAAAAGCCTGTTATGCAAAATAATACTAAGCATTTTGATTGGACGAACATTTCTTGGTCCTACACACCTTCCGCAGAATATAAATATGCAGTTAAAGTCAAAATGATTAGCTCTCCTGTGAATTTTGTTTTCTTTTTTTCTTGTCATCATATTTCCCAAATGATGTTTAACAGAGCAAGAAATTTTTCACAGTATTTCCTATAATATTTTTTCTTCTTGAGAAAGTCTGATTTGTTTTATTTTGGCTATAATAATAGCAGGTTTTAATTTTTGTAAACCATTTTAAAGTCAATATTATTAGCCCCCTTAAGTAATATTTTTTTCCGATTGTCTACAGAACAGGCCACTGTTACACAATGACTTGCCTAATTATGCTAACTTAACCTAATTAACCTAGTTAAGCCTTTAAATGTCACTTTAAGCTGAATACTAGTATCTTGAAAAATATCCAGTAAAATATTATGTGCTGCCATCATGGCAAAGATAAAAGAAATCAGTTATTAGAAATGAGTTATTAAAACTATTATGTTTAGAAATGTGTTGAAAAAAATCTTCTCTCCGTTAAACAGAAATTGGGGAAAAAATATACAGAGGGGCTAATAATTCTGACTTCAGCTGTATATAAATGTCATTTCATGTTATTGGTATGTGAAGAGACTTTCTACCAGAATTACAAAAAACATTTTCTGAAGACAATCACCTATTGCACCTTTAATATTAAAGGGCCTATATGGGAAATTTAGGAACACTTATTATTAGTGACACAGGTGAACATTAAAGTCTGTAGTACACTGTGGGTGAAGCTCAGATCTGTGCCATGTGTAGGAGAACTTTGCATTGCACACCGGACATATAACAACCAGCTCAAGACAGCAGTCTAGAATGCTTCTAAACAACAAACTAAACACCAGATATGCAAAAAAAAAAAAAATCTTTTGAAGTATGAGCAAAGCGGTACTGATAAGTTTGAAGTTAAATGAAAACAAGATGATACTGTATATATGAAGAGGTCAGATGCAAAAACCTCAAAGTGCCATGAGAAATATTCTTCTAAAATTAGCATTTCTCTAAGCCTTTTATGTTTATGTTCATGTTAAAAGGCAATGAAAATAACTTCTTTTTGCCATAGAAGTGAAAATTTTAAATATAATTGAGACTTTACAGACTCTATGCACTGAAAAAAAAATGATTCATTGGATTTACTAATATTTTTTTTAAGGTCAGTGGCTGCAAACAATTAATATGGGCTGAATTTAAATAAACAAACAAATTATGTTGAACATTACTAAATTTAATTGTTTGTTTAGCACTGTCGTCTCACAGCAAGAAGGTCACTGGTTTGAGTCCTGGCTGAGTTGGCATTTCTGTGTGGAGTTTGCATGTTCTCCCTGTGTTGGCGTGGGTTTCCTCCGGGTGCTCCGGTTTCCCCCACAGTCCAAACACATGCGCTATAGGTGTGTATTGTCCGTAGTGTATGAGTGTGTGTGAATGAATGGGTGTTCCCCAATACTGGGTTGCAGTTGGAAGGGCATCTGCTGCGTAAAACATATCCTGGAATAGTTGGCGGTTTATTCCACTGTGGCAACCTCTAAAATAAAGACTAAGCCGAAGAAAAAAGAATGAATGAATGAATTTTTTTCAGTGTGTGATAACGGACCACAAAACTATAAGGCTCATTGTTTGGAAAGTGAGATTTATGCATCATCTGAAGTCAGATCAGATCATTTTTACATTGATTTATGATTTTTTAGGACAATATTTGGCCAACATACAACTTTATAAAATATCCTGTTGGAACAAGATCTTTATTAAATATTTCTAATAATTTTTGGCATAAAATATATATTTTTTTACATTTTGATTAATCGCTTGTATTTTTGGATACTGCCAATAATATACCCATGCAAAATAAGACAGAGTAATAAGAGAAAATAGGACAATGTCAATAATTTAATGAATGAACCCCTTAACTCTGAATGATGCATTGACATAACATAGAATGGCTTTCTAAAGGGGACCTATTATGTAAAAATCACTTTTATAAGGGGTTTAAACACAGTTGTGTGGCAACAGTCTGTGAATATAACCAGCTTCTAATGGTAAACATTTATTAATTGTATTTTTTATAATCACACTTGATAAAAACAGTCTGCAGTAACACTTTGATTGACATTCTCCCTTTGTACGTGTCATCAGAGGGGGAAAGCCCCTCCCATTAGTGACCATCTCTCCCTCATTAGCATAGGATGTTTGTCTTATCTTTGAATCTGCCACTATGCTGACACGCAGGCATTTGTAGCTCCACCCTCTTCTGAAAAGAGCACAATCTCATTTGAATTTAAAGCGACAGTCACCAAAACAGCACAATTAGGATCAAAACCTAAAATGGGCAGATTATAAGAGTTATAAAACATTATTTGTGTGGTAATTTGAGCTGAAACTTCACATACACACTCTAGGGACAACAGAGACTAATTATAGAAATTAATATTGTAAAATGCGGCATAATAGGTCCCCTTTAAGTTGATTTCATGTGTTGCAGAATGTAAGACGCTGTAAAGTTCTACAAATAAAATTTCAGAAAGTGAGGGAAGGTCTTGTTTTTTAAGTTTCATTACAAGCTGTTGACGCATTGGGAAAAAAAAATCATAATGAATAAACATTATTACATATAATCCCTTTAGTCAAGGAATTACATACAGCACCTCTTATTTGAAAGATTAGGGGTTTGCTTTAGGTACACAGTGACCACAAATATATTTCATTCATTCATTCATTTTCCTTTAGCTTAGTCCCTTATTTATCAGGGGTCGCCACAGCGGAATGAACCGCCAACTATTCCAGCATATGTTTTACACAGCGGATGCCCTTCCAGCCACAACCCAGTACTGGGAAACACCCATACACTCTCACATTCACACACACACACACATACTACGGCCAATTTATTCATTCATTCATTTTCTTTTCGGCTTAGTCCCTTTATTAATCAGGGGTCGCCACAGCGGAATGAACCGCCAACTTATCCAGCATATGTTTTACGGAGCGGATGCCCTTCCAGCTGCAACCATCACTGGGAAACATCCATACACACTCATTCACACACATACACTACGGACAATTTAGCTTACCCAATTCACCTACACCACATGTTTTTGGACTTGTGGGGGAAACCGGAGCACCCGGAGGAAACCCACGCCAACATGGGGAGAACATGTAAACTCCACACAGAAATGCCAACTGACCCAGCCGGGACTCAAAGCAGCGACCTTCTTTCTGTGAGGCAACAGTGCTAACCACTGAGCCACCGTGCTGCCCCAAATCTATTTCATTAACTGCTATTAATATTGTGATTGGCATTGTTTTTGGAATGCTGCATTGCCTTCAATCGTAGTTCAGACCAAAGCCTGAATGGTTGACATTATTTCCCCTGCCCGCGCAGGCTGGGTGGCATCAGAAAGAACCCAAAATTGTTTCAAAAGCAGAGCGAGTTGTGATGAGAGATGCATTTCTTTGCGCTGATTGTTCAGAAAAGTATCTATTTAGAAAGCGACTGGGTCAGTTTTGATATCATGATGCATGTTGACTTTCACGTTATAAATGAGGCTTTTAGATATTTTCAATATGCATTGATTCAAAAACGCTGATTGCTGCTGTTGCAATAGGTCTGTAATAACATCCAGAAAGCCGGCTACAGTTTAAACATGTCCCGAACCCTCAGTAAGTGAACCCAGCTGAATCCAGAGTCCATTTTTATTGTCTGAAGTGTGATTAGCATAAGATATACAATACACAACCAAAAAGCAAGGCATCATTTTTAATCCAAACATTGACATTCCCTGTTGATGCCATGCAGAGTGGATCTGTTTTTTTGCTTTGCAGACTGGAGGTCGAGTGCAAAGCGAATCACTAGTGGGTGTATCGCCGCTCTGATCTTTTTAAGGATTCTCATGACTTCCTGTTTCTACCGGCGATCCCCTTTTTTTTTTTGCAGATTTCTTTTCTTTCTTTTTTTACATTTTTTTTTAATTTGCCATGGACATCTGCACCAACATGATAAGACTGTAATTGTACCAATATCTGCCCCAGGGTTCAAATGATTTGAAGACCGTCACATGAACAGTCAAATGGTCCATCTTGAAAATATCTTTGTGATATATTCAGTTAAATCAGCATATAAAAACGGCTTTCACAGGGCTCCTTTTTTTTCTCCCTCTCTTTTTTTTCTCCTCCTTTTATATTTTTAAACCAAATATAATGCAATTCAGCTACAGTTAAAAGAAATGACTTAAGGGTTGCCTTAAAAATGAGCAAAATGCATAAAGACCGGTGTAAATTAACATAGGGATTTGCACTTTAATGAAGGGGGGCAAATGGTATGGAATTGCAATCATTTCCCATGTGTATGATGCTTGAGATATCTATTCAAATTGATGTGCATTATTTGGAATAAATGCATCATATTTAAGTATTGTGTGTTATAAAGTGAAATCGCAAAATGCCAAGAGAGTCCTTTTGAATCAGTTGTAGAACATTGTTTACACTGGGAAGAATATAAGCAGAACTGACATATTGATTTCAATATAATAATTATACGTTTGCACTCATAGTTCTTATATATATGGAGTATGTTTACTATTTAGAATAAGTTATATGCTTCATGCTAATGGTGTACACTGTAAAAAAAAAATGCTAGGTTCCACACAATGGATTTGTGTTGGGACAACATGAAGGAATTAAGTTAACTTACAGGCCCGTAGCCAGCCTGGTAAAAGGGGTGGTTCTTTTTTTCTCAAAAAGTGGGCCTTTTTGCAGTTATACGCCTCATTTTCTATTTAATTATGAGATTTAAATACTGATTTTTAGCGACATTTTAAGCATTATTTTAATCTGAATTAGCTTGTCGGATGGTCATCATAACCACACTTTTTGATATACCAAAAAAATTTCTTTAAAATAAAGAAATGTGAAATGATACTTATTTTAAAATACATATTTGTTACATCATATATTATTATTCAAAAGGTCATGATTCGCACTCATTAATTAATTGCTTAATATAGTTTTTCTTTTCTTTTACATTCTTCAGGTGATACAAAAACACAAACGTTTCGGCACAATGCCTTCTTCAGTGTGTGACACAATCCTCTCACTCCACCCCCTTTATCCCACAATCAATCACACTACGTCATTAATGATCTCATTTTCATTTCAAGAACTATAAATTAACCTCATATACATATTTACCTTCACCTACAAAAACACCACTTCACAGGAAAACAGCATATCAATTGTCATCATTCACTTTTTCATATCTACATTAATGCAATAAAACTCTGACAGTACTAAACATCAAAAATACACTTTTATCACATTATTTATAACTTCACATGTTCACTATCCATGATTCACATATTATCACTGAACAACAATTTATTAAAGAAACACAGAAAGGTCCAATTCCTCATTCATTCCTCTTGGTGTAAGTGATTTTAATTTATGAATCCAGAACGCTTCTCTTTGTAATAATCTTTTATTTAGATTACCTCCTCTATGTGACTCAAATACTTCTTCTATTCCTATACATTCTAATTGTTTAACGTCATGTCCAAAATCTATAAAGTGTCTTGCAACTGCCGAAGTTATATCTTGTCGTCGTATACTTGATTTATGTTCACTAATTCGCAACTTCAACTGACGTGATGACTTCCCTATATATATCTTTTGGCACGGACATTTTAACATGTAGACCACATTACAAGTAGAGCAGGTAATACAGGTTTTTATTTTTATATTTTTATCTGTTACTGGATTCAAAAATTCCTTACATTTTACAAAATTCTGACATGCGACACAATTTCGACACGGAAAACAACCCTGTAAAAAAGTGGATTTCTTATTTCTTACTACATCGGAGTTAATCATCATATCAGCTAAATTATGGTATCTTCCAAAGGTAAACAATGGACGATATTGAAATGTATTATTTAAAGATTCGTCGGAAGATAATATATGCCAATGTTTATGAATCGTTGCTTTAATAAAATTGCTATGTTCATTGTATGTTAATGAGCAATTTACTGAAAACTGTTTTAATGTTTTACTAGGTTTTACTGTTTTCAAAATATCTTGTCGATGTAATTTATTTGCCTTATCTAATGCATTATTCAACCAACTTTGCGGATATCCTCTCGAACGAAATCTTTGAAATAATACATTTTTCTGTTTATCAAACTCTTCTACGGTACTACAATTACGTTTCAGTCTATGTAACTGACTGACTGGCAAACTCCGTTTAATATGGACTGGATGGTAACTGTCCATAGATAACACCGTGTTTTTATCCGTTGGTTTTCGATATATTGTTGTATGTAATGTCTTATTTACTCTACTTACTTTTACATCCAAAAAATTTACCGAATCGGTGCTCTTTTCTGTCGTAAATTTAATAGAAGAAATTTTTGAGTTTATAAAAGTTATAAATGAGTCTAGTTCTTGTTCTGTGCCTGACCATATCATAAAACAATCATCTATATATCTCATCCAAACTTTAATATTCAACTGGAATGGGTTATTATTATAAATATAGTCATGTTCAAATTTTCCCATAAATAAATTTGCATAATTAGGTGAAAAAAGAAGTCCCATCAAGTGTTACAAGCCAATCTGTAATATTTATATCATATATTATTAGAAACAAATAGGAGTCTGTTAAAGTTTTAAATTAAAAACTGTAGTCTTTTGTCATTTATTAGGCAAAAATTACAAACTGGCCAGCACATTCAACTTTCCTTAGTCAGAATTTGTCCTTTTGAATAAAAAAATAATTAAAGCATAATAATAATATTAACAATAATAATGTAGAGCTTCACAATTTTTCTAGCCTCTCTTGTGAAAAAAAGTACATTTGAAAATTCATGGATAACAACAATAGCCAAAATAGTATTCAAATCAATTTTCATATGATCCGCTTTTGGTGCTTCACACCTTTTTATTGCTCAAGGTCCAAGATTTAGAATAAAAGTTACCTGTAAAATGTTTTCTCTGTTTAAAAATAATGCAGTAGCGAAAGATGACTTCTCTTACGTCAGATTGTAAAATGAAAATATTTGTTAGTATTGGCCAAAACTGATTAGCTGAAGTCACACCGAAGCGACAGCCAAAAGAGGAATCCGCTTGGTCTTAAAGCCTTTTTCGATGGGTTATTTTCACTATTTATGATGGCATAGCAGTCAAAATAGGACAAATGAGCTCATGTATGGGATGCAATTCTTGACCTGGATCTTCCGAACCACCCAGGCTACGGGCCTGACTTATTAGTTTTTACAAATTTAAGTATATTGAACATTAAACTATTAAGGCCTGTCGCAATAATCAATATATTGACTTATCGTGTAATACTTGGAGATGACCTCAGTAATTTTTGCAATTGCAATATGTATTTACGAATTCACAAATAACGTTAAAGCCATTTTACAATGACATTTACATTCTACCTCACCGGTGTCAACGTTTATAATTGGACATTTACCTAGGACATTTAATAGTATATATAATAGGGCATTTACCTTTTTAACATCAAATTATAGAATCTAAATAACCTTAAGGATGATAAGTATTTGAAAGTGTTTATGGCTATTTGCATTATTATGCTGTTATATAATCATTATATAATCAGCGGCATAAAATGACAATAATATCGCTTACCACAACAATTTCTGTGACAATCGATCGCACGGCAAAAATTCCTTATCGTGAAAGGCCTACTCAACGTATAATTTAACTTTGGTTCAAACCATAAAATTTTATTTAATCTCAATCAAAAATATTTATTGTGGTCAAGAAAAAAAATGACAAAGTAAAAATATTGTTTGCTATAGAGACACGAAATATATATATTTTTTACTTTAGTACAAAGTAGAAAACTATCTTTTTTGTAACCTTAAATCAAAGTAAAATCTTGCTTTGGACCAACCTAAAAAATTACTGTAATTCATTACAGCTAAATTTATAAATTACCCTCAAATTATAGTTTTGACTATGTATTTTAATATATATAATTTAGCTTAATATAAAGCTAAAATATTGTTTTTATAGATCATGATTAATTAATTGAATTGCTTTGGTTCGACTTAAAATCTAAATCCAAGTAAAATTGTACTGTGGACCAAATTAATGAAGGGCGGCACGGTGGCTTAGTGGTTAGCACTGTCGCCTCACAGCAAGAAGGTCGCTGGTTCGAGTCCCAGCTGGGTCAGCTGGCGTTTCTGTGTGGAGTTTACATGTTCTCCCCGTGTTGGCGTGGGTTTCCTCCGGGTGCTCCGGTTTCTCCCACAGACATGCGCTATAGGTGAATTGAATAAACTAAATTGGCCGTAGTGTATGTGTGTGAATGAGTGTGTATGGATGTTTCCCAGTACTGGGTTGCAGCTGGAAGGGCATCCGCTGTGTAAAACAAATGCTGGATAAGTTGGCGGTTCATTCAACTGTGGTGACCCCTGATGAATAAAGGGACTAAGCCGAAGGAAAATTAATGAATGAACATATAATATTAGGCTATGCTATTGCTAGATATTTTATTTTCAATAATGAAGTAAACTATCTGCTGGTGCTTTCAGGATGGCTATAAATGTCACGCAAGATTGTAATAACAAAACTCACATTAGAAATACATCAAAACTGAAAGCACATAAACACAACCTTTTTTTCTCACGTGATCCCATGACATGAAAACTGCTGGTTTAAAGTAAAAATATTACTTTAAATTTACCTTGGGGGTTTGTTTTTTTTGCTTTAAGGCAAATAGAATAAAACAGGTTATAATCAGAAACTATAGTTTTTCACTTAATCCAATATAAAAATGTACTTTGAATGAAAGACGCAGTAGTTTAAATTTTTTCAGTGTAGTTAATATCAAAAAATTCTCAAATCAAGAAGCATTTTCTAGACAAGTAAAAAAAAAATGATATAAAAAACAAGTAAAATATTTTGCCAGTGGGGTCAATGAAATAATTCTTCATTTGAAATAAAATGATTTAACTTACCCTATTTTTAAAGGAAAAATCTCACTTAATTTTGACTTACAGTTGAAGTCAAAATTATTCGCCCTCCTTTGAATTTTTTCAAATATTTCCCAAATGATGTTTAACAGAGCAAGGAATTTTTCACAGTATTTCCTATAATATTTTTTCTTCTAGAGAAAGTCTTATTTGTTTTATTTCTAGAATAAAAACAGTTTTGAATTTTTTTAAAGCAATTTTAAGGGCAATATTATTAGCCCCCTTAAGCAATGTATTTTTTTCGATTGTCTACAAAACAAAGCATCGTTATACGATTTGCCTAATTACCCTAACTTAACCTAATTAACCTAGTAGAGCCTTTCAATGTCACTTTAAGCTGAATACTAGAATCTTGAAAAATATCTAGTCAAATATTACGTGCTGTCATCATGGCAAAGATAAAAGAAATCAGTCATTAGAAATGAGTTATTAAAACTATTATGTTTAGAAATGTGTTGAAATAAATCTGCATTCCGTCAAACAGAATTTGGTGAAAAAATATATACAGGAGGGCTGATAATTCTGACTTCAACTGTATTTCTGAAAATAAAACAAATATGTTTTGCTTGTCTCGAAAACACTTCTTGATTTAAGACTTTTTAGATATTTGGACAAGAAACAAGACACAAACTTTAAGTAAGGAAAGGATTTCTTTCAAAAACTCCATATGTCTGGCAATCATATATGTCTATATATTCTCCTAATAAGTGGCATTTGATTGAACACTAATACCCGGCAAGCCAATTAGCAGTAATTTGCACAAAAGCATCAGAAATGGGATGGTTAATAAGCGGTGACTCAGAAGTGCCATTTACCTTTTTGCAATATTCACAAGCAAAAATGTCAATGAACAAAACAAAGCGAAATCAAAATCCATCAGTGTAGTGTTTTCGCAAAGGAGGGTCAAACGAACTCCAAATCCCAAGCAGCAGGTCTGCGTAATGACAACTATATTATAACACAGACTAGCAGGACTAATTTGACAGCAAAACAAGAAGAATAGCTTCAGACAAAGCAGGAACATGCATAACTTTATGATTAGATGGCAATAGGCCATAAACGCGCAATTTGAGCTTCTCTCCGGAAGACTTTCTTGGCACTTTGCCTAAGGAGCGCGGGGTCGTTTCAGGTCAGGCCTGGCGTGTTGTTGTAAAGGAAGTGCAGAGCATTCGACTCGCTGTATTTCACTTCCTTGTTTTTCACGTGCCGGAATCACATTTGAGAAATCAGACCCAGAAGATTCAAAGGGTTGAAGAGCATGTCCGAAAAAACCTTTGCAGCTTTTCGTGTAAATCGGCAAACACATTTTGGGCATCTAAAATGCACACGGAGTCGCCTGCACGCTCACCTGGGATCAGTCTGAACAGGTCAGGATGTTTAACATGGGTTTGTTGTTTTTTCGCCACATTTGTTTACAGCGTTATCTGTGTGCTTTAGAAACGGATGATGATATTCTTGTTTTTGTTGGATTTCGGCTTCCTGTGTTTTGCATGTGAATGGTTTTAATGCATGAAATGAAAATACTGAGAAAATGATCCTTATGGTTGGAAATGAAGTGCAGGTTGTTCATTAAAAATTAAGTTTTTATATATTTACAGTAGGAAATGTGTAATATATCCTCATGGAATGTAGTGTTTACTTAATATTTAATGATTTTTGGCACCAAAAAAGGACTTTTTTTTTTTTTTGACTAATACAATGTCGTACATATAAATATGTCAGTGTGTTTTGTTCTTGTTTTGAAGGTCTGGTTTTGTAGGATTCCAGCTTCCTGTGTTTTGCGTTTTGCATTTGAATATTTTTAATACATAAAATGAAAATACTGAGAAAATTATCTTTATGGTTGAAAATGAAGTGCACGTTGTTAATTCAAAATGATTTGTTAAAATTAAAAGAAGTATAGCAATTTCCAAAATATCCTCATGGAGCACGATCTTTACTTAATATTCTAACGATTTTTGGCCATATATTTTTATTTTTGACCCATACAATGTATTTTTGGCGATTGCAACATAAGACAGGGTCACATATGAATATGTCATTGTGTTCTTGTCCTTACTTTAAAGGTCTGTTTTTGTAGGAATTCGGCTTCCTATGTTTTGCATTTGAATGGTTTCATTCATTTTCTTTTTGGCTTAGTCCCTTTATTAATCTGGGGTCGCCACAGCGGAATGAACCGCCAATTTATCCAGCATATGTTTAATGCAGAGGATGCCCTTTCAGCTGCAACCCATCACTGGGAAACACCCATACACTCCCATTCACACACATACACTACGGCCAATTTAGTTTATTCAATTCACCTATAGCGCATGTCCGTGGGGGAAACCGGAGCACCCGGAGGAAACCCACGCCAACACGGGGAGAACATGCAAACTCCACACAGAAATGCCAACTGACCCAGCCGAGGCTCGAACCAGCGACCTTCTTGCTGTGAGGCGATTGTGCTACCCACTGCGCCACCGTGCAGCCCTTGAAGGGTTTCAATACATGAAATGAAAATACTGAGAAAATCACCTTTAAAGTTAAGTGCACATTGTTAATTAAAAAGTTTTGATATGTTTATAGGAGGAAATTTACAAAATATCCTCATTGAGCATTGTCTTTACTTAATATTTGAATGATTTTTGGCACAAAAGAAAATTTGTTAATTTTGACCAATACAATGTATTTGTGGCCATTGCATCATTAGACAGGGCCACATATAAATATGTCAATGTGTTCTTGTTTTAAAGGTCTGTTTTTGTAGTGCAGTGAAGTTTTGATATATTTACAGTAGGAAATTTACTAAATATCCTCATGGAAAGTAATATTTACCTAATATTTAATGACTTTTTGCACAAAAGAACATTTTTTCAATTTTGACGAATACAAATGTCATACATATAAATATGTTAGTGTGTTCTTGTTCTTAGTTTAAAGGTCTTTGTGTAGGAATTTGGCTTGTAATGGTTTGCATTTGAATGGTTTTAATACATAAAATGAAAATATTGAGAAAATCGTGTTTAAAGTTGAATAAATGAAGTGCACGTTGTTAATAAAAAAATGAAGTTTTGATATATTTACAGTAGGAAATTTACAAAATAGCCTCATGGACCATGATCTTTACTTTATATTCAAACGAATTTAGTCATAAAAGAAAAAATGGTTAATTTTTTACCCATGCAATGTGTTTTTGGCCATTGCATCATAAGACAGGCTCACATATAAATGTCAAAGTGTTCTTGTTTTAAATTCGGCTTCCAATGTTTTGCATTTTAATACAATTTTTTTTAATGCTGAGCAAATCATCCTTAAAGTTGTATAAAAGAAGAGCACATTAATAATAAAAAATTTGGTTTTTATATATTTACAGTAGGAAATTTACTAAATATTCTCATGGGGCATGATCTGTACTTAAAATTTGAATGTTTTTGGCATAAAAGAAAAAAATCATACATTTTTGACCCATACAATGTGTTTTTGGCTATTGCAACATTAGACAGGGTCACATGTACATACGTATGCCAGTGTGTTCTTGTTTTAAAGGTCTGTTTTTGTAGGAATTTGGCTTTCTGTGTTTTGCATTTGAATGGTTTTAATACATAAAATGAAAATACTGATAAAATCGTCTTTAAAGTTGTTTAAATGAAGTGCACATCACTAATTAAAATGAAGTTTTGATATATTTATAGTAGGAAATGTACACAATATCCTCATTGAACATGATCTTTACTTAATATTGGAACGATTTTCGGCATAGAAGAAAAAATGCATACAATTTTGACCCATGCAATATATTTATGCCTATTGCAACTTTAGACAAGGTCACATATACATACGCATGTCAATGTGTTCTTGTTTTTGTAGGAATTCGGCTTTGCACATTTTGCATTTGAATTGTTTTAATACAAAAATAGGAAAAGAAAAATCCTGAGCAAATCACCTTTAAAGTTGTATAAACAAATTGTACATTACTAATTAAAAATTAGGTTTTTATATATTTACAGTACCACATTTTGCATTTGAATTGTTTTAATACAAAAAAATAAGCAAATAAAATAAAAATACTGAGCAAAATCAAAGAGCAAGTTACTAGTTACTCCTATGTTTTGGATTTGAATTGATTTAATACAAAAAATAAAATACTGAGAAACTCTAATTTAAAGTTGTATAAATGAAGTGCACATTGTTAATTAAAAATAAAGCTTTGATATAATTACAGTAGGAAATTTACTAAATATCCCGATGGAACAAGATCTTTACTTGATATTCTAACGATTTTTGCCATAATAGAAAAAATGTATTAGTTTTTGACCCATACAATATATTTCTGTCTATTGCAACATTAGACAGGGTCACATATACAAAGTGTTCTTGTTTTAAAGGTCTGTTTTTGTAAGAATTCGGCTTACAAAAATAGGAAAAGAAAAATCCTGCGCAAATCACCTTTAAAGTTGTATAAAAGAAGTGCACATTACTAATTAAAAATTTGGTTTTTATATATTTACAGTACCACATTTTGCATTTGAATTGTTCAAATACAAAAAAAAGAAAATAAAATAAAAATACTGAGCAAAATCAAAGAGCACATTACTAGTTAAAAATTAAGCTTTGATATATTTACAGTCGGGCGTCACGGTGGCGCAGTGGGTAGCACGATCGCCCTCACAGCAAGAAGGTCGCTGGTTCGAGCCTCGGCTGGGTCAGTTGGTTTCCTCCGGGTGCTCCGGTTTCCCCCACAAGGACATGCGCTATAGGTGAATTGGGTAAGCTAAATTGTCCATAGTGTATGAGTGTGTATGGATGTTTCCCAGTAATGGGTTGCAGCTGGAAGGGCATCCGCTGCATAAAACATATGCTGGATAAGTTGGCAGTTCATTCCGCTGTGGCGACCCCAGATTAATAAAGGGACTAAGCCGAAAAGAAAATGAATGAATGAATGATATTTACAGTCGGAAATTAACCAAATATCCTTATGGTACATGATCTTTACTTAATATTCAAAAGATTTTTGGCATAAAAGAAAATTTTTTCATTTTGACAAATACATTGTGTTTCTTGCTACTGCCAAAAATATACCCATGCAACATAAGACGTGGTCAAACATAAATATGTCGACATGTTCTTGTTTCGAAGGTCTGTTTTTGTAGGAATTTGGCTTCATGCATTTTGCATTTGAATTATTTTAATACGAAAATAAGAAAAAAAAATCCTGAGCAAATCACCTTTAAAGTTGTTAAAATTAATTGTACATTACTAATTAAAAATCATGTTTTCATATATTTACAGTACATTTTGCATTTGATTTGTTTTAATACAAAAACAAGAAAATAGAATAAAAATACTGAGCAAAATCACAAGCTGTATAAACAAAGAGCACGTTACTAAATAAAAAAATAAAGCTTTGATATAATTACAGTAGGAAATTTACAAAATATCTCCATGGAACAAGATCTTTACTTACAGTAATATTCAAACTAGGGCTGCACAATATATCGTTTCAGCATCAATATCGTAATGTGATCATTCGCAATAGTCACATCGCGAGTATACGCAATATTGAGTCTGGATTATAACTCATTCATTCATTCATTCATTTTCCTTCGGCTTAGTCCCTTTATTAATCTGGGGTCGCCACAGCGGAATGAACCGGCAACTTATCCAGCATATGTTCTACGCAGTGGATGCCCTTCCAGCTGCAACCCATCACTGGGAAACATCCATACACACTCATTCACACACATACACTACAGACAATTTAGCTTACCCAATTCACCTATAGGGCATGTCTTTGGACTGTGGGGGAAACCGGAGCACCCAGAGGAAACCCACGTGAACACAGGGAGAACATGCAAACTCCACACAGAAATGCCAACTGACCCAGCCGAGGCTCAAACCAGCGACCTTCTTGCTGTGAGGCGATCGTGCTACCCACTGCGCCACCGTGATGCCCCTGGATTATAATTATATAATATAATAAAGTATATAATATAATAAAATAATGAAAGTGTTTTTTGAGACCTTTGACTGTGTGAGGGATTTAAAAGCATTCAGGCCTAAGAAATTGTACCGAATTGAATTGTTTATAAAACGAAGACCATGCAGTATTGTTTTACATTTAATTATTCAGCTGCTGTACAGTGCTCAGCATAATTAAGTACACCCCATTTTGAAAATGAATATTTTTCTCCATTTCTCAGTGAATATGGGCAATGTATTTTGGCGCATTTAAACAAAACAGATTTATTAAACAGATATATTTATTAAAATAATATTTTAGTCACCAAACATATTTAGAAATTGAAAGATACAATTAAATTCAAGCAAAATATTGCAAAAATAAATTACAACCTACAAAATTTCAACTAAATTTTTCAATTTTTTTGCTTCTCTTGATTTTTCCTCTTTTTTAAATTTGTATTTAATAGTTTTTATAACGTGTAAATGTGGGTGTACTAGTTTTTGGACCGTTATCTTCAGTTATTTTGTCAGATAAGCTCCAGATTTGGCTTCAGTACTGACTAATCTAATGTATATGCACAAATATAATATTGTATAGCTTCCTGTTAAAAATATGAATGTAAAAGATAGATTTGAGAGGGGTGTACTTATATCTGCTGAGCATTGTATACCTGAATACTGTTCGACTCCTCGGAAAACAATCAAATACTGTTTATTTAATTTGTATATTTTTTATTATTGAATTTGTCTATGCTTGTAGGTTGTTTCTTATATTTTATGCATATGCACTCCTTCCAAAATCATCCCAATCAATCTAAAATAATAAATTTTTTCCTATAGTTATTCAACACATCTAGTTAAATTGTATTCATATCGCAATATATAATCGCAGAATAAAAAAATAGTGCAGTGTTAGATTTTTCCAATATCATGCAGCCCTATTTCAAACGATTTTTGGCATGAAAAAAGAGTTAATTTTGACCCATACACTGTGTTTTTGACTACTGCCAAACAAATATCCATGCAAAATAAGACATAAAAATATAAATCAAATATAGATATGTCGATGTATTCTTATTTTGAAGGAATTAGTCTTCTTAAGCATTTGAATGGTTTTAATACTTTTGAGCTCTGTCAAAAAGCAAGACTTTTTTCCTCGTAGACAATCGCAAACTGTTTTAATTATTATTCTTTTTTCCCCCCTCTCCATTAATGTGCGTCCTGTACTCAATTTGTGCGTTTGTTCCACGTTAAAAGGCTTCCTAGTTGCTCTACATTTAGCGAAGCCTCCTATTCAAGCCCAAATCAACGCTTGCTAAATAAATGAATAAATAAATAAAAGAAAGATGAATGCCGTCAGGAGGATGGCACATATTTTGCCATCACATTTGGTGACCGCTAACACTCGATTGTTTTAGCTTGCTGAGGAATGTTTGTATTGCACAAAACCCCAAAAGAAAAAAAAAAAAGAAAAGACAAAAGCGATATTTTATTCATTAGGACTGTCTGTCTTTGTGTATTCTCATGCATTCTGGTCTGCATTTATATGCTAACATAATTTACTCCTCTAACCTAAGGCAGAGTGTACCATCACCTCGACAGACCTCAACAGTGTGTGTGTGTGTGTGTGTGTGCGTGTGCAGTTAGTGTTACTAATATCTCATGATGAATGTGTGTGTGTGCACGTGTGTGTTGATTTCAGATTTACCAAGAAGCCAAAAAAACTCTCTCTGGCTATTGCTGGGCTATAAATCTTTCTCGTTTTCTTCTGAACACTAAATCTAATAAATAATATCACACAAAGCCATATTTCTTAATGTATGTAGTTGTTGTTTTGCGCAAATGGCAACTGCATTTTGAGCTTTTTTGTGCTGTGTAGGTGTTTTTTTAATGCAAAGAGTCCAAACAATCGGAGCAAAGGTAATTAAATAGTAAGATTGATTGATCATTTAGTTATTCATTCATTAAGGATGTTTTGATAGTGTTTTGTTGATTGGTTTTTAATTGCAAGTAAGTCGAGTTTTGCAGGGTTGTTTGTGACGTGGTATTATAATTCAGGAATCGGTTACACAATAGCTTATACAATGAAAGAAAAAAGGTACCTTTAGGCATACAACTTCCGATTATTTTTGAATGGCGCATATTAGTATGTTATAATGGCTAAATAAAGAGGTCTCTTGCCTCAGTGAATAGAGGGTGTATTACTAATTAACAGTACGAGTGCTTAAAGGACGGAGGATGAATGGATTGGAAACGTGTAGATGCTTTTCTGGCTGGTTTCAGGTGTTTGCATCAGCCGTGTCATACAAGAAGTGTTTGACCTATATGTTTTTGTTACAGCCATATATGCTGATAATAAGATGAGCTGTGTTGTTTCTTCTTCTAATTTAAATTAAATGATTGATTACAAAATATATTGGCTAACAGTTTTAAAATTAAGAAGACTTTTCATATTTTTCTGGGTAGTTAATGGGAACGTGCACTCCTTTATGCAAAGTCTGATAATTCAGGTAGACACACATTTGCTTACTGACCTAGTAATAGTGCAGAATCATTTTTAATCCTAATTTTTATTGTGTATATGGACATAAACCCAGTGTTTTTCATTGATGAAGATGGTTTGACACAAATATACTGTTTCAGGATTGGTATCGCAGGACATGTAAGGTTGAGTTTGTATTATAATCATCATTTGCCTGTGTTTTTGAGGCCTGTGACTGTGTAATGATTTTAAAAGCATCCAGACATAAGTAATTGCTTAAGTAAATAAGCAATTAATAAGTAAATAACTTTAATAACAATGAATTTTACTGAATTATTAGTACTTTTATTATTAAATTACTGTACCTGAATGCTGTTATTCAATTTTATTTCAATTGTATCTTTTACTTTACTGTATTTATCTACGCTTGTAGATTGTTTAATATATTTTATGCAGATACGCACTCCCCTACAGAATCATTCCAATCAATCTAAAATTATCTATTCTTTCTAAATAGTGATATTCAAGTCATGTGGTAAAATTGTATTTATATTGCAGTATATATATATATAACATCCATACACACTCATACACTACGGACAATTTAGCTTACCCAATTCACCTATAGCGCATGTCTTTGGACTGTGGGGGAAACCGGAGCACCCGGGGGAAACCCACGCCAACATGGGGAGAACATGCAAACTCCACACAGAAATGCCAAATGACCCAGCCGAGGCTCGAACCAGCGACCTTCTTGCTGTGAGGCGATTGTGCTACCCACTGCGCCACCGTGAGCCCCTATGTATATATATATATATATATATATATATTAGGGTTGTCACGATACTGGAATTCAATACTAATCGGTAGTGAAATTTTAAAAACCTCTATTTCCTGCTAACATTTGAATGTTAAACAGTGCTGATTGGCCATTGTGTTCACGTGCTTAACAGAAATGACTGTGATTGGTCTTGAAGGTCAACAGTTCACCGAACTTACCACTGTTTACTGAGTGTTACCACAGATACAGGGACACTGGAGCGTTTTAAAGCCGTGAAGATCAGTCATTTCGTCAGTGGATTGCTCGTATGTCAGCTTATAAACAGACCAGCTGATCTTTGCGCCTCTAAAACGCTCCAGTGTCCATGTATCCGTGGTTATTGGTAGGCCCACACGGAATCTGCGTGCGCAGAAATCCGCAGATTTCCGCAGATTTTTAACCCATCACTGATTCTATTTATTTACTTGTCTAAGTGTTTGTAAATTTATATTTATTCATTTTTTTTTTTATTAATTTCAGTAATATTATCAACAAATATGAAAATGTTCGTATGATTTATTAACAATACAAGTTGGTTAAGTAATATTTTCTGTCTTTTAGTAGATATATTATATGAGCGACTTGCTTTGTTTACCAAATAAGTGGATCTAATTGGATTTGCATTGTAAACATTAAATATAAAGTTAAAAAGGTATTTTTTTATTTCATATATTAAGTTTTTAGTTACGATACTCCCAAAATCATTCCGCATAAATCCACAGATTTTTTACAAAATTCTGTGCAGAAATAGCGAAAAATGTCCGCAGATTCTGTCTGGCCCTAGTTATTGGTTATTGGAGTATTAGTGAGCTCAACAGCGCTCAAATGTTAGCGGGACATGGATGTTTTTAAAATTTCAGTACTGATTGGTATCGAATTCCAGTATCGTGACAACAATAATATATATATATATCACAAAATAACAATATATATACTGCAGAATAACAAAATATCGCAATGTTTGATTTTTCCAATACCGTGCAGCTCTATTTGACATGAACAGAAAATTGACAGGTCAGCTGCTGCTAGTATTGTGACTGAATTGAAGTGTCTTCAATCGGCTCATCTAATGAGCAGCGCAATGCAGCGGATTATACCAAACTTAATGTTGGTTAGTTTGTATCATTTTGACTACATTTTAGTCTTTTTTCATTAACAATAATGTGCTTGTTCATTTATTAGATGAGAAGATCAGAGTATGCATGTTCAGTTTTCAGTCACTCTACTAGCGCGGAGAACTTGTCAAGGTTCTTTTTGTGTCAAGCTATATTTTTGCATTTATTTTTGTTGATGCAAATTTTATGAGTATTTGTCTTGAGTCTTGAATCCAAATGAATAGTAGAATTTATTGACAGCAATTAAGATTGGCACATAATATACCTATTGTACATAACACTTACTAGTAATGCTGTAACAATTGTGTAAATAGCTGTTTCCATACACCTATTTTCATGCAGATTTTGCAATATGGCATAAAAACAATGGTTAATGGAAATACCAATGGAAATGTGCAAGAAAATAAATAAACTGGGTTGTTTAAATGTTTTATCCGATAAGAACTAATGCTTGTAAACTACAATGGAAACATATTTCCTGAATAAATTCCAGCATGAGTATTAAAAAATCATGTGGTTTTGTTTTAACAGATCATATGATAACAAAAATAGGCATAATGGGATGGCATTAATGGACAAAACAGCTGACTGACCACATTATAAAACACCTGAAATGTTGTTTTGGTCATTCTGAAATCCCTCAGCCAAAGTCTGTCATTAAAGTGGTTCAATATTATTATTATTATTATTATTATCTCCAGAACTGTCTTGCACTCCCAAACAGTGTCTCACATCTCCAAAATCACCATACGTTCATTGCATTTTGTCTTCTGAGGGACAAGCAATTTATTATATAAAAAAGGCCCACAGTGGCTTCTCCTACCAAAGCTTAACTACATATTTGGCGCCAGTTGATTAGGAAGTGACGATTTTGTTCTCCTTTTCTCATTGAATGGAAACTGCTTTATTCGCAAATGTTATATGCGATATTCCAGTTTTGCGCATACATTTAATTCGCATCTTTGTATGAAAACATAGCTAATCAGTAGGCAAGGCATTTGAACTGACATTTGCGCAAGCACGTTAATCAGCCAAAAATCAGTCTGTCAATACAAATACGCTGTCATTTTGGGAGAAACATACATTTTGGAGTATCCAAAGGTTGCACGTCTGTACTAAGGACATTTTGTGATTTCGACCTTGCCTAAAACCTACAAGCCAGAGAAAGTATGTCACACACACAGTATAGTGATTCATTGCATCTGAATAATAACTCCCGTCCATAACTGATGCCAAAATCCAGACAAGACAGATACTGTCAGTTTTGATTCTTGCCATTCTCTTGTCATTCACTCGTTTTTTTTTTTTAAATAGGCCTCTGACACACGTGTGATGCAGACTATTAACACCTATAAACAAACAGTACAGACACGGAGACATCAAAAAGCACTCTGTATTTAAAAAAGAAAAGCAGGTCAGCGTACCATTCAGCTGTATTAATATATTTATGTGGGTTTTATACAAATATAGTTTGGTCGCGTTCTAAATAAATCCTCAGCACCACCTCTCTCGCTCTTATTGTTTCTGCTGTGTGCCATTAAAGACCAGGCTCAGAGGCAAAGGACAATGTGTGAATGCTGAGCATTGTAAGTCACATTTGCATATTTGAGATTTATATTATTCAGATGCTTGACATCCTTTCCCAGAAACACCCCACACCTCCCTCCTTCGCTCTGCCCGACTCCCCACCCTCACCTTTTTCTTGCCTTGCCTCTCTCCGTCTTTGTTTTCCCCCCCATCCCACCCCCCCATTCCTGATAAAAATGATTTCCAGTCACCGCACGGCATGCTTTATGAGATGGCCGCCTCATTAAAAAGCGTCTCTGATTAACCTGAATTTCGCCTGCTTTTCTCACTTTTTTTTCCCCTGTCTGTCATCTGCGTTATTATTCTTTTCTTTTTAGTGCTCTTTGTCAGTGCAGACCGTCTGAGCGTCTGCTGACCTCTGGGGACGTATTGACAGTTATTGAGTGACTGACGTATAACACTGACAGAACACACACACACACACACAGAAAAAGGTTTTTTTTTTCTTTTTCTTTTTTCAGCTGTAATAAAACTCAGAGAAGATTCCCTTCTAAGATTAGAGATTTTTTGGGAGAGGGAAAACAAGGGCGGTGAAGAAGGAGGGGGGTGCTTATGTGGAGTTTTTTTTTTTTTCCGGAAAAAGGGGGGGGGGAGGGATCTAATTAATTTTGAAGGATCATCGGCCCCTTTCGTCCAAGGCAGAGAAAGAGGCAGGGCGGGAGACGGAGGGGTGAGCGAGTGGGTGGAGCGAGTCTGAGCTAGGCAGAATGAGTGAGACAGGCGGAGGCGGGGGGGGGCCAGACAGACCCCTGGACTGATTAGGATTCTGGGCAGGTAGCAGGCGGCTGCTGTGCACCCACTGTGGGCCAGGCAAAGAGGAGGGGAACGGCTGCCCACCCGCCCATGTGTGTGTGTGTGTGTGTGTGTGTGTGTGTGAGTGTGTGTGTGGGGTGATCTTTGGGAGCAATTCCTGACGTTCGGGATCCTTGCACTTTTGTTACCTAATTTCACCACTGATCACTACCAAGGCTTGGAATATTTTCAGGGAGAAACTCTGGGTCTGTGAAATTGTGTCACTGCACAGTATGGTGGGTTCTGAAAGGCCCGTTCATTTTACATTGAAAAAAAAGTGTTTTTTTTATTTTATTAATTTTTTTATTTCTATCTATGCTTAATTTGCGGAGATTTTAAGCTTTGTGATTTCCTAGGAAACTGCATGCTTAAAGGGATCGTTCACCCAAAAATGAAATTTTTTTCATTATTTAGTGACCTTTGAATTTTTTCGTTCTGTTCAGCACAGAAGAAGATATTTTGAAGAATGCTGGAAACCGGTAACCATTGACTTCCATAGTATTTGACTTTCCTGCCATGGATGTCGATGGTTACCAGTTTCCTACATTCTTCAAAATATCTTATTTTGTGCTCACTGCACAGTATAGCACAACAGGGGGTTCTGGAAGGCCCGTTCATTTTACATTGCAAATAGAAAGTGTCATTTTTTAAATACATTCTATCCATGATTAATTTGCGTAGATTTTAAGCTTTCTAATTTCCGAGGAAACTGCGTGCTTAAAGGGATAGTTCACCCAAAAATGACATTTCTGTCATCACTTAGTCAACCGGGACTTTTTTGTTCTGTTGAACACAAATAATCCTGCAATATTTGTTTAAAGATTTATTAAAAGTTCAGAGCTTCATCAGACATATACAGTATACGCATAGAAAGTCACAGTATTCATTCATTCATTCATTCATTTTCCTTCGGCTTAGTCCCTTATTTATCAGGGGTCGCCACAGTGGAATGAACCGCCAACTATTCCAGCATGTTTTACACAGCGGATGCCCTTCCTTGTTTCCAAACACTTACCTTAAAAACATTTTAGAAATCTAATGTATCAGTTTTTTCAGTGCAGAGAGGAGAAGAATGGCTGCCCACTCACTCACCTTCAGTATCTGTATATGTGTGTGTGTGTGTGTGTGGTGATCCTTGGGAGCAATTCCTGACATTCGGCATCCTTGCACTTTTGTTATCAAAAACATAGGGTTGGAATATTTTCACTTTACAAGGCATCAAAAAAAGGTGTCATTTTGTTTTTCTTTAAGCACTTTCTTCTATCCATGCTTAATTTGCAGAGATGGCTACACACACACTCTGGCTCTGTGATGCCTTTAAACCATTGTTAGGTTTGTTTGATTCTTTTTTCCCGCCTGCTGTGGCGTCATATCTCATCCAGTGGCAGGAGTTTTAGGCTGGACTTTCTGTCGGTTGTGGAAAACAGTCATTATTACTTATTTTTTTACCTTATTTTTGTCTGTGTGTGTGTGTGTGTGTGTGCTAAGCCAGTGGCACAGAAATGATGTAATGTTGCAATACGTGATGTAACAATAGCATCTAATCCTTTAAATCAGACGTACATTGAGTTCTTAGGTTAAGTAGTGGCATGTCGAAGTCCCAAGTGTTATTTACGTAAGAAAGAAGGGCGGTGCAGTGGGTAGCGCTGTCGCCTCACAGCAAGAAGGTCGCTGGTTCGAGTCTTGGCTGGGCCAGTTGGCATTTCTGTGTGGAGTTTGCATGTTCTCCCTGTGTTGGCGTGGGTTTCCTCTGGATGCTCCGGTTTCCCCCACAGTCCAAACACATGCACTATAGGTGAATTGAATAAACTAAATTGGCCGTAGCGTATGTGTGTGAATGAGTGTGTATGGATGTTTCCCAGTACTGGGTTGCAGCTGGAAGGGCATCCACTGTGTAAAACAAATGCTCGATAAGTTGGCGGTTCATTCCGCTGTTGTGACCCCTTATGAAAAAAGACACTAAGCCGAAGGAAGATGAATGAATGTATGTAATACACTCTCAAACTATGCTGTTTTTGTATACCTGTATATTTGTAGCTTTGTTAAAGAGAAGTACACTTTTGTGTTAATGAAAATGAACATGAAAACACATTATAGTTTCAGCTGAAGTAAAACGAGTGCTTTTTTATCCACTGAACTTAAGTACATGTTTATTTTCAGAATTATTTTGACATCCATATATGGCTCTCTTTTTAAAAAATTGTCTGAAGTGTACTTTTTTTTACTGATTATTGGGATGGTGTACTTTATAATTATACTTAGGCCTGTCACAATAATCAATATATCAACTTACCGCACAACACATGGACATGAGCTCAATCATTTTTGGTGATGCAATATATATCGCCTATATAAAAACCAATTCTAGCAACACTTTAGCTGATTGTGTAACATCTCTGTCTCTATTGGAGGCTTCAGTGTCAGTATGGTTAATAAACACTATAGTATTTACTATAAATGACTATAGTATATTTTCATGTGGGTGTCTGACAGCTGAAAATAGATCTGGTAGCAGATATCGCAGCCTCTGTTACTCTTTACCTTGCACTTTTTTGTTAACATTTATTAATATTTATTTTGGATATGCGTTTCACATTCTGATTCCAATGCCTGATTATTAAACTGTTAAAATGACTATAATTAAATGAAATATTCTTAAGAATAAAATATGATGTGTTCTTTGGAAGAGTGTACTTGCATTGTGATGATATTATATTGTCATTCATTATTATATAATGAGTGGCTTAAAATGGTCTTAAAATGACAATAATATCATTTATCGCAATATAATTTGGTGCAGTAAATCGTACAATACAAAATAGATATCGTGACAGGCCTAATTATACTGAAAAACAAATGTAATGTAATGTAATGTAATGTTAATTTCAATTAATGTAAATTATTATAGAATTAATGTATGTTAAATGCACTTCGCTGAAGTTTTTATTGACCCACATATAATTAGAGCTTAAGAACATCATTATATGTCATTTAAAATTATAATAATAATAATAATAATAATAATGACTTCTTTTGTCAATGATATGTAGTAGCAGTGCTGAATGTACTGACAAGAGAAAACTAAAACATATTTGTTGTAATTTCTGTTTAAACATGCATGTCATATATTTAGATATATTTGTAATTAGACATTTATAATGATTATGGTTGCATTTATATTTTTATGAATGTAATATTGAACTATATTAAGTAGCTAAACTCAAGTGGCCTTTTATTTATATTTAGACATATTTAGTCATATTTAGATTTTGTTTTAAAATTAATAAAATATATATATATATATATTTTTATTTCAAACCATAGTCATGCTGATATTTTTCATTTTATTTACTTTTTATTTCAGAATTATTTGATTTGGTTATTTTGTTTTGTTTTGTTTTGTTTTGTTTTGTTTATTTATTTTATTTATTTTATTTATTTTATTTATTTTATTTCAAACCATAGCTAGTCATGCTGTGATATTTTTCATTTTATTTATTTTTTATTTTAGAATTATATGATTTGCTTTATTAATTTTTTTTTTTTTTTAATTTTTTTATTTTTTTTATTATTACATTTTATTTTATTTCAAACTATAGCTAGTCATGCTGTGATTTTTTTTCAGTTTATTTATTTTCATTTCAGAATTATTTGATTTGGTTTATATTATATTATCTTATATTATATTATATTATATTATTTTGTTTTATTTTATTTATTATTTATTTATTTATTTATTTTTATTTATTTATTTTATTTTACTTTATTTTATTTTATTTCAAACTATAGCTAGTCATGCTGTGATATTTTTCATTTTATTGATTTTTATTTCAGAATTATTTGATTCGGTTTATTTTATTTTATTTTAAACCATAGCTAGTCATGCTGTGATTTATTTATTTTATTTATTTATTTATTTTTATTTCAGAATTATTTGACTCAGTTCAAGGTTTTAGCACTTTTTTAAAAGAATTTATTTATTTATTAAAAATGAAATTGCAAAAAAATCCTTGCAAAATCAAGGCCACCCAAAAAAAATAAAAAAAGTGGGCGTCTGCTTAGTATGTAATGTTACGCTTCATGAAATATATGAAATATTGGAGAGGCTAATGGAGTGTTTTGTGAGGCTTTTATGTCTGTTACATCTAATGTTCCCTAAAAAGCTTTTGAAAGATCTTCATATGATGCGCCCTAATGAGCTCCTTTTATTAAAGTTTTTCTGCGCGCATGTGTGCGTGTTTATCAGGAAACGTTTACCTCCTCGCCCATATCAATATGCATGAAGTATTCATTGTCTGTACTGTTTGTCGTGCTGCATGGTATAGACAAAGCACCTTTTCTTTTTGTTTATACCGAGAACATGGCTTTGATCGTGGCCTCTGTTCTCCGCCGTTTATATTCATATGCATATATTCTGGCAGCGTGGATGCTGATCAAAAGGATGTGCGCGCAATATATGCGGTACAGTATGTATCTCGGACTACATTAGCGTTAATTCATCACCTTTTGGGGTCTTGTTGCCATGCTGTTGGTAATTAATGAGTATTCTGATGGTGATGACACTGTATGAATAGCAACATTACAGCTACGGTGTCTGTAAAATAACACATAACAGCGATGGACTGATTGCTTAGGAAAAGCTAATCTGTGATAATTGTATTGTTTAGTCTTGGTTTATACTTGATATTGGACAGTTGAAGTCAGAATTATTAGCCCTCCTGAATTATTAGTATATTTTTCCCCAATTTCTGTTTAACGGAAAGAAGATTTTCTTCGACACATTTCTAAACATAATAGTTTGTTCTGTAGACAATCTGAAAAATAATATTGCTTAAGGGGGCTAATAATATTGACCTTAAAATGGTTTAAAAAAAATTAAAAACTGCTTTTTTTTGCCGAAATAAAACAAATAAGACTTTCTCCAGAAGAAAAAATATTATAGGAAATACTGTGAAAAATTCCTTGATCTGTTAAACATCATTTGGGAAATATTTGAAAAAGAAAGAAAAATTCACAGGAGGGCAAATAATTTTGACTTCAACTGTATATGCTTATATGAATGTGAATTATTATGTTAATGAATATTACTTGTTTAACTAATTGGACTCACTTAAATGACTTTATGTAGGCTTAATTGCATTTAATAATAATAATAATAATAATAATAATAATAACTATAATGTACTTCCGATTGAAAAATATCATAAAAATATGATTTATTGTTGTTGAGTATTTCGATAACAATGTAAATGATAATGTTTGCTGTTTTTCAAACTACTTATTTAAAATGAGCTTAAACAACACAATTCTTGAGGTTTATGTTGGGACAACTTAATTGTTTTATGCTCATTCATTCATTCATTTTCTTTTCGGCTTAGTCCATTAATCTGCGATCGTCACAGCGGAATGAACCGCCAACTTATCCAGTATATGTTTTATGCAGCGGATGCCCTTCCTGCTGCAACCCATCACTGGGAAACACCCATACACTCTCATTCACACACATACACTACGGACAATTTAGCTTATGCAATTCACCTATAGCGCATGTCTTTGGACTTGTGGGGGAAACCGGAGCACCCGGAGGAAACCCACGCCAACACGGGGAGGACATGCAAACTCCACACAGAAATGCCAACTGACTCAGCCGAGGCTCGAACCAGCGACCTTCTTGCTGTGATGCGACAGTGCTACCCACTGCGCCGCCCTGTTTTATGTTCAATCCACTTAAATTTGTAAACTGATAAGTGAACTTAATTTCTTTATGTTGTCCCAACACAAATCAATTATGCGTAGCACAGCAATTTTGTATATAGTGTACGTAGCACAGCACAGTGTATATGTTAAAAAAAACATTTAATGCCACAACTTTACCTCAAACTGAATAGAATTTGGAAATAGAAAATACCAGTAATGGCACGGTGGCTCAGTGGTTAGCACTGTCGCCTCACAGCAAGAAGGTTGCTGCTTGGAGTCCTGGCTGGGCCAGTTGGCGTGGGTTTCTTCTGGGTGTTCCGGTTTCCCCCACAGTCCGAAGACATGCGCTATAAGTGAATTGAATAAACTAAATTGGCCATAATGTATGAGTGTGAATGAGTGTGTATGGGTGTTTCCCAGTACTGGGTTGCGGCTGGAAGGGCATCCGCTGTGTAAAGCATATGCCGGAATAGTTGGCGGTTCATTCTGCTGTGGTGACAAATAAATAAGGGACTAAGCCGAATGAAAATGAATGAATGAAATACCAGTAATAAAACCAGGATAAACATAATTTGCATAACATCAAATGAATGTTCACAAAACGCAATTTCAATTTTTCAACTCAAGTTACATTTTTTTTGGTAACAAATTTAGTTCATAAAAAAATGGTTACTATTTTTGTACTATAAATAACCTTATAATGGCTATTTTCTTTAAAGAGGCTCTCTCTGTGGTCAAGAAGACAAAGTCTGAAATGTCTTTTAAAGCTTTTATTCTTTGCAAAGAAGGTCAAACAGTCATACAGCTACACAGGTTTCTGCAGAGTGAGAGACACAGAATGAAGATCGTGTTCCCTTTTTATCTAGGTTCTACTACCCACAAGCTTACCATACGTGGATTTCAGTTCCGTTCCCTGCCACATATAGCCTAACTAGTTAATGTATACAGAAAGACAGATGATAAACATATGTCAAAGTAGCCACGTATGGCCTAAATAATATATATAGAAAAAAACAGACCTCATAATGTGTATAAATGAATATCCACCACACCTTTAAAAGTGAAATAGTTTCATGCTTTAACAGCTGAAGTATCACAGTGTAGCTAAAGTGTATTTAAAGAGTGTACACCCTTAACACACTTTAATATACTTTGTGGATTTTGTGAATGGTTTTTTATTACAGTACATTTTAAAATTATTTTTAAAATGAGTAAAAAAAAATAGCATGCTTGAAAGTATGCTTATTTTGATTATTAAAATGGATTATTATTGGATCTGTATTAGTGAATATTATGTTTTAAGTCAATTATAGTTGAAGAGTGTTAAATTGTAATTTATAGTTGTATGATTACAAAAAGAGTTTCAATAAAAATTGTATTCAATTTTTGTTATCGTGAATTTGTTTCAGTACATTCGGCAGTACACTTTTACCGCATTTCAGCACAGCATAGGAAATTATTTGATTTTGCTTAACTACTTTGCTTTCTCATAACATCATTCTATTTTTTAAAAACATTTTGTGAATGGGATTGCAAGAAAACAGCTTTTATGCCATTATCCCATTAAAACAAGTATTTAGTTGTGTTGTAATCATGACAAAATGACAATGTGATTTTTTTTTTGCATGATGCAGTAAAGAGTGTTCTGCCTTATGCAAACAAAATCTGTTTTACCTGAGACATCTGTGTCTGCGTGAACATCAGGCTGATCTACAGCGCCTATCAAAATTAGTGTCTATCAAATTAATGTCTTTTAAAATCAGCATCTGGCTGGAGTGATGCTGGATGGATTGGGGTCATTGCCATGAGTGCCTGATGCCTCGTCAAACAATCTGCTGGACAGATCATCTAATATATTTATTTTTTGGATTAGTTCATTAAATTATATATAGTCAAGCCAAAACAAAAAGCTGAGAATTTTTTTTTTTTTTCCCACAAGATGCCTTGTGTACATCGTCTTACTATCTTTTGGAAAAAGCCTGGTTTATTTTCCGGTAAAAAAAAAAAAAATGCTGGTTGAATAAAAGTAACTTTAAGTCAAAATTTGAATAATAAGGGGTATGAATAATTTCGGGTTTGGCTGTAAATACAGTGCCAAGTATGAATGAGTACACTCCTTACAGATACTTTCTAGGATGCTATACAATAAGGCATAAGGCATGTTGCCCACTTTGTGTGTGTGTGTGGGTATATATATATATATATAT
>CAIGQV010018170.1:4756385-4769326 GCA_903798115.1 Danio jaintianensis
AAAACACTATCGGTTGGGTTTAGGGAACGCGGTGGCCATGTTAATCGGTGCTTTTGAAAACACTGTCGGTTGGGTTTAGGGAACACGGTGGCCATGTTAATTGGTGCTTTTGAAGACACTATCGGTTGGGCTTAGGGAAGGAGGTGGGCGGGTCAATCGGTGCTTTTGAAAATGCTATCGGTTGGGTTTAGGGAAGGGGGTGGGCGGGTCAATCGGTGCTTTTAAAAAACACTATCGGTTGGGTTTAGGGAACGCGGTGGCCATGTTAATTGGTGCTTTTGAAGACACTATCGGTTGGGTTTAGGGAAGGAGGTGGGCGGGTCAATCGGTGCTTTTGAAAACACTGTCGGTTGGGTTTAGGGAACGCGGTGGCCATGGTAATTAGTGCTTTTGAAGACACTATCGGTTGGGTTTAGGGAAGGAGGTGGGCGGGTCAATCGATGCTTTTGAAAACGCTATTGGTTGGGTTTAGGGAAGGGGGTGGGTGGGTCAGTTGGTGCTTTTGAAAACACTATTGGTTGGGTTTAGGGAAGGGGGTGGGTGGGTCAGTCGGTGCTTTTGAAAACACTATTGGTTGGGTTTAGGGAACGAGGTGGCCATGTTAATTGGTGCTTTTGAAGACACTATCATTAAACTTCCCATATACTTTCCCACTATATGGGAAATTTTACTCGCGAGAGAAATTTGAGATCTGAAAAAGCGTACACAGCGGCCTCTGGTGGATTTGCGAAAACAAAATCTTCTAAAAAAAAAGTACCTCCTGGGACGTATTTGCCGATCTCCAGAAATGTTTTCAGAATGAGCCTGGGTTGGTAAATCTTAGTTAAAAGTTAAAAAGTTTTTTTTTATTTACTATACTCCCAAAATCATTTCACATAAATCAGCTGATTTTTATTTTTTATTTTTTTTACAAAATTCTGTGCAGAAGTAACAAAAAATGTCTGCAGATTCTGTCTGGTCCTGCAAATGTCTCCATTTTTCAAAAGGCTTATAAATCACCAATGTTTTTGTTCACAAAGTAGAAATGCACACAGTTTTCTGTGAAGGTTGCGTTTAGGAATAGGGTTGGGGTAGGCTGATAGAATATACATATAATATAAAAACCTATGGCGTGGGTGTGTGTGTGTGTGTATGTTTTTGTAACACATAAGGAAACAAACTTGTATAATGGCATAGTTTGTGTTTGTGTGTGCGCGTGTGTGTATGTGTGTGCGTGTGTGTGTGTGTGTGTAAGTGTCTGTCTCTCCCTCTCTCTCTCTCTCTCTCTCTCTCTGTGTGTGTGTTTGCGTGCGTGTGTGTGTGTGTGGGTGTAATGTGATGGGCTGTGGTATGGAGAGGATGGGTGTGTCCATTCTTTCATCTGTCCTGCATAATAACACCTGGCCCAGTGAGCATATGATTTCTCCTCGGGCAGAGTTTGACCCTGTAATTGGTGGTGAAGTGTGTCCACGAATCTGTCACAAATGCGTCCGTGTAAAAACCAGACACAACTGTTTCCTGCCTCCATGGCAATAGGCAGGAAGTCACATGGTGTCCTCTTCATACTTTAGATTCACAAAGCACAGAGGATGTTTTTGTGAGACTGTGATGTATGGAGGAGTTTCAGAAAGATCAATGATTCTGAGGTGTGTTGTTATGGCTTGGGTTTATGCCAAGGCTTTTTACAGTTACTCATTTTGCTTTGGGCTGCTTGAATTCTCATCAAATCGCAATCATTTTGACAAATATTGTGATTGGGATTTTAGCTGTGGTCAGGGCCAGGTGACACTGAGTAACTTTTCTTTTTCGTGATTTGTTTTTTGTGAGCACAAGAGAAATGATTCCTTCATTCATTCATTCATTTTCCTTCGGCTTTGTTCCTTTATTCATCAGGGGTCACCACAGCGGAATGAACCGCCAACTTATCCAGCATATGTTTTACGCAGCGGATGCCCTTCCAGCTGCAACCCAGTACTGGGAAACACCCATACACTCTCACATGCACACACACTCATACACTACGTCCAATTTAGTTTATTCAATTCACCTATAGTGCATGTCTTTGGACTGTGGTGGAAACTGGAGCACAATGAGGAAACCCACGCCAACACGGGGAGAACATGCAAACTCCACACAGAAATGTCACCTGGTCCAGCCGGGACTTGAACCAGCGACCTTCTTGCTGTGAGGCGACATTGCTAACCACTGAGCCACCGTGCCGCCTACAAGAGAAATTAACATATTGCCATAATAACTCTGATTAAAAGTTTTACAGTTGCATTATTCATTCATTCATTCATTTTCCTTCGGCTTAGTCCCTTTATTCATCAGGGGTCTCCACAGCGAAATGAACCGCCAACTTATCCAGCATATGTTTTACGCAGCGGATGCCCTTCCAGCTGCAACCCAGTCCTGGGAAACATCCATACACACTCATCCACACTCATACACTCACAGCATCTGGGTGCTCCGATTTCCCCCATAGTCCAAAGACATGTGGTATAGGTGAATTGGATGAACTAAATTGTCCGTAGTGTGTGTGTGTGAATGCGAGTATAAGGATGTTTCTCAGTGATGGGTTGCAGCTGGAAGGGCATCCGCCTCCCGGATGAGCCTGTGTTATTTAGCGGTTGTTATCTGAGAATAACATACCTTGGCATGTCACGACTGACCAATCAGAATCGAGTATTCCAGACAGCTATGTAATAAATCCTTATAAGATTAAGTTAACCTAACAACATGAGTAAACCTAACCTAACTCTAACCTAATATTGCTGCTTGACTACCAAAGAGATGAGAAACAAGCTATAAAATCACTTCAAAACAGCAACTCTCATGTTGAAAAAGGTCTGTGAAAATCAAATGATGCTTTTTTTCCCTCTCAGATATTGGTGTGTGTCTGTGTGTGTGTGCGTGCGTGCGTGCGTGCGTGCGTGCGTGCGTGCGTGTGTGTGTGTGTTCTGCAGCAGTAATAATTTTCCCTAAAAAGGTGGTTCACACTTGTTCTCTATGAAATAGTCTAACTTGATTTCTTTCAACATCTGCAAATTCTTTTCTTTCCACTTTTATTTTCATTTACAAAACTGTTCTGGTTCTTAATGAAGATTGGTCAGTAGCTGTGTTTATTTATGATTAAAACCTGCTATGACCACTTCATCAAGCACGTCTGTGTATCACCTTGCAACAACCTTAGCCAGCAGCCTTTAGAACATAAACAATCAATATACTGTACTTACGCAGCAAAAATAATTATTGCCTGTTTAATAAGGCTTTATGTCTGCGTGTTATGGATGCATCATTTTGCCCATCCAAGAACATTTTGTCAACATGTCAACATATACAGTTGAAGTCTGAATTATTAGCCCCCCGCTGTATATTTTTTCTCCAAGTTCTGTTTAACGAATTTTTTTTTCGATTTTTTCGAAACGATTTTTTCAACACATTTCTAAACATAATAGTTTTAATAACTCTTTTCTAATAACTGATTTATTTTATTTTTGCCATGATGACTAGATACTAGATATTTCAAGATACTAGTATTCAGCTTAAAGTGACATTTAAAGGCTTAACTAGGTTAATTAGGCAAATCATTGTGTAACAGTGGTTTGTTCTGTAGACAATCGGAAAAAAAAATATTGCTTAAGAGGGCTAATAATATTGACTTTAAAAAGCTGCTTTTATTTTAGCCGAAATAAAACAAATAAGACTTTCTCCAGAAGAAAAAATATTATAGGAAATACTGTGAAAAATGTCTTGCTCTGTTAAACACTATTTGGGAAATATTTAAAAAGGGAAAATAAATTCACAGGAGGGCGAATAATATTGACTTCAGCTGTATATAATAATTTCCACAATCAAGCAATAAATAAATAAAAAATATTCAACATTAATAATTACAAGAGCCGTTATTAATAATGCTGAAAATTCTTTAAATCACATTAATTAATTTTAAACTACATTTAATTAAAAAATATTTTTAAAATTACAATAATTTTGGGGCGGCACGGTGGCGCAGTGCATAGCGCTGTTGCCTCACAGCAAGAAGGTATCTGGTTCAAGCCTCGGCTGGGTCAGTTGGCATTTCTGTGTGGAGTTTGCGTGTTCTCCCTGTGTTGGCGTGGGTTTCCTCCGGGTGCTCCGGTTTCCCAAACAAGTCCAAAGATGTGCTATAGGTGAACTGGGTAAGCTAAGTTGTCCGTAGTGTATGTGTGTGAATGGGAGTGTATGGGTGTTTCCCAGTGATGGGTTGCGGCTGGAAGGGCATCCGCTGCGTAAAACATGTGGTGGATAAGTTGGCGGTTCATTCCGCTGTGGCTACCTCTGATTAGTAAAGGGACTAAGCCGAAAAGAAAATGAATGAATTATAATAATATTGGGCGGCACGGTGGCTCAGTGGTTAGCACTGTCGCCTCACACCAAGAAGGTTGCTGGTTTGAGCCCTGGCTGGGCCAGTTGGCATTTCTGTGTGGAGTTTGCATGTTCTCCCCGTGTTGCCGTGGGTTTCCTCCGGGTGCTCCGGTTTCCCCCACAGTCCAAACACATGCGCTATAGGTGAATTGAATAAACTAAATTGGCCGTAGTGTATGTGTGTGAATGAGTGTGTATGTATGTTTCCCAGTACTGGGTTGCAGCTGGAAGGGCATCCGCTGTGTAAAACATATGCTAGATAAGTTGATGGTTCATTCCGCTTTGGCGACCCCTGATGAATAAAGGGACTAAGCCTTAAGGAAAATGAATGAATAGTAATATTTAATTTTTGATCAAATAAATGCAGGCTTGGTGAGCAGAATAGACTAGATAATATTACGATCAAAATTACTATACTTAATTAACGTTACTCTCAAAAGCAAAAAAGCCTGTTTGAATCTGCCTGTAATGTTTGCATCATTTTTCTCACCCAAGACAATTTGATTAAGCATGAGTTATGTGTCAGCGTATAGCATGTACAGCATAAACCTTTCTGAAAATACTGAGGAAATATTATTGTCAATTATATGTCAACCATTTTTTATAGGCAAAACCACAAACAGGTCTGATTTAATGCTTCCTCATCATCTATTATTAGCAGACATGCCTTTGAGTAAATATCATATGTTATTATGTTAACGGTCCCGTGAAGTGCTTTGAAATGTGCATTTTTTATTCGATGTTTGACGTAATCTTAAACGAAACATGAAGAGAGGGTGGGACATAATGTAGCCCCTACCCTTTTAAAAAAACAGCCAATAGTGTTTTTGTTTCATCACAGCTCTGCCAGTGAGAGCGGTTGAGCTCAATAGCATCAAATGAGAAGCGTCTTGAAGGGGGCGGGGCATGTCAGACACTAGAGCGCATTTGATTGGTCAGAAGATTTGATGAGAAACTGAAGTATGAGGTGACGTGAATAAAACCGTTGATCCATTTAGGCAGCAGTGACAAACTACAAGCTTTCCATGTTTATATCAGTTTCATATCTTCTAAACGCGAATTTTGGAGCACACTAGCTTATAGATATCCTTAAAACTAACAATACTGATACTAACATCTAAACAACTTAAGAATAGAGTAAATGACACAGCAGCAGTTTTGTGTTATTACGACATGTTACACTCACGAACACTGACATTTACTGTCACTGTCAGGGACTATTTTTTTGGCGGAAGGATGAAATTAAAATGGCTCTTGTCTGTGGATCTACTTTCCTTCGCCCCGGATTTAAATCTGCTCGTGATTCTTAAACAGATGCATGTACGCCTCTGGGCTTTTCCACGTCATTTTGGGCTGCTTCGCTTCAGTTAATAGTGTGCTAAGGAGTGTATTATGAGAGAAGGAGAGAGAACGACATGTACTTGTGGGTCTGTTAGTGCTTTCTTTCTTGAGGTCAGTCGTAAATTTGTAAAAAAAAAAATAATAACAACAAGGAAAGTATGGGCGGCACAGTGGCTCAGTGGTTAGCACTGTCTCCTCACAGCAAGAAGGTTGCTGGTTCGAGTCCCAGCTGGGTCAGTTGGCATTTCTTTGTGGAGTTTGCATGTTCTCCCCGTGTTGGTGTGGGTTTCCTCCGGGTGCTCCAGTTTCCCTCACAGTCCAAACACATGCGCTATAGGTGAATTGAATGAACTAAATTGGCCGTAATGTATGAGTGTGAATGTGAGAGTTTATGGGTGTTTCCCAGTACTGGGTTGCAGCTGGAAGGGCATCCGCTGTGTAAAACATATGCTGGAATAGTTGGCGGTTCATTCCGTTGTGGCGACCCCTGATAAATAAAAGGACTAAGCCAAAAGAAAATGAATGAATGAAGAGATATTAGAAGAGATATTTTGAGTAAATGATGACAGAATTTTCTTTTTTTTGGTGAACTGTCCCTTTAAATCGGACTGATTCCAGATTTTTTTTTTACTAGTGGTGTATATAAAAGGATATATAATATAAATATAATGTTTATTAAACATAAAAATATTATAAATATGATGTGTTTATTAAACATAAAAGTTTATTAAATAACTCTCTTTTTTTAATTAAGCTATTCAATTCAATTCAATTCATCTTTACTTCTATAGCGCTTTTACAATGTAGATTGTGTCAAAGCAGCTTCACATAGAAGATTATAGTGAATTGGAATGGTGTCCGTTCAGTTTTTAGAGTTTAAGTTCAGTTCAGTGTGGTTTAATTTTCACTGCTGAGAGTCCAAACACTGAAGAGCAAATCCATCGATGCGCAGCTCTACAGGTCCCGAACCATGCAAGCCAGTGGCGACAGGGGATATGACAATATTTACATAAAACACATACACATACAACCAAACATATAACATAAACTGACTGCCAACATTTTGAAATCTATATATGGTGTGTGTGTGTGTGTGTGTGTGTGTGTGTGCTAATTTTTTTTTCTTTTTCAAATATTTCCTATATGATGTTTAGAGCAAGGAATTTTTCACAGTATTTCCTATAATATTTTTTCTTCTGGACAAAGTCTTGATTGTTGTATTTTGGCTACAATAAAATTCTTAATTTTTGTTTAACCATTTTAAGGTCAATATTATTAGTTCCCTTAAACAATATTTGTTTCGATTGTCTACAGAACAAACCACTGTTATACAATGACTTGCCTAATTACCCTAACTTACCCTAATTAACCTAGTTAAGCCTTTAAATGTCACTTTAAGCTGAATACTAGTATCTTGAAAAATATGTAGTCAAATATTATGTACTGTCATTAAGGCAAAGATAAAAGAAATCAGTTATTAGAAATGAGTTATTATGTTTTGAAATGTAAACAGAAGTTGGGGAAATAAAATATACAGGTGTGCTAATAATTCAGACTTTAACTATATGTCTGTTTTAACTATTCTTTTTAATATAAAAACAATCTGAATGGTGTTTGTCGGTGCTTGTGTTTTGCAGGGCGACATCTGAGGTTCTGCATGAGGTTAGACTGCGGCGGCCGGAGCGAAATGAAATGAGTGGCTGACGACTGACCTCTTCCGCTGCACCAACACCACCACCACCACCAGCAAACCTGTAGCATCAAACCAGTGCCTCTTCACCAGCCTGACACACCAACACACCCACAGACACACAATTACCCAACAGAACTGTGAGTCCGCCAAGCTGCACTTCATTATCCTTCCACCCAAATGTCTTTCTGCTTGATTAATGTGTAATATCTATCCGCTATCCTGCAATGCGATGACCTGTGAATATGAACGCCCTCTCTCTTTTTCTCTTTTATTTCTTTCTGATAATAAAAGAATAAGATTTACACCACAGCCTACAGGAGAAAAGCCATCTGTGCACACAAATACTTTGTATGTTGAATGTAATGTATATATATGTATATATATATACAGTTGGACGACACAGTGGCGCAGTGGGTAGTACGATCGCCTCACAGCAAGAAGGTCGCTGGTTCGAGCCTTGGCTGGGTCAGTCGGCATTTCAGTGTGGAGGTTGCATGTTCTCCCTGTGTTCGTGTGGGTTTCCCCCACAGTCCAAAGACATGCACTATAGGTGAATTGGGTAAGCTAAATTGTCCATAGTGAATGTGAGTGTATGGATGTTTCCCAGTGATGGGTTGCAGATGGAAGGGCATCCGCTGCGTAAAACATATGCTGGATAAGTTGGCGGTTCATTCTGCTGTGGCGACCCCTGATTAATAAAGGGATAAATAAATAATATATAATAATTAATAAAAAAAAAAATCTACAATTTCTGTTTAACAGAATGAAGATATTTTTCAACACATTTCTAAACATAATAGTTTTAATAACTCATTTCTAATAACTGATTTCTTTTATCTTTGCCATGATGAGAGTATATAATATTTGGCTAGATATTTTTCAAGATACTAATATTCAGCTTAAAATTACATTTAAAGGCTTAACTAGGTTAAGGTAGGGTCATTAGGCAAGCCATTTTATTACAGTATTTTGTTCTGTAGCGAATTGATAAAAAAATATTGCTTAAGGGGGCTAATAATATTGACTTTAAAATGGTTTTATTTATTTAAATATATAGAAAATACTGTGAAAAACTTCATCCGTTAAACATCACTTGAAAAAGAGTAAATATTGCATAGGAGGGTGAATAATTTTGCCCTAAACTGTATATATATACATAATATAATTTGAAATTAGGGCTGCACAATATTGGACAAAAAAAAAACAGACATTGCGATAGTTCTGTGATATATATCGCGATATGAATATCACTTCACAAGATGACCATATTTTGGATAGAATTCATAGTTTTACATTGATTGGGATGTTTTTGTACGAGAGCGCATAAGCATAAAATATAAATAAAATAATAAAAATAAAATAGCACAGACAAAAACAATAGAACAAAGATAAAAATGTAATAAACATCGCTTTATCGTTTTCGGTCTAACAGTGTTAAGGTACAGAAATTCAATTCATTCATTCATTTTCCTTCGGCATAGTCTCTTTATTCCTCAGGGGTCGCCACAGCGGAATGAACCGCCAACTATTTCAGCATATGTTTTACGCAGCGGATGCTCTTCCAGCTGCAACACAGTACTGGGAAACACCCATACACACTCACATTCACACACACTCATACACTACGGCCAATTTTGTTTACCCAATTCACTTATAGTGCATGTGTTTGGACTGTGGTGGAAACCGGAGCACCCGGAGGAAACCCATGCCAACATGGGGAGAACATGCTGAACTCCACACAGAAATGCCAACTGGCCCAGCCGGGACTCGAACCAGCGACCTTCTTGCTGTGAGGCGACAGTGCTTATAAATAATTAAGTACAATTGATATTTCTGAAAGTAATTTCTAATTTTCTAATAATCTAATAAAGCAATTTCATAATTTCTTGAGCCCAAATGGTTTTAAATAGATTTAAATTTTAGTCACAGGCCTTAAAAACACATGCAAATAAAATTTTAAATTACGTTACTATTTAATGACTCCACAAATGAACTGTGGGTCCTGGTTAATTATAATCCCAATTGACTATTGCAGATTTGCACATTGAGATATCGATGCTTAAACTCTATATTATACAACCCTATTTAACATAATATAGTGTTTGTGTGTATTTCTGAAAATTATTAAGAAATATATATAACTAATTTATTCATATATATATATATATATAAATTTGATCACATCTTATTTTATGCTACAATTCTCGCTGTTAATAAACCATTAATTATGACTTTAACCTCTATAAACTCCTAATTTGCTGCTTATTAATAGTTATTAAGGTAGCAGTTGGGATTAGGGATGTAGAATAAGGTCATGCAGAATATGTACTTTAATAAATAGCAAATATTTTAATAATAGGCAGATAATAAGACATTAGTTAATAGTGAGAATCGGTAGAATTGGTTACTTTTCTCTTCTTAATTTATATTTCCATAATGTGAAAAATCTTTTCTACAACGTAACATTTATTTAATGTTATCATCCATACAGTGCACAGCCTAAATAAGTAGTAACTCTCTTTGAAAGCTGATATTTTTATCCATTTCTCAGTGAATGTAGACAGTATATTCTGGTGCATTTAAACAAATCAGGTCATTAAAATAAGAGTTTGGTCACTTTAAGAATAGAAATATATTCATTCATTCATTTTCTTTTTGGCTTAGTCCCTTTATTAATCAGGGGTCGCCACAGCTGAATGAACCGCCAACTTATCCAAAGCATGTTTTACATGCCCTTCCAGCTGCAACCCATCACTGGGAAACATCCATACACACAATCATTCACACAAATACACTACGGACAATTTATCCTACACAATTCACCTATACCACATGTCTTTGGACTTGTGGGGGAAACCGGAGCACCCGGAGGAAACCCACGCAAACACGGGGAGAACATGCAAACTCCACACAGAAACGCCAACTGACCCAGCCGAGGCTCGAACCAGCGACCTTCTTGCTGTGAGGCGAACGTGCTACCCACTGCACCACCGTGACGCCCGAATAGAAATATAATACATTTAAATTCTAATGAGGTGTTAGAACTATAAAACTACAACATTTTAACTAAATTTGATATTTTTTTATGGTTCTTTAGATTTTTATCTCTATATTAAAATTGTAATTAATATTTTTCCCTAACATTCATTTGGGGTGTACCAATTTTTGCACCATGATCTTAAGTTGTTTTGTTAGATTAGTTCCAGATTTAGCTTTGGTACTGACTAATAATGTATATACACAAATATATTATTGTATAGCATCCTATAGAAAGTATTAATTAAATAAAACATAAAACATAAACATAAAATAAAACATATGCTGGAATAGTTGGCGGTTCATTCCCTGATGAATAAAGGGACTAAGCCGAAGGAAAATGAATGGATGAATTTGTAAGAGGTGTACTCAATTATGTGGTATATTTAATTTGACAACAGTCTGTCTCAATACTCAATTCTGATTGGCTGCAATGTGTGTTGTGGCCATTGAGAAACGGATCCTAGACCAGTGACTACATATTACATGTTCCAGAACTGAATTCCCTATCACTGATTCCTGTACTCATGTATTTACACATAAAATTAGGTGAAAATCATAAAAAAAAATGCATCAAAAATAAAAATAAAAACGCTGGCAAGGACAGATACTGTACACGTGGTCCCTCAGCCTTCACACACACACTTGCACACACACACGTACACACACTCTGCCTATGTTTATTACAATAATGAGAATATAATGAAAATCATCATTGAAAATAATGAGAATTACATCATATCTGAAAAGTAAGATGGATGCATTACACTAATGAGAATTTTGGAGTGGGGGATGGGGAGCATGCTTAATTGTCATCAAAATAATGCCATAATACATAAAAATGATTGTGCTCCTAAAATACGCTTCGTTCTGTTCGTGCAAAATGTAAATCCTTATTTATTTGTTCTTTTCGAGCTAAATATCTGAGCTTCGCTGCTTACAGATGGACATACACTGCATAACTGCCATCAAATTGTCTGCCATTTTTACATTTTTCTTTCATAAACAGCACTTATTATGGAAATATTCATTCATTCATTCATTTTCTTTTCCGCTTAGTCCCTTTATTAATCTGGGGTCGCCACAGCGGAATGAACCGCCAACTTATCCAGCATATGTTTTACGCAGCGGATGCCCTTCCAGCTGCAACCCATCACTGGGAAACACCCATACACTGCCATTCACACACATACTCTACAGACAATTTAGCTCACCTATAGCACATGTGTTTGGACTGGGAAACCGGAGCACCCAGAGGAAACCCACGCGAACATGGGGAGAACATGCAAACTCCACACAGAAATGCCAACTGACCCAGCCGAGGCTCGAAACAGCGACCTTCTTGCTGTGAGGCGACAGCGCTACCCACTGCGCCACCCCATTATGGGAATAATATACTTTAAATGTATGTGCAAACAAGCATCGATATAGCAACATGCAAATCTGCAATAGTTGCATCACAGAATCTGCAATGTTGAGTTGGGATTATAATTATTTATACCATTTGGGCATATGAAATGATCAAATTCAACACACTCTCATTCTGAAAATATAGCCCTATATACATTTCTGGAGATCGTGAATTATGTAGCCAGAGGCTACATAAGGCAGGTATGGCTGCATTTCGTCTTTAAAACAAATGCTACGGGGTGGTATGACGGCGTTCCTTTTTGCGCTTACCAGCTGACCGCTTACCTCCATGTGGACGGCTTTCTCGCTGTTACCAGTTTGCCCAGTAGCTCGCCATGTACGTTGGCGGACTTGAGACTCAGAGAGGAGTTGACCACGAGGGGGTTCAAGTCTGGTGAAGAACGGTTCTAGAAAGCTGGTAAGACAAAATCAGAAGCCAAAAAATAAAATAAACAAGTAAATAACAGGGTGAGAATGTGGTAAAATCTGAAAACGTGGTAAAAACCAGGCGAGTGCTTTTCTTTTTCTGGAGTGCTTTTTAAAACTGTTGGTTGGGTTTAGGGAAGGGGTTGGCCTGTCAATTGGTGCTTTTGAAAACACTATCGGTTGGGTTTAGGAAAGGAGGAGGGTGGGTCAGTCGATTGGTCAGTCAGTCAGTCGACAGTGGCCTCTGGTGGATTTACGTGAGAACAGCAGGCACGAATGGCACTCTAAAGAGAAATTTGAGATCTCAAAAAGCATACACAGCGGCCTCTGGTGGATTCGCGAAAACAAAAACTGCAAAAAAAACTTACCTCCTGGGAAGTATTTGGCACTCTCCAGAAATGTATATAGCGGTGCGTTTTCAGAATGAGCCTGGATTGATCAAATTTGTAGCTTTAACAAAGATTAATTGTGTTTATGTCATTTGAAGTGGATCAAAAAATAAGATTGGGGGGTGTTGAATACTTTGATGAAGGGTTTTCCATCACTTTAATTGTTGACTACTGTACACAGAGTTATTTTACATTACTCAGAAAACAAAAAAGCTATCTATCTATCTATCTATCTATCTATCTATCTATCTATCTATCTA
>CAIGQV010018170.1:4772700-4812760 GCA_903798115.1 Danio jaintianensis
GTGTGTGTGTGTGTGTGTGTGTGGAGTTTTAGGATTACAAAAAAGGGTGCAGCACCTCATAGAAAGTAGACATTTTGTGTTCTCTCCAAAACTGTTTGTGTAGACAGTCGTGTCCTTTTTTTCTAATGCAAACCAGCACGAATGCCAGCCTGAAAAGAATTCATTTCGTGAGTAATGATACCACGCGACCCATCGTCGCTTGATTGATTTGATTGACTTATTTTTGGATTTGGTATATAATGCAAAAGCGAAACACATGCTGCCTGTGCAGTGCAGACGAGTGCTGAATAGTTCACACTAGCTCAAGACTGCCCTCTGTCTTTTTTCAAAAAGAAAAGCTTTTTTGTAGGTCACTGCCACTTTTCATTAATAATATCTCCACTGTGCTGATTTGTGATAGTTTCATGCTGTTTGCTAGGATGTAGTCAACTGGTTTGGCATTATATGGAGTGTTTTACTATTAGGCTAAAGGATAAAGTGTATGGTTATGATTTCAAATGTAGAAGCCATAGCTGTAGGCATTAAATCTCTGCTGACCTTATTTAAATGTTTAATATATATATATATATATATATATATATATATATATATATATATATACGCAGGGTGTCTGCACCCATACACTCTCACATTCTCACACACACACTCATACAGTACGGCCAATTTAGTTTAGGACTGTGGAGGAAACCGGAGCACCCAGAGGAAACCCACGCCAACACGGGGAGGACATGCAAACTCCACACAGAAACGCCAGCCAAGGCTCGAACCAGCAACCTTTTTGCTGTGAGGCGACAGTGCTAACCACTGAGCCACGTATACATTTCTTTTTATTTTCTTCAATATTATTAATTGAAACATTACAATATTTCAGGATTAATATTTTAGGTGTAGGAGTGAGTGATGCCAAACATACACAGGGTTAATTACAATACACATGCTTTACAAATAGCATAGCATAACAAAATTTGAGCTCTTTACTTCCAAGTCAACACTACTGGGTCCTACATCATATTAAGTGGCCTTAGCTAATACACTGAAATTAAACATTTACTACAATGTACTTAATGTGCAAATACATGTTTTTTTACATTGTACTTAAGATTGATTAAATACCTGCATGTAATTACATCTGTAATTAATTTCTGTAATTACATTTGTTGACCATCCCATACACCTTAACAACCTTTAAACCGACCCATACCACCAAACCTGTCCCAAACTCAACCCAGGCTCATTCCGATTACGTACCCCTATATACATTTCTGGAGAGAGCAAAATATGTCCCAGGAGCTACGTTTTTTTTGCAGTTTTTGTTTTCGCGAATCTACCAGAGGCCGCTGTGTACGCTTTTTCAGATCTCAAATATCTCTCTTGAGCGCCATTCGCGCCTGCTGTTCTCACGTAAATCCACCAGAGGCCGCTGTCGACTGACTGATTTACTGACTGACCAACCGACCGATCCCCCCACCCTCCCCCTTCCCTAAACCCAACCAATAGCGTTTTAGAAAGCACAGATTGACCCGCCCACCCACTTCCCTAAACCCAACCGCAGTATTTTAAAAAGCAATCCAGAAAAAGAAAAGCCCTCGCCTGATTTTTACCACGTTTTCAGATTTTACCACATTCTTACCCTGCTATTTACTTGTTTATTTTATTTTTTGCCTTTTGTTTTTGTCTTACCTGCTTTCTGGAACCGTCCTTCGCCAGACTCGAACCCCGTTGTCGCGGTCAACTCCACTCTGCGTCTCAAGTCCGCCGACGTACATGGCGAGCTGCCAGACAAACTGGTCACAGCGTGAAAGCCGTCCATACGGAGGTAAGCGGTCAGCTGGTAAGCGAGAAAAGGAACGGCGCCCCGAAGCGTTCATTTTAAAAGACGAAATGCAGCCATGAGCCTATGTTGCCCAAACCCTACCCGTATCCCACCTCAAGAGCACCAGGAGTGTTCTGCAATACATTATGAACAGAGTAAGTTCATTTGACACAAGTACATAGTAGTTAAGGCCACCTAATATAAAGTGGGACCCACTACTGTATTTAGAGAAAATACTGTATCAAAAATCATTTGAAGATGCATTGAACATTTGTCTAGCAGCAAAAGTGCATTTGTGGCGAAAGTAAATCTTTCGTCTCAGTTTTTAGTGTTTATAAGATGAACTCACTTGAAATAAGACAAATTTGCTATTATTTTAATCTCCAGTCGGTTAATTAACAGTTTAGACAGTTCATTAAAACTTCGCTAACTACAGAAGACACTACCCAGTGTTAAATTCTAGTTGTGCAAATGAGAAACATTGTAGCACTGAATTATAATGCTCCCCGCTATTATTAGCACTGTGCTATTCTGCAACATTAATGTCATTTTTTTCCCCCAAAATGCCTTAAAAGGGACCTCTTATGTAAAAATCACTTTTATAAGGGGTTTAAACACAGTTGTGTGGTGACAGTCTGCGAATATAACCAGCTTCTAATAGTAAAAATGTATTAATTTTATTTTTTTTAATCACAGTTGATAAAAACAGTCTGCAGAAACACTTTGATTGACATTCTCCCTTTGTACGTGTCATCACCTGTGGAAGTACACCCTCTGGTCTCTCTGACTCCTGCACCAGGTTGCACATTTGCACTATAGACACCTTCTTAATCACTCCATGTCTCTTGGAAAAACACTGTGCATTTCAAATTGTGCTTCATTCAGGTGAGTGGGCTTGACAAACCACCTGTAGAAACACTCTTCTCTCTTATGCACCTGACACTTTATCTAAACTCCATCTTACAAGGACTCAGTAAGGAAAGCGATGTTTACTATAAATGTACCACAATCATGTTGCACTGATTGCTTCAACCTTAAATACCTCTTGCACAATATTAAACCTTAAATACCTCTTTTGCACAATATTCTCTTTTAATACCTCTCTTGCACAATATCCTGCACAACATTGTTCAGTCTCATGTAAAAGTACTTGTATAGCCTGTCTTATGTGTATAGTTAAATTATTTTATTTTATTTTATTCTATTTTATTTTATTTTATAGTATATGTTAGGTTTTTTATAATAGCTCTATTGTCCAGTGTTGAGTTTGTATTTATGATTAATCTATGTAACACCGTTGTCCTGCGAGACACGACATTTCGTTCCTCTGTATGTCCACACATGTAGCGGAATGATAATAAAACTCGACTTGACTTGACTTGACTTGATCAGAGGGGGAAAGCCCCGCCCACTAGTGACCATCTCTCCCTCATTAGCATAGGATGTTAGTCTTGTTTTTGAATCTGCCACTATGCTGACACACAGGCGTTTGTAGCTCCGCCCTCTTCTGAGAAGGCTCTATAAAAAGGCTGTTTAATTAGTTTATAGATTGAGTATATAATGCCACACTGCAGGATGCATTTATTAAGCTATTCTGACATACTCTATTCAGCAGATAGCCTCATAGATGCCTTATGCATGGGAATAAATAATGTTTTAAACGGAGAGTTACCCTAAAAAAAGGTTGTGAAAAATGAACATTTTGTCATTGTGTACTAATTCTCTAAGTCAGTCTGAAATAAAAACTGCAGTGTTTATTATTATTATTATGATTATTATGATTATTATTATTATTTGTATTTATTTATTTATTTATTTTATTATAATTATTATTATTATTATTATTTGTATTACTTGTATTTATTTATTTTATTATTATTTGTATTTGTATTTATTTGTTTATTTTATTATTATTATATCTGTATTTATTTATTTTATTATTGCTATTGTTTTTATTATTATTTGTATTTATTTGTTTATTTTATTATTATTATATTATTATTATTATTATTTGTATTTATTATTATTATTATTATTATTTGTATTTATTTATTTTATTATTGCTATTGTTTTTATTATTATTATTATTTGTATTTATTTGTTTATTTTATTATTATTATTATTATTTGTATTTATCTATTTTATTTTTATTATTATTTGTATTTGTATTTATTTGTTTATATTATTATTAGGCGACGCGGTGGCGCAGTGGGTAGCACGTTCGCCTCACAGCAAGAAGGTCGCTGGTTCGAGCCTCGGCTGGGTCAGTTGGCATTTCTGTGTGGAGTTTGCATGTTCTCCCCGTGTTCGCGTGGGTTTCCTCCGGGTGCTCCGGTTTCCCCCACAAGTCCAAAGACATGCGGTATAGGTGAATTGGGTAAGCTAAAATTGTCCGTAGTGTATGAGTGTGTATGAATGTTTCCCAGTGATGGGTTGCAGCTGGAAGGGCATCCGCTGCGTAAAACATATGCTGGATAAGTTGGCGGTTCATCCCGCTGTGGCGACCCCAGATTAATAAAGGGACTAAGCCGAAAAGAAAATGAATGAATATTATTATTACTATTTGCATTTATTTATTTTATTGCTATTGTTTTATTACTATTATTTGTATTTATTTATTTATTATTGTTTTTATTATTATTATTTGTATGTATTATTATTATTATTATTATTTGTATTTATTTATTTTATTATTACTATTTTTATTATTATTATTATTATTTGTATTTATTTTATTATTATTATTATTTGTATTTATTTGTTTATTTTATTATTAATATTATAATTATTATTATTATATACCAACGTTCTTTAAAACATCATTTTTGGGTGAACTTTCTTTATTATTGCAGAAAATCAGTTTTTTTTCTGCTAAGCATGTGGTACATTACTGGACCAAATAAATTAAAATGAAACACATGAATAAAAAAAAAAAAAAAAACGTATTTAATTAATATCACAAGACAAGCACCACTTCTTAAAATCAAGCTTTCAATGTCTTATTCACTTCCTCTTGGGGGTCTTGAATAACAAAATAATGAAAAATACTCTTGAAACTAAACATTTTCTGAGTCACACCAAAAGATTTTGTGAGTCACACTCGACACTGATTAAAGAAAAGAAAAGAAAAATTGAAAATAAAATGAAAGGAGAAGAAAAGGAAAGGAAAGAAAAAAGAAAATAATAAAAAGTAAAGAAAAGAAAAATAAATAAAACCTAAATTAACCTAAATTCCAATATTGCAATATTATCTATTAGTGATTGAGTTGCCAAATATTAAATATACAGGTGTCCTCTCAGAATTGATCACAAGTAAATATCTCAGTTTAAATGACTCTTTAATCATTCATCACAGTGGAAAGGCAAGGTCAATTCATGTGTACGGCAGAATACAATATTCTGTGTAGTGTTTGATGGACAGCTTGGAATGGAAAACAGCCTTACTACTTATTATATACTGCACAATATACACATTATGCTGCCTACTGAGTTTTAAAAAGAGTAGCTAAAACAGAAGGTATATTATTACAAAAATAACAAGTTTCATAGAGTAGCATGCAATAGTTACCTCATAACCTCACTATATTTCCCTGAGAATTTTTAAATCGTCGCTTAAAACTGACTTCTTTAGGGTAGCTTTGATTTGATTTTTAGATCTATTACTATTATTATTTTTTTATGTGTTTTTTTTATTATTTTAATTATTATATATTTTTTACATTCATCCTTGTATGTATCTTTTACTGCTACACATTTCATATGTCTGTGAAGTGCCTTGAGATACTACTTTTAAAGGCGCTATATAAAAATAAAGTTTATTATTATTGTTATTATTATGGGCAGCGCGGTGGCACAGTGGGTAGCACTGTCGCCTCACAGCAAGAAGACCGCTGGTTCGAGCCTCGGCTGGGTCAGTTGGCATTTCTGTGTGGAGTTTGCATGTTCTCCCCGTGTTGGTGTGGGTTTCCTCCAGGTGCTCCGGTTTCCCCCACAAGTCCAAACACATGCGCTATAGGTGAATTGGGTAGGCTAAATTGTCCGTAGTGTGTATGGGAGTGTATGGGTGTTTCCCAGTGATGGGTTGCAGCTGGAAGGGCATCCGCTGCGTAAAACATATGCTGGATAAGTTGGCGGTTCATTCCGCTCTGGCAACCTCAGATTAATAAAGGGACTAAGCCGAAAAGAAAATGAATGAATGAATGTTATTATTATTATTATCACTATATTTCTCAGATGACTTCATTTCTTTAGCAAGTTATTTCGGTTACTTAACCTGCATTTTCAATTTATATGAGTGGGATAAATATGGGATAAATAGTTGGTTAAAAAGTAAGACATATAATTTAGTATGTCATAGATTTCCAGTCTTGCTTCTAGAGTGACACTTTCCAGCATGACCTTTGTTTCAACTTACTATTTATACAGTATATAGTAAGCATTTTCACTGCGTTTTTGTGCTGCAGAAATGCGAGCGATGTTTTAGAAACGCTCAGCGGTTCTTTTCAGTGGGGGGATGACAAACTGACAAAACATTGCTGCAACTCTGATACAAGCTTTATTTATGGAGAAATTTAAAAGCACTGCAGTGTTTGTCTGAGATAATTGCTCGCGGCATTCTGAAGATGTTTTCAACTTTCAGCTTGCGCGCGTCGCTCCCAAAATAAGCCAGGCGCCTCCATTGAAAAAAACGAACGCGGAAAAGACGTGATATGTGAACGGTCGCCGTCATTTGCGATCTCCAGCAGTTGATCTTCTTGCACAGACATGGTGGATTCACCTGATTTGTTGACAAATGGGTTGCGGATCCATTCCTTGGCAGTTCGCAGGTCCATCACTTTCCAAAGACGTCTGTTTCTTACTCATTTTGGTGCTTGTGGGTTAAATTTGGGCGCTCAAGTGGCCGAGATGTAACTGAGAGAATATTTTTCTAATAAAAGATCGTTCAAACTCAGATAATAAATAAAACGAAAATAATTAATGATTTCTTGTGTGGCCCGGTACCAACTGATCCACGAACCAGTACCGGTCCACCAGCCGATTTGAATGTTATCACTCGATTGAATGGGCATTATCAGTGGTTATCAGCTGATAGATATGAGCCAGTAGGGGCCTTCAGAAGGCTGTTATCATCAATCCACATGGTTAATCAGCTATAGATTAATGAGAATTATTTACTAATTAAATTTCCCATTTATTGTATTTTACCCCAACCCTAAACCCAACCATCACAGTAATGTAAAAACAGATCTGGATCTGGAGTCTTCTCTATTAGTATAGTTTATTAACCATGTGGATGAATGATTACAGCCTTCTGCGCCTATTAGTAGGCTCAGAAGACTGTAAGGAGGGGGGGGGGGGGGGGGGGGGGGGGGGGAGAACGCCCATTCAATCGAGTGATAACATTCGAATCGGGTGGGTCCATGGGGACCACTGATCTAAAAAAATTTATTTTAATCCCATGGGACCTTTAAACTAAAAAGTAGTATGGACATGGCCTCAGTAAAATATTTGTAAAAAAAAAAAAAAAAAACGGTGAAAGAATTGATATAGTTAGTGACACCATATATTTTCTCAAACATCAAAATTTTTTTGTTCAAAAATGGTGTTTTACAAAAAAGGTTAACTACCCATGTACAGAATACACACACACACACACACTCCCAGTCTTGTCTTTCTGTTACTGCAGTATATAGTATAGGGCCGTACAATATAGCACTTTAATAGAATCTCTGAAATGTTTAAGAGCACATCAACAGGGCATCTATTCTTCTTCTAAATTTACACAGACACAGTGATTCTCTCTGCTGCTTCAATCTAGCAAACAGCATCCCGTGACCACTTATTCCATAAGGCCGAGAAAGACACTGAATGCACATTCTACAGAAAATATGTCAATAAACAATACATATTCTATTAGCTAATGCGAGACGCGTGCCTGTGGTTATTTGTATTTGATTTATTGGTAACATTTGAGCTACAATGTAGTTCAAATAAAAGCCTTAAGCAATGACAAGCTATATAGCTGTATTTGGTACTCCTGCTGTGACTGTAAAATATATCAGTATAATTTGTCATTGCTTAAGGCATGTATTTTAACTACCTTGTGTGATGGGCACATGTTGTCTGTTTTTTTGAGGAATAAAATAGTGTAATTCTGCAAATTTCATAGACACTCGGACAGACATTCTGGTGTTATATCATCATAATATATTTAACGTTTATATTGCTAACACTTTAAAATAATAATTGTCCATCAGTTAATGTTTATGTATTTATTAACATGAACTAAAATTACAGCATTTATTCATCATAGTTCAGCATTTACTAATGCATTATTAAAATGCAAATTCATGTTTGTTAACATTAGTTAATGCACTGTGAGTTAACCAGTTAATAATGAACAGTTGTATTTTCATTAACTAACGTTAACAAAGATAAATAAATATTGTAATAAATGTATTGTTCATTGCTTATTCATGTTGGTAAATGCATTAACTAATGGACTATTATTTTAAAGTGTGTTTTCTTAAATCATTATATTCAGTGGATTTTGCAAACCAGTTGCAAACCAGGTTTATCATTAAAAATTCTTTATGTATTTGAAGTAGATTTAGTTTTTAGCATTTGGCTAAACCCCACTTGAAAAAATAAAAATTATGTTATAATTTCCTCATTCTCCACTCGTTCCAAACCTGTAGAAGTTTCTTGCTTCTGTTGAACAAAAGATAATATATTTTGGAAACTGGTAACCTTTGACTTCCATAGTAGGAAAAACAAATACGGTGGAAGTCCGTGGTTTCCAACATTTTTCAAAATATCTTCTTTTTTGTGTTCAAAAGAAGAAAGAATCCCATTAAGGTTTGGAACACACCTGAGGGTGAGTAAATATTCATTTTTGAGTGAACTATCCCTTTAACCCTCCCCTTTATATCTGCTAAAAGAATTTCCATTGTTGTGTACTACATTGAAATGTACATATTTACCTTATAGCTTACATTGTTAGTGTAACTTAGAATAAATGTAAAAATTATTTTATTTATTGACCACTGTATACTACACTGTAAAAAAAATGCTGGGTTCCACACAATTCCTTCATGTTTTCCTTACACAGATCGATTAAGTTAACTTAAATGTTTATTTTAAGTGGATTGAACATAAAACAATTAAGTTGTCCCCAAAACAAATTTAAGAGTTAGGTTGTTTCAACTCATTTTAAATAAATAGTTTAAACAAGTCATTTTTTTGTAAGTGTAAGACGTTTTCCAGTGTGTGAACTGATCCGTTTCCTCTCTGTGTTTGTGTCTGTCGCACACACAGGTGACATCAGGTGCAAGGGGATGACCGAACGCATTCACCACATTAATCTTCACAACTTCAGCAATTCTGTACTTGAGACCCTCAATGAGCAGCGAAACCGCGGGCACTTCTGTGACGTGACTGTTCGGATCCATGGTAGCATGCTGCGCGCTCACCGCTGTGTGCTGGCTGCCGGCAGCCCCTTCTTTCAGGACAAGCTGCTCCTGGGCTACAGCGACATCGAGATCCCCTCTGTGGTCTCGGTCCAGTCCGTCCAGAAACTGATCGACTTCATGTACAGCGGCGTGCTGCGGGTCTCCCAATCCGAGGCCCTGCAGATCCTCACAGCTGCCAGCATCCTTCAGATCAAGACGGTTATCGACGAGTGCACCAGGATTGTCTCGCAGAATGTCGGCATTTCAGGATCTGGCAGCTTTTCGGTGGTCCCGGGGGACTCGGGGCAGGAGACGCCGCGGGGAACTCCGGAGTCTGGCACGTCTGGTCCCAGCAGCGACGCCGAGTCGGGCTACATGCAAACATCTCACCAGAGCGTTTACTCCTCGCTTTATTCCAGCTGTTCGGGGTTGGGCCTGCAAAACGGTACCCGCGGAAATCGCTCCCACTACGCCGGTGCTGCGGTGACAGCCAACTACGACTCGGCCCTGCCACTGCAGCAGAAGGAGGCCGGGCAGGACCCTGCCTGGATCACACGCATCCACGAGCGCTCGCAGCAGATGGAGCGATTCCTGTCCACCACCGAGACGACACACTGCCGCAAACAGCCCCGTCCTGTCAGGCTCCACACAGGGGACATCCACATCAAGCAGGAGCAAGGGGACGAGTTCAACTGCTATGGGATCGAGGACTGCCGGGAGGACGGCGAGCCACTGGAGTGCGTGGAAAGCGAGCCCAAAGGCGAGAGCTTCGACTCTGGCGTCAGCTCTTCCATCGGCACCGAAACCGACTCCGTTGAACAGCCTTTCTTGTCTGGGTTTAACTGTCCGAATAAGGGCCAGCAGGGCGAGCGCGGGACCCCGGTGCAGATCGAAGTCAACGATTCCTCCCCCGAGCAAACCCAAGAGATTATCGAAGATTCGAGCGGAAACGGTCCTACTCAAGAAAGTGGCGAGATCGGTATCCATCAAGCCAATCTAGCGGCTTCCCAAGTGATGCCTGGTGGGCCATACCTGCGGCCAGGTGAGCCGCTTACCAGCAACCTGCGTATGCCCCTGACCCTGACCAGCAACTCCCAGGTAATGGGAACTGCGGGCAACACGTACCTGCCTACGCTCTTCGCAACTCAGTCAGCCAGCGACAACAAGCCTTTCCTCTTCAGTCTGCCCCAGTCCATCGGGAGCCAGCAGCCACAGTTTGTGGCCGTCCCCTCTCCCAACATGCCTCCGTTCCCCGGCGGGCTGTCGGTGCCGCCGGGGGGGAGTCAGCAGCAGGGCGGTGCGCCGGGGGGACAGCACGGGGAGAAGAAGCCCTACGCGTGCACTCTCTGCTGTAAGACCTTTACTGCCAAACAAAACTACGTCAAACACATGTTTGTGCACACAGGTGAGCATTCTTCATTTCTCTATGCTCAGCTAAAGTTAGTTCCCTTCCAGAGTTACAACTACTCACTTTTTTTTTTTTATGATAATCATATTTTGGTTAATATTGTAATCACGATTATTTAAAATGATTATGAATAGACCATATTACCAAAACTCTTTTGATTTACTCGCAGCAGGAATACAGCCTGCTGTCAAGTTCACCCGAAATCGAAAATTCTGTCATCATTTACAAATATTACTGAACATAAACGAATGAAAATCTGATATGGCTTTCGATTTGTGGTTCAACAGAAAAATGTAAAAAATAATGAAACTGGCCTGGACAAAATTGAAGGGTACCAACCAGACATGTCATACAATGTCTGTATGACATACAAGTTCATGTTTGGATTTCACCTATATAAATATAAAACCCATACAGGTTTGGTTTGTTATAATAGGACAATATTTGGCTGAGAGACAACAATGTGAAAATCTGGAGTCTGAGGGTTCACTGATTGCCTTTAAATTTGTCTAAATAAAATGCATATTACTAATCAACAATTAAGTTTAATATATTTACAGGAGGATATTTACAAAAGATCTTCATTGAACACAATCCTTATATCTATAATTTATCATATCTATAATTTATTCATATCTATAATTTTGACTATTGCCAAAAATATACCTGCAAAAAAGTAAGGCTCCAGGGTCACAAATATATGCATACTGTATATGTTCAAATATATTATCTAACTTTATATATATATATATGTTCATGTATAGCCATATATCAGATTTGCATATGGGAATTCATGTTACCAGTTGACTGACATGATTCCTCAGTTACTCGACTTTCAGCTACAGCTCAGAAGAACTGAAATGTGCATTATTTTCACACACACACGCGCACGCACGCACTCACACACACACACACACACACACACACACACGCACACACGCACACGCAAAAAGTGAGGTGTTTTGTTTTTGAAGCCTGAAGGAAGGAGACCCTATGCCATGTCGTGGGTGCACCTCTACTTACTTACGAACTGAATGAGTGTTCAGTCAGTGCATAGCTTAAGGTATCACACGTTTCAGAAAAAAACACAAATGTGTGCAGTTCCTTTCTTCTCACTTTGGAGAGCACAAGTGGGATTTCTGCTGTTATAAACTGCAAATAGTACCAGTGTTTGCTCAAACCATATCAGCAGACAGTAAACTATGCTTGAACAAGTTATGTACCTTCCCTGTTAAAGGGATAGTTCACCCAAAACTGAAAAATTCTGCCTTCATTTTCTCAGCCTTCACTTGTTCCAAACCCGTTTGAGTGTTAAACACAAAAGAAGATATTTTGAAGAATGCTGGAAACCTGTAACCATTGACTTCCATAGTATTTGGTTTTCTTACTATGGAAGTCAATGGTTACAGGTTAATTTCTTCTTTTGTGTTCAACTAAAATGGAACCACTTGAAGGTAAATAGTGAGTACATTTTAATTTTTAGGATAATTTAACTATCCCTTTAAGGCATTAATATCCATATTTTTTAGTTTGTTTGTTTATTATGTTCCAAAGACCTTTCTTGTGTACTAAAAAGATTTTAATATCTTCTCTAGTCAATAAAAAAACATTTTACCTAATAAATGTAGGTCTAATTATTTTTAAAGACTCCATGTAACATGTCCTAACTGTTTTCCCTTAGGCAAACTCCAATCTTTACACAAAATATACTCAAGCTATGCTCCAAATGCATGGTTGTCCTGGCTATGTCGTTGTATATATTTAGGTGTGATTTTGCACCAGTGTTTAAACATGCCACAAAATAACTTATTTATGAATTATTCACGTGGTTCATTCCGCCGTGGCGACCTCTGATAAATCAAAGACTAAGCCAAAGGAAAATGAATGAATGAATTATTCAGTCTTAAAGGGATAGTTCACCCAAAAATGAAAATGTACTCACTATTTACTCATCCTCAAGTGGTTCCAAACCTTTTATAAGTTTCTTTATTCTCTTGAACACTAAAGAAGATATTTTGAAGAATCCTAAAAACCTGTAACCATTGACTTCCATAGTATTTGGTTTTCCTACTATGGAATTCAATGGTTACAGGTTTTCAGCTTTCCTCAAAATATCTTCTTTTGTGTTCGACTGGAATGGAACCACTTGAAGGTGAGTTGTTTGGACGTTACCACTATAACGTCTATCAGACGTTGGATTTTGGTTGCCATACCTAATGAATAAATGTCAGTATTTGACGTCAATATGACGTTGGTTTAAGATGTTGCCTCGACGTTAGATTTTGGTCACTTTCCAACAAATCAACCAAATCAAAAAAAATATCAACCAAATATCAACGTCATTTGACGTCGTTATTGGACATTAAAATAACGTTGTCCTTAGACACTGGCTGGACATTGAATTTTGGTCACCCGACATCACAACCTAAATCTAACCTAATATTAACATCTTATGACGTTGTGTGCCTGCTGGGACGTCCTTAATAGCTATTTTCCCTTATATGCAAAGTCCAAACTTTACACAAAATATACCAAATCAACTTTCAATCTTAAAGAGATTAAGATTTTATAAGGTTTTATAAACCTTTATACGTTTCTTTATTGTCTTAAACACTAAAGAATGTATTTGAAGAATGCTGAAAATCTGTAACCATTGTGACTTCCACAGTAGGAAAAACAAACACTTAGTCAATGGTTACAGGATTCCAGCTTTCTTCAAATTATCTTATTTTGTGTTCAACAGAAGAAAGAAATTGAAACATGTTTGGAACAAGTAAACGGTGAGTAAATGATGACAGAATTTTCAGATTTGAGTGAACTATCCCTTTAAGTAACCTGGGCTTGACAGTGTCCACTAGTAAGAAGCTGTTCCTGTTTCACCTCTTCAGGACAGGAGGCTGATTTTGCTAACTGTGTATCACCATCAGATCACATTCTGAACCCTTGTCTTGAGCCAAAACTGTTCTGACTTTGTTTCCCAACATGGAAAGATATCCCTCCTTCAAAGCTGCATTCAGATGTGGCTACAGTATGCTTACATTCAGTCAGATCATTACAAATAAATTCACTTTTCTTGCTTATGTTCCTTTTTAATGATAACTAATATATTTCATAAGTTCTGTAAATTTATGCACTTATTACCAGCAGACCAACATACATTAGTTACATGTATTTCTAGTTAATTGGTCTAATTAGCACTAAAAAACATTCAGTTTCTTTTAGATACCAGCTGAAATGACTGCCTCACAAGCTTAATGTAATTACTGGTGGTAATAATGACCAGGAAAATGTCTTTAAAAAATATATTTATGTAATTTAATTAGATTTATATATTTAATAATATATTTAAAAATACATATATACATTCATTCATTCATTTTCCTTCGGCTTATTCCCTGATTTATCAGGGGTCGCCACAGCGGAATGAACCGCCGACTTATTCAGCATATGTTTTTACGCAGTGGATGCCCTTCCAGCTACAACACAGTACTGGGAAACACCCATACACTCTCACATTCACACACACACACACACACTACGGGCAATTTAGTTCATCCAATTCACCTTTAGCGCATGTCTTTGGACTGTGGGGGAAACCGGAGCACGCAGAGGAAACCCACGCCAACACGGGGAGAACATGTAAACTCCACACAGAAATGCCAATTGACTCAGCCGGGACTCGAACCAGTAACCTTCTTGCTGTGAAGCGACAGTGCTAACCACTGAGCCACCGTGCCGCCCTACATATATACAAACATATCTACATTTTAAAGACATATATATATATATACACACACACACAAATCTTCTGTAATTAACATGTGTTCAGACTACAAGCTCTTAATGTTATGTTAGTTTTATAGACATCACCGGTGCAAAAATCAGATGTGTTCTTGATGAGGAAAAATTTCAGTATGTTGGCTGTGCCGGGCTTACAGATTTTAGAATTTTACATTACTGTTGCTAGGCAACCGCAGCACTAATTAATTCAGTAATTAAGATTAATACATTTTGCAATATTAGTAGCCTGCAAAGTTCAACTTTTCTGCAAAGGTTCCAGATGTTTTAAAAAGCAGGAATATGACAGGAGCAATCTTTTTTTTAAATATGCAATACAAATTCAGATAATTAATTTGCGATGTAGAATGCATGTTAAATATTGCACAAAAACATACTGGCAAAAACATAAATGTTCTTAATAAACTAAGGAACATGCATGGGAGAAATTTCACGTCTGTAAATATTACACATTGTATTATTTGGAATACATATAATGACCTGCGCTGCAAAAAAAGGCTTTTCTTACTTACTTTTTTTGTCTTGTTTCTAGTCCAAATATCTAAACATTCTTAAATTAAGAAGCATTTTCTAGACAAGCAAAAAATAATGTCTTGTTTTAAGGAATAATATGCCAAAATTGAGTGAGAATGAGCAAAGTAATCTGCCAATGGAGTAAGCAAAGTAATCTTATGTCAAAAGCAAAACGGTTATTTTACTCACCCCGTTGGCAGATTATTTTGCTTGTTTTTTTTAAGGAAAATCTCACTCAATTTTAACATATTTCTTAAAACAAGACAATATTTTATGCTTGTATAAAAAATCCTTCTTGATTTAAGAATGTTTAGATGTTTAGACTAGAAACAAGCCCAAAAATCTAGCATTTTTGCAGTGTGCAATCAAAATATAGTAATTTATATAGTAAGTTTACTAAAATATAGTAAACTATCCCTTTAAGGCATTAGTATCCATATTTTGTTTGTTTGTTTTTATTATGTGCCAAATACCGTTTATGTGTACTTAAAATATTATGATAACTTAATTATTCAGTCTTACAGGGATAGTTCACCCAAAAATGAAAATGTACTCACTATTTACTCGTCCTCAAGTGGTTCCAAACCTTTATAAGTTTCTTTATTTTCTTGAACAGTAAAGAAGATATTTTGAAGAATGCTGGAAACCTGTAACCATTGACTAAGTGTTTGTTTTTCCACCATGGAAGTCAATTGTTACAGGTTTTCAGCATTCTTCAAAATATCTTCTTTTGTGTTCAACAGAAATTTAAACATGTTCGGAACAAGTAAATGATGATAGAATTTAAAATTTTGGGTTTAAGTAACCTGCACAAACACCTGCTGCTGTCTGAATCTATAACAAAATAAATAAAAGGATGTGTGTGTGTGATATGATAATGGTTTATGCAAAAGACTTTGGTGAATATTTCCATCCTAATGAGCGTCCGCTCTGTGTCCCCTTTCAGGTGAAAAGCCACATCAGTGCAGTATCTGCTGGCGTTCGTTCTCGCTGAAGGATTATCTCATCAAACACATGGTTACGCATACAGGCGTCCGAGCGTACCAGTGCAGCATCTGCAACAAACGCTTCACCCAGAAGAGCTCGCTCAACGTCCACATGCGCCTGCACCGTGGAGAGAAGTCCTACGAGTGCTACATCTGCAAGAAAAAGTTCTCCCACAAGACCCTGTTGGAGCGCCACATGGCCCTGCACAGCACCGGAAGCGGGGTCTCTGGGGTCTCCAGGGTCAGTGGCGCAGGGAGTGCCGGAGGCCCCGCGTCCATCCCTGTGCCGATGGCCGTCCCGGAGCCGGGAGCCGGAGTGGTGGCGCTTGCCATGCCTATGGGAGGGGGCGGAGCCGGGGGCGGAGTCGGAAACACCGGAGTGGGCGTGGCCGCAGAAGCCAGCTGCCAGGAGGGGACCACCTACATGTGCTCCGTGTGCCCTGTCAAGTTTGACCAAATCGAGCACTTCAATGACCACATGCGCAAGCATGTCTCCGATGGATAAGTACAAATGAAAAAAAAAAAACTCACGCAAACATGAAAAGAATGAAATGATTAAGAAAAACGGCACTAGATTTTTTTTCTTATATTGGGGCATGAAGAGTAATGAGTAGAGACACTGGCACATTAAGTTTTTTAGAGAAAAAAAAAGAAGCGTTTAATTTTTTTTCTTTCCTTTTTTTTTCGTCCTTGCTATTCTTAAAGAATAAAAAAAAAGATGGTGGCCTTAAGGCTGTGTAGTTGGATAATGATCCACTGGCTGGATCCATACTACTGGCCTCTAAATGTATGCTTTCCTTAAATACTGATTTATGTGTTGAACACTACCGAAAGGCCTGCGAAAGAACACACAAGAAAAAAAAAAATTCACATGCGCGAACCGCACACACACACACTCAAACAAACACAAATACACATACCCACGCATGCACTCACACGCACAAACTACTTATACACACTTATATATGGTAGAGGTATTTTGTACGTATGTGTATTTGTGCATGTGGCGTGCGTGTGCACAAGAATAAGCATTGCAGTGAATTTTTTAAAACTTGTAGATCTTTTCCCATGTAGACCGTATTGGACACTATAAGCGTCCAAGCTTACTGTGGTATAGATTTAAAATACGAAGAAAAAAAAAAAAAAAAAGTTTTGGCTCTAGATTCATTCTAAAATACGATGGTCACATGTTTGCCTTTTTACGTGCGATAAGAATAGGAGAGTTGTTCGATTTGACACTGGGTTTTTATTTATTATTATGGCATTGAGGGATTATGATGATGATGTTGATGTTGTCGAGGTACAAGCCAGTTTTACTAACTGTACTAAAATGGGAATATTTGAGTGGCTTGCTGAATGAATGACTATTATGATTATTATGACATTTTTCCTTTTCTCCCGCCACCCTCTTTTTCGACGGTTCAGGTCAAGTTTACAGAAAAAAAAGAGAAGAGTTTATCGATGACAGTATTCGAGAAAAAACTTTGAATGCCGTTAATAATTTCTAATTGGTTTTGCCTACACTGCCACTTAGAAGACGACTGTTAGTTGACCTCTTCCACTTTAAAACGTTTCATTCGCTCCATGGTTCTGTTTTTTACCTTTGGAAAACAAACAAAAAAAAAAAAAAAGGAAAAATGGCAGATTTCCGTATGCAAACAGGCCCAGAATCCAAGTCAATTGCTGCTCCTCACGTGCTCACTTTGAGACTGTTATCAGCTGTAGAATCCAACATTGGAGTGGATATGATTCTCAGTGAACATGCGAACCTATCTTAAGCTATCTGGAGCCATGGGCTAGATTAGATCAAAAGTCAACCAGGCAGAAATAACCTCCTAAATGCATAGAGATGATGTATTTCCTGTTAGCGCCGACTACTATGACTCAGTTGTTTGGGCCGGTGGGGCGACACAAATGCACTACTCCTGTTCCTAAAGCTCCACCTAGTGGCTCAAACAGCCGTTTTTGTGTTGTTCGCCTGACAGGAGATACATGCGGGGCAGGAGAGAAGGAAGGGGACAGATAATAGGGACACAAGGCAACAGAAAAAAATAAGAAACATCTACTGAACCATAATAAAACCAACACGGTCACTCAACTTTGATATACCACAGACTCTCCGAACAATAAGAAACATTCCCAACTGTACTGATATCTAGACATTGTGTGTGTACTTTGGAAGTGAGTTAAGAGGGTTGTGTTTTTTGGTGTTACGTCACTCAGAAGCTCTGTGTTCATATTTGGCTTTGTTATACACGTATTTTATGGATATTAAAAAGACTCATCTGCCGTGCAACTGCAATCTGGCGATTTTGCTCACTCGTCTGAGTTGATAAACCTTCGAAGACGATGACAAAATGTATCAATGGCAATTTATCTGGACTTTTTTGGTCGCGTAAGTTGCCGTTTTGAAAAAAAAAAACAGTGCTACTTTGCACATTTTACTTCAAAATCCTGTGCTCAGACATTGACTTGTTTTACTTATGAAATTAAATTCTATGATTTTTTTCCTTCTATTTTATTTTTTCGTCATTGTTTATAAAGGAAATATCTTTTCTTAAAAGCTTGATAAGAGGACTGCATTGTTTTCTTGCATATATGTTGCACTGCTTAAACCAATAAGTGCACTACTGTTACCAGAGATGTTCTAGTTTTAGAGATAATTTTTTTGTCAAATATTTGGTTCTACTATAGATCATTTGTTGTTTGAGTAGCTTTGTTCCTTTATTTTGGATTAGACGATTCAGTTTTTCGGCTTTGTTATCATCACTTGCTATTGTATTTACTTTGTGCTGTTTATGCAAGCTTCGTTTCGTCTTTCTTTATTTATATTGAAACCATCGTGAGCTTATCCCTGGTCAGATCCTAACGATATATCGCTTACACCACTTTCATCCCTTTTTCCCCCATCCCCACACCACCCCAGTGCAGTTAAAAATTCATCCAAGCAAACGCTCTGCTTTCTTCTCATTCATACCAAACTTTAACACAACAAAAAAACAAAAATACACAAAAAAAACAAACAAATAAGAAACAAAAAAATCCATAAAAAAATCACAAAACCACAAAAAAGAATTGTAGTGTGTGCCTCAATATATGATAAATGTCTTTTAGAACAAGTAAGTTTCTACGAGAGGGTCGTTGTGCAAAGCTTTTTAGTGCTGTCTAGGGGTCGAGCACATTTGCGTATGTGTTTGTATGAGCATGTGTGTTTGTGTGTGTATATTCCTCTGGTATGTCTCTCTATGTGTGTGCTGTACAATTCGTGACGCCTGAACTGTAGGGCTTCCTTTGCAATATGCAGTACAGGTACGGCAACAGTGACAACACGTTCTTTTACATACTTAGAGTGCATTCGGTGACCTTCTCGAGAACAATCATTGCTATATTCCCTGCAATTAGCAACACCAGGAACATGATGCTGTTAAGGCCCTCTCTTGAAGTCAGAGTGGTATGATCTGTGATCTGCAAAACGCGCCTGTTGAATATCATTCTCCAGAGCTTCGAGACCAAACTTCTATTTTAATCGATTATGCTGAAAAAGCTTGTGTCGGTCTGAGGAGTTCCTTGGACTAGCATATGCGTTCTTGTTGATCATTTTGAACCAAGTTTCAGATCTGTTTATTTTATTTGTTTTTTGGGGTGGGGGGATCTGCACGTGGTGCTACAATTTGGCCTAACCATTGGAGCAGTTGTGCTCAGGAGCAAATGCTCTGCTGGTTACTTTTGGAGGATTTTTGGTGATGGTGGCGGTATGGTTGAATCCAGTTTTATCCATTTAGAGTTTTACTGGATTTGGATTTAGGGTCAATTCCCAAATTTAGGGACAGTTCAGTTCATCAAATGCCATTTTTCATGCACATTTTGGGGCTGTTCGTATATCGCATCTATTGTGTGCTCAAGTTCATTATTTTTCCCAGTGCTGGGTTGCAGCTGGAAAGGCGTCCGCTGTGTAAAACATATGCCAGAGTAGTTGGCGGTTCATTCCGCTGTGGCGACCACTGATAAAGCAGGGACTAAGTCGAAAGAAAATGAATGAATGAATGAATGAAAGTTGGTTGTAATGCGGCATGTACGCTCAATTAGGGAGCGATGTGGTGCAATGCATTCACTTTTTACAGGCGCACCTTCACCACAGCAAGTTCAAAAGTTTTTCAGAATGCTGCAAGTGCACCGCATGTCATGTGACAAGAACCATCCAATCAGCTTCACACTTGTATGGAATATGTACATTTCAGTAATTACGTCACACAATCGCTGAGCACCCAAAAAAAATGTTTATTTTCTCCATAAATAATACTTTTATCATAGCAACAGCAAGGGATGTTGCAGCTGATCAGAAGCGCATTAAAATTTGCAAAGGAATCGACGCAGATTGTGTTTTCAATGCAGTTTAAGAGACGATATGTGAACGGCCCCATTGTCAGTAAAGCCGGTTCTAGTAAATCTCCAGCACATGCTTTCTAATGAAGCAGCATTTACTACGGAGTCATAGTTCACTGACAAGCTATGCAAAATCATTTTCAAAATCTCAGACATTTTAATTGGGCGCTAATGAAATTGAAATAATCAATTTTTTTTCCTTCACTTTCGTCTACTGGTGAAGTTTGTTCCTCGCCACTGTCGCCACTGGCTTGCTTGGTTTGGGACTTGTGGAGCTGTGCATCGATGGATTTGCTCTTCAGTGTTTGGACTTTCAGCAGTGAAAATTAAACCACACTGAACTGAACTTCAACTCTGAAAACTGGACTGACACAGTTTCAATTTACTAGAACTTCTATGTTAAGCTGCTTTGACACAATCTACATTGTAAAATCGCTATAGAAATAACGATGAATTGAATTGAATTCTGTGATAATGACGATGACAGTATGTGTTATAAATGCTGCTACATCCGAAAGCATGTAAAATTACCACATTTAATAACGTGTTTACTCCAAGCTCACTTCATAAATTCAGTTTAGGGTTTGAAATGAATCCTTCCGTGAGATTATTCTGATGATTAGTCACACAGAATCAATTGAAGCAGTTAAATCTTTTGTCTATAATGCAACGCTCTGGGATTTTCTGGGTTTCTTCTTCATGGGTGTTCAGAGTTTTCACGCGAGAGTGCCCTCTGGCCTTTGGAGGACATTTACTGCTAATCACAGAACCGTGTTTCACTGACAAGATGTGCATGATTTCGATTAATCGCCCAGGCATAAATTTGAATGGCGTTAGACCAGAGCATATGTCAACATTAGCATTTCAAGCACCCAATGAGAGCAGATAAATCAACATCACTTAAAAATAGTTCACTCAGTAAAATAATATTGATTGGGGGGGTAAACAAAAAAAAACAAGCTACATTGGCCATCAGCTGTGTCTTTACAGATAGCCTTAATCATGTTTGAATCAAGCAACCAAATGCACTATTGCTTGTGACGGTGCTGTTGCAGTTTATTCTACACAAGGGATGTATATTTAAAAGAAGGGCAGAGAGAAAAAAAAGGCGACCTTGCAATACAGTATTGGACAGTTGTCTGGTGATGGTTATGAAGGACATACGCGAATAGCTACATGCAAATTTCTCTTCTCATCTTGGTATGGATTCATAACCACGCATTTTGCGCAACAGCGTCACAGGCTTTATATTCGAAAGCCGTCTAATCTCGCTCGTGTTGAAGTGCTATGAGGCTTTAGTGTCCGATATTACTGTTACTCTGTGTTTGTTCATATGTAAAAAGGAAAAACAGCAACTACAATGGAGAAGAAGAAGAAGAAAAAATAATAATAATAAGAGTTTTATTTCACAGAGACTTCGTTTAGCCAAACTTGTGTAGTTTGTGAAAGTGTAAAAAATAAAATCTGCACGAAAATAATGTTTAGACACAATTCAGAAGCTTCAGTGTCATAGTCTACTATCCATTGCATCTAGACTGGACGGCGTTTCTTCAAAAGCACTATGACGATCACTTCTATGGGTAGTTCAGATAGACTTTTTACATTACTTACAGTATATATTTACATGTAGAGTAGCTTTTATTTTTGATTCTGCTTCAGAATGGTAATTTTACAATACATATTCATTTTTCTTCAGTGTACAGTATAGATACAGCATTCTCTTCGCTATTAGAGTAAGTTTTTTGTTTTTTGTCGTAGGACTACCACCTTTTCTCCTTGCTTTTTAACAAAGGTACATTTTTTTAATTCTTAATTTATAAAGAAAAAAATATCTATTCCTAGAGTATAGGCTTGTGGGCACAGAAAAAAAAACGTTGGAAAAAATATCTCCGATATTTACAACTCATGCTCATTCTGATTACGTACCCCTGTATACATTTCTGGAGAACGCCAAATACGTCCCAGGAGGTACGTTTTTTGCATTTTTTGTTTTCCCGAATCCACCCTCGCGAGTGCCATTCGCACCTGCTGTTCACACGTAAATCCACCAGAGGCCGCTGTCGACTGACAGATCGACAGACCCCCCCCCAACACCCTTATCCTTCCCTAAACCCAACCAATAGTGTTTTCAAAAGCACAGATTGACCCGATCACCCACTTCCCTAAACCCAATCAGTAGTGTTTTCAAAAGCAATCCAGAAAAGGAAAGCCCTCGCGGCCACCTGATTTTTACCAGGTTTTCAGATTTTACCACATTCTCACCCTGTTATTTACTTGTTTATTATATTTTTTGGAACCGTTGGAACCCTGTCGTCGTGGTCAACTCCGCTTTGCTTCTCAAGTTCGCCGACGTACGTGTCGGGCTAACTGGACAAACTGGTGACAGCGGAAAAGCCGTCCATACGGAAGTAAGCAGTCAGCTGGTAAGCGAGAAAAGGAACAGCATCATACCGCCCCGTAGCGGTTTAAAGACGAAATGCACCTCTGGCTACATAATTCGTGATCTCCAGAAATGTATATAGGGCTACGTTTTCAGAATGAGCCTATGTTGGATATTTATGTAGGAGCAATTTGTTTGTCGTTTTTGCTCGCTTAACAGAGTTGAATGATTGGTTTTATCGTACGCTCAGAGACTAAGCTTTTTTCATACAGTAACATACAGAAATATATTGTGCATCCTGTAATAAATCTGGATATTTTAGGAAAAAAAACTGCAACCCATCTCAATTTTGAAAACAGTCAGTTGCACTGAAATCTTTCATCTTGCAGTTTCTTTTTAATTTCTTCTAACAAAACAAAGACTTAATCTTCTCAACAGAATAATTCCAAAACGAGATAAAGTATCCATGTCTTCATCAGCATCTACAACAGATAGTACTGTAACCAAAACAACACCTAACACTGTACATGTGGAGTTTTACAATGCCTCTCCTTTGTAGAAGAAAAAAAAACTAAATGATGAAGTGCCTCTTTCTTACAGATCCAAGCTTAATAAAGCTCACAATAATACTGTTATTTTTATTCTGTAATAATAATACTTCACAAAACCGTAAAAAACAAAACAATCACTGCCTGAAAAATGACACACACACACATACACACATACATAGATATCGACAGATCCCTCTATGAGGCAAGTATGAGGACCACCAGCAATAATAATTACAAAATAGATCCGAAAGGTCACACACACACACACACACACACACAAAAAAAAGGAAACATTTGAAGGACCACTAATAAGTAAGGGTGTTTTATTGTGTTTTAACCCCTGAAATCACCAAAATGAAGCTCGTTTTATACTACAATATACAATGCTATATTGTGTCCAAAGTGCCCCTGTCAAAATTAAATAATAATAATAATAATAATAATAATAATGCATATGTTTTAATTTCCTATTTTTCCAACCTGCCTTTAGAATTTTATAAGTTGCGTATTTTTAATGCCCTGTTGAAAATGTCTGCATTTTCAGTATGCAGTTTATTCGACGTTTATGTATGTGAACGAAAAAAAAAACGAGAAAAAAAAAACGTTCTTCCTACTCTATTCTTCCTCTCTTCTTTCCTACAGATGCTGAATTTGCTTGAGATGATGACGTCTTTCCTTTCAGAGATGTTAATGCTAATATGCTTTTTGAGCAATTGTTGTTATACATAATCGACATGATATCGTGTACACCGTAATCAATATTGCGATGGTTTATGTGAAAAAGAGGTCATTGTTGTTCTGTGATAAGCTTTTGCTGTCTGAGGGTGAGGTTTTTTAGCATTAGATTGCAAAATCACAAGTCGAAAGTGTGTTTTTCGAGGAATATAACAGAAAATGAATACCGTTTTGTTGTTTTGTAGTCACTAGACGACCATATCACACGTTCAATACCAAAATTTATGTTCCTATTCAGTTTTTCTCCGCCAGAGCTTAGATATGTACGCATGCTCGTGATTACACACTTCTCTTTCCGCGTTACAGCACTGAATGGTATTCACTATTGATTATATGATATTCTTCTCGCTTGTATCATAGGCTCAAATCCAAAGACAAAAGCATTTACTCTATTTATGACTACAGAGTTTGTTCGTTTGTTCGTTCGTTTTTTTCAGAAGCGTATATATTTACTGGACAAAACACAATACAGATTTTAACAGGAGAAGCAAGCAGACGTAAAATATCTTTAGATTGAATATATATATATATACATATATATTTGTGTGTGTGTGTGTGTATATATAGATATATATATACAGTATATACCGCAGTTACTAATCACACTTTTAATAATAACGCCGACTACACAAGTGACATGCATGATTTAAAAAAAAAACTTTTACCGGAAAACACCAGTGTGCTCTTCTCTTTGCATGTTGAGGGTCACGTTTTCTTGGGATTTGGATTGAGGATAGTTTGCATGCTTTTAGCAACACCCACAGTTTGCTAAAAGGCCAAAATTGCTGGATTTTATTTAAGTTCCTGTGGATCGAGGGACATATGGTGCTGCTTGTGTTGGGCTGTGATGTGAGGACTGATGACTCTTTTTTTGGGGGGTGGGCTTTTTCTCCATTTTCCACAACCTCTGTATGCACAGAAATTAATCAGTCTGTTTGTCGAGTTTGGTTCTTGCCATCTCAGATCACCAATAACAGTGTTTTTTTATTTTTTATTCCTGCTGCACTGTAAAAAAAAAAAAAAATTTAATTAACCGTATTTTGTGTTTTCTGTTTATTTATGGTTGTGAATTGCATTATGGGATGTTGATCTCTGCTCTGTCGACTTTTGATGTTGAAAATGTAACTCTACAGTTTAACAAAGTGACTTTTATTGACATTTTAGTAGTTTGAAATAATATAATGTATAAGAAATAATAATATATAGAGAAATAAGTTTGTAAAATGTACTGGCAGTTTATTAGAAGGTTTTTGTAGCGTAATATACAACACCACCCCTGACAATATCTCACTTTAAACTATAAAAAATGTTCATAAAAGTCACTTTTTCTAACTTTTCAAGGTTAAACCTTGTTGGAGGAAAGATCTAGGTCCCATAATTCAATTCAAAAGCATTAATAAACAGGGAAAAATAAAAATATAAATCACAAAATACGGAAAACTGCTAATTTACGGATATTTTTTACAGTGTACTACAGTGCCTGACCTTAATGTTGTCATAATGTTTTTGAATACAGTATTTTTCCTATATTTTTATATTTTAATTTTTTCTTAGATTAGATGCAATAATAATAAGTGCCCAGCATAAATGAGTACACCCCAGCAGGCACAGGACGTCAACATGACGTCAGATTAACGTTGTACCCCAGTGTCGTGGGGACGTTGCATTTTGTTTGGAAATGAAAATCGAGTTGATGTCAGAACCCAACGTCAGGCCGACGTCAATGTCCAACGTCCAACCTAAAATCAACCAAATAGCAACATCTAATGATGTTACAGCTTGACGTTGTGTGGACGTTACCACTATGTCTATCAGATGTTGGATTTTGGTTGCCATACCTGACGAATAAATGTCAGTATTTGACGTCAATATGACATTGGTTTAAGATGTTGGCTCGACGTTGGATTTTGGTCACTTTCCAACACAACCTAAAATCAACCTAAAATCAACCAAATATCAACGTCATTTGACGTCATTATAGGACGTCAAAATAACGTTGTCCTTAGATGCTGGCTAGACATTGAATTTTGGTCACCTGACATCACGACCTAAATCTAACCTAACATTAACGTCTTATGACATTGTGTACCCCTTAAAGATCTCTCTTATTAAATTAATACTTTTTATAGGATGCTATACAATAAGAAATTTGTATGTATACATTATTAGTCAGTACTAAAGCCAAAATAGCTTAAGATCACGGTGCAGAAATTAGTACACCCCAATTAATATGTGATGGAAAAATATTTAAATAAAATTTTAATAAAGAAAAAATTTTGTGGCAGCATGGTGGCTCAGTGGTTAGCACTGTTGCCTCACAGTAGGAAGGTCGCTGGTTCAAGTCCCGGCTGGGTCAGTTGGCATTTCTGTGTGGAGTTTGCATGTTTTCCCCGTGTTGGCGTGGGTTTCCTCCGGGTGCTCCGGTTTCCCCACAAGTCCAAACACATGCGCTATAGGTGAATTGGGTAAACAAAATTGGCTGTAGTGTATAAGTGTGTGTATGAATATGAGAGTGTATGGGTGTTTCCCACTACTGGGTTGCAGCTGGAAGGGTATCCACTGCATAAAACATATGCCAGAATTGGCAGTTCATTCTGCTGTGGCGACCCCTGATAAATAAGAGACTAAGCCGAAGGAAAATGAATGAATGAATAATATGTCTAATATATTTTTGCTCTTCCGACATTGTATACTTTTGAAATTTCATTCCATTTTCTTATGCGTTTGCCTCATTACTTCTGTTTTGAATTCTTGAATTTAAAAACAAATAATAAAAACATGAACTGGAATTTAAGGCGTTCTTGTTGCACATTTTGATTGAACCCCTGCTGTTACTGGTGATTTGAGATGGGTTTACGCTGGCTTTTTCCATTTCTAAGACTAATATCGCTGCACAATTTGACTTCTGCATTAAATCCAGCAGACTGTTTGTGGAAAAGATGATACAAATCTGTGGGTGGTTCACTACAATGACGTTCAGAAACAGAAGAGCATTTCACAGGAGAATATGATGAGACGTGTTGATTTATTGGGAAGATTTTAGCCCTTCTTTCCTGACATTCATTAACAGTACCTTATCAGCTCGACTACAGACACGTTTTTTTTCTTTTTTTGGTAGAAACTTCTTATCGCTACACTTTCAATTACCATCGACTAGGCGAATTTACATATTCTAGGCGAATATGTATTCTAGGCGAATACAAATATGTATTCTAGGCGAATATGTATTCTAGGCGAATATGTATTCTAGAAACTAGGCGAATTTACATATTCGTTTTCCTTTCTTGCAGATATACAACTAGTGAATACAGATTAGTGAAAGAATTTAACATTTTACACTCAACGCCACTCATCAATATCAGTTCCAAAGAAGTGGACCAATCAGAATCAAGTGTTATGAGTTTCTGTTTACAAGTTGGAATGACTATGGTTTCATTTGACCTCTACCATGTTAACGCCAAATAAAACAGTTGTCATGCCAACTTGTAAACACAAACTCACAACACTTGATTCTGATTGGTCCACTGCTTTGGAACTGATATTGATGACTTTTTTTGGTAGAAACTTCCGCTACACTTTCAATTACCATTGACTGTAAACTAGGCAAATTTACATATTCGTTTTCCATTCTTGCAGATATACAACTAGTGAATACAGATTGGTGTAGCAAACAAATAGATAAACAGACAATACGCTTAACTCTTTAGCAATACCTCTCAAAATGAATTTAATAAATGCTTTACAGAATTTAACAAAAATAGGATTTCAGTCCCGCAGCAGAGCAAGTATCTAAATTATCATCCTGAATATCTGTCCATTCCAAAGGTTAACAGCTTGATTTGATTTCCGCATTAATTGATAATAGACGTTTGTTTCAATTTCCTCCATTTATTCGACATACAATTAAAGACTTTTAACTGCTTACACACTTGTTGCTTTAGGCACTAATAATGTCTAAACATTCAAATACTGAGTTTAATGTAGATTTGAGCAATCATCGCACTCTTAAACACTCCTGAGTCCTTGTTTTTTTACTTATATTTTTAACGCATTCATTTATTCCCTCAAACTATTTAGCATAAGCAAAATCAAACATAACACAAACATAACAAACACATACACACACAATACTATGAAAGCCCTAGACTTTATTTATGTCATCATTAAAATTTCGATTATAATATCGAAATGCGTCAATACTCTTTTGAACGTTGATGTTTGGGGCCACTTGATAGTTAATTACAGCGTGTATATGAGAAAACGATTTTTGTTTTTGTTTAAAAAAGGCTTGGGCAAACTTTTTGCCCAATCTAACGAAGAAACATAACTATTTTATGCATTTTCCGAAATGTGGCTAATTCGAATGTAAACGTATGATTTAAAAAAATAAAATAAAAACACCCCTAACCCCACCCCTCATTGGAGGATGAGAAATACAAATTAATACAATTTAACACTGTTAAATCAAAAAGTTACGAATTGCCGTTACACTGGAAAAAATGTTGGGTTCCACACAATTCCTTCATGTTGTCCCAACACAAATCGATTAAGGGCGTACTCACATTAGGCACGGTTGCATTGAACCGTGCCAGGGCACGATTGTCCCCTCTCTCCCTCGGTCTGCACTCACACTTAAATTTTACCTTCCGAGCCAGAGCATGCTTACGTCATCGATGATGCAGTTTAACAGGAAGAGAAGCGATCTCACTCAGTACAATGGAGATTGCTTTAGTTATATTGTTTTGTGTTATTTTAAGTCGTTTGGGATGCAGTGACACACAGTCAAATCTTTTGCTGAACAGATCCACCACTTTTGACGCTCATAAACTGTCATAAAATCATCGTGCTGCACGTATTAGGAGGTTTGCTGAAGGTGGCAGCGATGGATTTGCATCTTTAATAAACTATGACAGCTCGTGTCCATTGAAAAGTAAGAATGATTAATAAATCCATATGAATCAGTCCCTTAAAAGTGAGGTCGGGTCTTCAGTTTCGGGATCAGGCATGCTTTGCACTCACATTACAAGCATATCGCGCCAAAGCCCAACCAAACCGTGCTCTGGCACACCTCTTCCAACCCGGGCCAGGGCCGGCCAACTGAACCACGCCTAGGCCCGATTCGGAGCACTCGCACTTGTCAAACGAACTGGGAAATGCACCCGGGCATGGTTCGGATAACCTAGTGTGAGTACACCCTAAGTTAACTTCATCGTTTTTACAAATTGACGTGGATTGAACATAAAGCAATCAAGTTTGTCCCAAAAAAAAACTTCAAAATTGAGTTGTTTCAACTCATTTTAACTAAGTAGTTTGAACAAGCAGCGAAAGTAATTTTTTGAGAGTAGATTGCATTAAAACTTTGTGTCATATCCTTAAAAGTTTGCCGTTTTAACCTTTATTGGAACCATTCTTATCGTACCAAATGTGATGTTGCTTGAGAAACACAAAGAAAAGTAATTAGTTATTCCAAAGCTCCAAAAGTTATTTGAACATCAAATTAGATTTTTTTTAAATATATATTTTTTTGACTATTAACCTTATTATCCACAATAAAGTTTCTGTTAACGCCAAAGAATTATATCTCAATCTCAACATGAAACCCAATCTGAAAAGCATCCAGAAACTAAGTTTGACTAAAAATACACACACGATTCTTCATTATATGCGATGATAACACAAAAACTTTTTTATTCCACTGTGACTCTTTTAAATACTTTTTTCCCCCCCAATTCTACAGTTAATTATTTGCTCAATGTTATTAGCTTCGGCAATGTCAAGCAAACATCAAGCTAGATAAACCGATGTGCTGTTTTTCTTCTCTTTTTTCATTTTTATTTCAGCTGCTCTGCTTTGTACAATGGACGTTAAGATTCACTTGTTATTTGGACCAAGTTCTTTTGTTTCAAAGCAGTTAATTTACCAAAAGTTGAACTGCTCTATAGTTCAATAGGATATTAAATGATAGACTCTTTGGAAACACGCAAGAGAAATGCACCTCCGTTTTACCTTCAAGGACCAAATTCCCATTTTTCACTGTAACATATTGTGATATCATATAATCAATGTAAAAAATAAATGTGTAATGTGAACATTTGGATGGAAATGCTCATATCATTGTAGCATTTTGCCCCTTGACAAATAGATTATTTAGTAATATGCCATGGGATACTTTAATAGCTTATTTAGCTCAGTAGGTGTAGATATGCATTAGGAAGACGCATTGTTTTGTGCTATAAACAGATTACGTTAGAACCTAGCGGACTTACAAATCAATGTTTTAAAAAAAGATTTGGTATTTTCACAGTTTAAAGCCATATCTTAAGCCTTGTTTTATTCTTGCACTAGCACATAATTTATTTTCACAAACTTCATTATCTTTTTTGAATTATCATATTGAAATATTCAGACTGAGAGTGAACTCAGTTGAGCTGTTGTAGTAAAGGTATTAAAAAACATCCTACAGTATTCAAGCGACCTTAAAAAATGAAATCTGCATTCGTGTTTAAATCCACTTTCTATTATCGTGAAAAACAAAAACCTAAAAAAAAAACATTTGTTTGCTTTAAAATACCTGCTGTTTAGAGATATAGAATAAGGTTTTTAGTGTGCGTACGAGGCCATCTTGTTTTATTTTTGTCAAACACTGGACTAGAATGAATTTTAAACAATTTGTGGGACATTTTTGAAAATTATTTGTGAGACACCAGTCAAGCCAAGTCAAATTTCGCAATTTGATTTGTATAGGGCTTTCATGAACACAAAGCAGCACAGCATACATGACTTTTACACCCAACACATCCAGTTTTTTCAGCTACGTAGGATTGTCTACACTCAACTGTTCCTAAAATTAACTTGAGCCAATTTTAGCAGGGAAAAAATCTGTATTTATTGACCCTAATACCATACTTGTCTAATTTATTTCCCAAAAAAATGACGAAATTTTATTACAAATCCTTCTGCGTTATTAAAATGTCAAAAGACGAACCACTTCAGTTAGCAAAACATCTGAGAGAAACCACTGAGCGCGAACCACAGTTGATCCCTGTAGCAATCCTCGTTGACCTAAACCCAAATACCACTTATCACGCCAGAAAAGAATTTTTGCACTAAAATTATTCTTGGTCTTCTTTGATAAATAGCAATAGAACACTTAAACATGAACGTGAACCAACCGTGTACAACGACGAAAGCTTTCTGTGCTCTTAAATTGTCTTTAAAAATTTGTGTTTTGCGTTATTTGTTCATACGAATACAAGATATGTGAGGATGCCGAGGCTGTAAAGTTGGATATTAATACTGTTTAAAAAATTACATATAAGACGTCCGACCCACCAGGCAATTTTGTACTAAATAGACATCTAATAGACATCTAAACATAGACATCTTGGCTAAATCAAGGCTAAATTTGAGCTGTCTGTAAAATTGAATTGACACCATTCACACAGATTGCGTCTGTGTTTAAAAATGTGTTAAAAACCAATCTGTTTCCATTCCAATGTGCAAATTTTCCATTGTTTTCAAATGTAAACACACACTTGACAGACGTGAGTGATTGCGTCTCGCTTTTTTTCATTGCCACACTTTTTAAATGTTAAAATTTCACATTTTACACTCAGCTCCACTCATCAATATCAGTTCCAAAGCAGTGGACCAATCAGAAGAACTCAGAGGCGGGGCAAGTGTTGTGAGTTTCTACAAGTCAGCATGACAATGGTTTCATGTGACCTCTACCATGTTACCTCCAAATAAAACAGTTATCATGCCAACTTGTAAACAGAAACTCACAACACTTGATTCTGATTGGTCCACTGCTTTGAAACTGATATTGATGAGTGGCGATGAGTGTCAAATTTTATTTTATTTTAACTTGACACGGCATTTTTAAAAAGTGGTGCTGAAAAAAACGAGACGCAAACACTCACGTCTGTCAAGTGTGTGTTTACATTTGAAAGCAATGGAAAAATTGCATATTGGAATGTAAACAGTAGCCCCTAACACAAAAATAAGTATAGTCATCAAATAGTGTAGTCATTCCTTCCTGTCTATTTGATAACTAGTCCAATGGTTCTTGAGATAACCATAACCATAAGATTTTTAGCAACTTTGACAGCAAAACACAGGGATTGAACAATTAGTGTTATACGTTTTTAGAAAAGCCATCATAATTTACATAAATATGTGTGTGTAATATATACATGTCCTAAAATGGCACATATATTGCCCAAAGTGCTGTACAAAGAAATAAATAGAAAGATAAAAGGACACACACAGTACTTCTCAAAACACAAAAATGAATTATTTTAAAATACTTGCTAATTAAAAGCAAGAGATATTAAATATTCTTTGAAATAGTCCAAAAATGTCCCTGACTAGCGTATTTTGGACCCGTCTATTAGATTTTCACTGACAACCCACATTTTAGCCTTGTTTTAGCCAAGATGTCTGTATTTGGATGTCTAATAGACGTCTATTAAACACAAAAAAGCGCTGGCTGGGAAGTTTTAGGTACATTCAGTTGTATGCTTCCTGTTTCCTCTTGTGATTGAACAATCTTGTGTACTATTTGTTTCCTATAAGCTCTGAGGAAAAGTGAAGGCGGCAGGCTGTCCCAGAAACATGAAGACGCATTATTTTATAATTTTTTTAATCCTGTGGTGTTCAACAAACACTAATGAAATATTCCAAGAGATCCAAGAGTCGGAGACCGAGTACAAACATATACTTACCGCTTATGACATCATAAATTAAACCATCGATTTAGTTGCCCATGTTTCTGGGACGTTATTTAAACGAAGGATGTTTTGTAATTGTTTCATCAGTCAGAGACTTTAAACACACACACACACACACAAACACACACACACACACACACAAAGTCATCACATCCAAGCGTCTCCTAACTATAGGTGATGGGTATATAATAACTTCTAGCAATCATACGTGCTGACGGTCTTTGGTTTCTGGAAATATAGTGGCTTTCCCGCTTCGTGGTGGTGATGGTGTTGTTGAACGGTGTTGCAGTCCGTCTCGATATGTGTTAGAGGAAGCGTAAGTATGTGCCTTCATGTATAATCTTCTCGGTGAGCTTGTTTTTATTAAGAAGCTGAAGCCAGCCAGTTGTGTTTGCACTAAAAACCAAATCGCTTTCGTGCTGTTGGTTATTTGAGCAAGCTTGTCGCGTCACTTTAGCAGTATGCATGAGGGTTCTCCTTGGTAAGTTCTAGAGATAGAGCTCGTGTCTTCTTTTTTTTTCGTTGTTGGACTTCTGAACTAGCGCAGCTTATAGGAAATCCCCGGAAATAATATCTCCGATGTTTTTTTTTTGTGTTTCGTTCTGATCAAACGACATCAACATGTGTCTATTGCAGTGGCATATTCCATATTTATTAGAAATACCAACAATTTCATACCATATACTACACTATTGGAGTATTTAACATGCGTCTGTGGAAAAAAAGACTGTCACAATTCGGTGTGCATGAGTTCATGAGGTCGCCTCAAGACTATTGGTTCTTTTGTGCTGTTTTCTTTGTGTTGCATTTGTAATTTATTTTATTAAAGACCTACATGCTTTTCAGTCTTACAGATGCACCTTATTCTCTTCCTGTCGGAATCGGACAGGCTTTTGTAATATCTCTAATTTAGCACCTTACTACACAGCATGATTTCACTTTATGCCAGTTTTTTGCTAAACTTCCATGGATATGATTTGAAACTTCAAAAAAAAAAGCGAAACCTTTTGTGAAAATATTTTGTGAAAAATATTTAAAGGGATGTGCCAAAGTTTGGAGGCGATCTCCCTTGTTTTCGTGTATGTTTTATTACTTTTTTTGGTTTTCCTTTTTCCTTCTGCTTCAGTTATTTCAATGGTATCTCATGTAACCTTTCTTACAAATGTGTTTAGAGAGAAAAAAAAAAAGAAATATTTCAGCAAACAGTATCATTACTTGCCATTTTACAGTAAGCCCTGTATTTTCACGTATATTTACCAGTGATGTGTATTTGTTATTAAACAGAAAATAGCCGTAAAAGCTTCATTATGTTACATAATATTGTGACTTTTTCGAAAAACTGTGAAGACTTGCATATACTTTATACAGAAGTATTAAGCCTTAATGCAAAAGACTAAAAAAAAAAAACTAAAAAAAAGAGTGGAAGAATAACTGATTGTTGCAAAGTAAGGATGATTTTTTTGTAAATGTTACCAGCACCTTTTTTTGTAATTTTCACTCTCTGAGGTATTGTAAGTTCACTCTGTTTGTGAAGTTTGAATATGAAGGAATAAAAAAAAATAGTACTTTCCTGTACATTAAAGGATGGGATGATTCGTGTTTTTATTTCCGAGTCCCACGGCTGTGTTATTAAAAACCTCCTACTTCCTGTTTACTTTAATATTTATATCTGTTGATTGGTTCATTTTGGGATTTCACATCAACTCGAGTATACAGAATGCAAAAAAATGATTTTCTTATTTTAGTTTTTGACTTGTTTCTATTTCAAATATCAAAAAAATCTTTAAATCAAGAAGCATTTTCTAGACAAATAAAAAACATTGTTTTGTTTTCAGAACTAATGAGTCAAAATTCAACTCAAGTTTATTTGTATAGCGCTTTTTAGAATAATTAATGTGGCAAAGCAGCTTTACACTTTATTAGGTACACCTTACTAGCACCAGGTTGGACCCCCTTTTGCCTTCAGAACTGCCTTAATCCTTCGTGGCATAGATTCCACAAGGTACTGGAAATATTCCTTAGAGATTTTGGTCCATATTAACATGATAGCATCACACAGTTGCTGCAGATTTGTCGGCTGCACATCCATGATGCGAATCTCCCGTTCCACCACATCCTAAAGGTGCTCTATTGGATTGAGATCTGGTGACTGTGGAGGCCATTTAAGTACAGTGAACTCGTAAGTAAAATATTCTTGTTTTAATTAAATATTGTTCGAGTCAAAAATAAGTGAGTTTTTCGTTAAAACAAGTTAAATAATCTGCCAATGGGGTAAGTAAAATATTCTTGTTTTAATATGAAAAAAAAAAACCTCACTTAATTTTGACTTTGGCGACGCGGTGGCGCAGAGGATAGCACGATCGCCTCACAGCAAGAAAGTCGCTGGATCGAGTCCCGGATGGGTCAGTTGGCATTTCTGTGTGGAGTTTGCATGTTCTCCCCGTGTTGGCATGGGTTTCCTCCGGGTGCTCCAACACGGGGATAACATTCAAACTCCACACAGAAATGCCAACTGGCCCAGCCGGGACTCGAACCAGCAACCTTCTTGCTGTGAGGTGACAGTGCTAACCACTGAGCCACCGTGTCGCCTATTTCAGTACTATTTTTCAGTAAATCACTTCTTAGCTAAAACCAGGAGAGTAATCTGCAAATGTCTCTGTTATAACCCCAGTTGTTTTGCAGTTTGTGTGTGTTCTGTGTTACAGATGCATCAGTTTTGTGATAGTCTCGATTGATGCCTGCTTCTAATTAGTGTTGCTGAATCCTGGAGGCTTTTAAATAACTTGAGACGTCCACCAAACAAAGGCTGTCTTTCAGTGATCCTCCGAGAAGAGATGACACTCTCTCAGAGGAATGACTTTCACAATCAAACTGAATGGCAGTTATTATAATGAACCAGATTAAGGAGAGAGTTCGCCCAAAAATGACAATTCAGTCATCATTTACTCATCTTGTGAAAATTTATTTTCTGTTAAACACAAAGGAAGGTATACTGAAGAATGCTGGGAAAAAAACAGCCATTGACTTCCATAATATGTTTTGTTCTTACTATGGATGGGTATTGCTGCTTTTTTACAACATTCTTCAAAATATCTTGTTTTGTGTATATTACAGTTTATTCATTCATCATTCATTTTCTTTAGTCCCTTTATTAATCAGGGGTTGCCACAGCGGAATGAACCACCAACTTATCCAGCATATGTTTTACGCAGCGGATGCCCTTCCAGCTGCAACCCAGTACTGGGAAACATCCATACACACTCATTCACACACATACACTACGACCATTCATTCATTCATTCATTCATTCATTCATTTTCTTTTCGGCTTAGTCCCTTTATTCATCAGGGGTCGCCACAGCGGAATGAACCGCCAACTTATCCAGCATATGTTTTACGCAGCAGATGCCCTTCCAGCTGCAACTCATCACTGGGAAACATCCACACACTCCCATTCACACACAAACACTACGGACAATTTAGCTTACCCAATTCCCCTATAGCGCATGTGTTTAGACTGTGGGGGAAACCGGAGCACCCGGAGGAAACCCACGCCAACACGGGGAGAACATGCAAACTCCACACAGAAATGCCAGTTGGCCCAGCCGGGACTCAGACAGCAACCTTCTTGCTGTGAGGCGATAGTGGTAACCGCATCGCCCATTATGATTATTAGACTGAACCAAATATTCTCACGTGTGTTGAGTCACATGACCGCATCTATTCTGCACACATATTCAGAGGTCAATGTGCATTTTAATCCAGTTTTACACTGTTTTTTGGGCAGTTCAATCCAAAAATGAGTCAAAAGGGATTTATTTTACGAATGATCTTGCTGGGTATTTTTTTCATAAATGATGCAAAACAAAACAACATAGATTGAGATGTTAGAAGTTAATTAGCATTGAAAAAATAATATGAAAAACATTTATTTATATGTTGTAGGCTACTGCACTTCTTTTTTTTTGCAAATTACTAAATTTTCTCACTTTGATGACTGATGATTTGAGTCGAGGATCAAAAGATCCATTATCAGCGATGCTTTTGAAGGAAGGTTTTTGAGAAATACTTGGAATACTTCAAATTAGCAAATCATTCAGCTTGGTAAAATGTGTTTTTCAATGCACTGATGCCTTGTGATTAACACAAAAGCCCCATTGTGTGTGTGTGTGCGTGTGTGTTTTTAGCAGCCCCGCTCTGATCAATGCTGCAATGACATCTCAGTTCCCCCAAAATTCTGTATTCATCATTAAGCTCTTATAGATGGACCAGGGACATCGTCACCTTTTTTTTATTAATTATTAAATCCATTTGTTTTGTTCAGTTCTCCAGACATCCAGTTTCTTTAAAGCATATTTGAAAAGTGGATTTAATTAACCAAATTTACAAATACTTTACATTAAATAGCCCTTAATGAGTGTGTATGGATGTTTCCCAGTGATGGGTTGCAGCTGGAAGGGCGTCCGCTGCGTAAAACATATGCTGGATAAGTTGGCAGTTCATTCCGCTGTGGCGACCCCAGATGAATAAAGCGACTAAGCCGAAAAGAAAATGAATGAATAAATAGCCCTTTAATAGGGTGACACGGTGGCTCAGTGGTCAGCACTATCACCTCACAGCAAGAAGGTCACTGGTTCGAGTCCCGGCTGGGTCAGTTGGCAATTCTGTGTGGAGTTTGCATGTTCTCCCCGTGTTGGTGTGGGTTTCCTCCGTGTGCTCCAGTTTCCCCCACAGTCCAAAGACATGCGGTATAGGTGAATTGAATAAGCTAAATTGGCCGTAGTGTATGAGTGTGTGTGAATGAGAGTGTATGGGTGTTTCCCAGTACTGGGTTGCAGCTGTAAGGGCATCTGCTGTGTAAAACATATGCTGTATAAGTTGGCGGTTCATTCCGCTGTGGGGACCCCTGATGAATAAAGTATTGGCATTCGTTCATCTTCAGAACACATTAGGAAATTTTTGATGAAATCCAACACCCTGACCTGATGTGGAAGACGCCATATTTGCAATTTTTTGGCTGCACAAAACTGTTCTTGGAGCTTCGTATGATTACAGTTGAACCACACATTAACATGTTTTTGGTTCCTTTTCTGGACTTTGAACATCTCCGGACCCTTGCTGCCTGTATGGAGGATGAGAGAGCTCCAGGATTTCATCTATAATATCTTAATTTGTCTTTTGAAGATGAACAAAAGCCTTGAAGCGGTTGGAACGACATAATTAATAACAGAACTTTTCAGATCTTAGCTAGTTTAATGAATGATTATATGTAAAATAAGTCTTTACGCATTCAGCCCATGCGACTGAACCATACACTTAATTATTATTTTGATTTATTTTATCTATGCTTTTTATGCTTGAAACCGTGTTCTGTCGGCTTGCTCCTCTTGCCAAGCTCTTGCTGCTTGAATTCATGGAATAAACCATTGCCTGAGTCTGATCCAGAGCCCCTGTGACCTGTTTTCTTCTGACCTGTTTTCTTCTGTTGTTCTCAACTCTGAAAATCTTCTTAACCACGGCTGGCTTAAAGCCTCTTCTACACCAGGCCGCCTTTCTCTTTTTGTGTTGCTGCATGCAGTAATAAAATCGCAAAATGATGTATGAATTTGAAGGAGATAGCCAGTTAGTCAAGGCTGTACAGCTGACGTGTGCAAAAAGAGCTTCTAAAAATATAGATAATTGAAGGTAACATTTTATACAGATAAATAGTCTAAACTATGTCATTGGTAGTGCCATTATCATGATACCCTGGTGTGAGCAACATATAAATGACCCAAATAAGGGACTGTAGATTGCATGGTATAGGCAAGGCAAATTTATTTATAATATTTATCTATATTTCATACACAATGGTAATTCAAAGTGCTTTGAAAAGATGGAGACCATAAGTAAACCTCCCTCATAGCAAGCATTCATCATTCTAGAAGATGTATCATATCGAAAACATCTATTAGACATCTGTTTTTGGATGTTCAATAGACATTTAGAATATGTCTCTAAGATTCATTCATTTTCCTTCGGCTTAGTCCTTTATTTATCAGGGGTTGCCACAGCGGAATGAACCACCAACTATTCCGGCATATGTTTTACGCAATGGATGCCCTTCCAGCCACAACCCAGCACTGGGAAACACCCATACACTCTGGCATTGTACACTAGCGCATGTGTTTGGACTGTGGGGGAAACCGGAGCACCCAGAGGAAACCTACGCCAACATGGGGAGAACATGCAAACTCCACACAGAAATGCCAACTGGTCCAGCCAGGACTCGAACCAGCGACCTTCTTGCTGTGAGGTGACAGTGCTAACCACTGAGCCACCGTGGTGCCCCTTTAAGATATTTACAATTTAGAATATTAATTTTAACAGTCCTTTTAAAGACATTTTTCAGACCTTTGAACAGACCTTGAGGAGATGTTTTCCAGACCAAACTATCTTTAAAATAGCCTACATCTCATAGATTACAACTTTGCCAGAGAAAGAAAATCGTTCAAGAAATCGATTCTTCATCGATTCTGAGACTTCCAAAATACATCATTATTCTCTCTTGAATTCATTCTGAGCTCTTTTTTTTACAGCAGACGGCACTCTAGGCTAGTTTTTTGCAGCAGATGGCACTCTAGGCTAGTTTTTTGCAGCAGATGGCGCTCTAGGCTAACAGCAGACGGTGCTCTAGGCTAGTTTTTAACAGCAGACGGTGCTCTAGGCTAGTTTTTAACAGCAGACGGTGCTCTAGGCTAGTTTTTAACAGCAGACGGCGCTCTAGGCTAGTTTTTAACAGCAGATGGCTAGTCTTTAATAGCAGACAGTGATCTAGGCTAACAGCAGACAATGCTCTAGGCTAGTTTATAACAGCAGACTGCGCTCTAGGCTAGTTTATAACAGCAGACGGCGCTCTAGGCTAGTTTATAACAGCAGACGGCGCTCTAGGCTAGTTTTTAACAACAGACAGCACTCTAGGCTAGTTTATACTAGCAGATGGCGCTCTAGGCTAGTTTTTAACAACAAACGGCAGTCTAGGCTAGTTTTTAACGGCGCTCTAGGCTGGTTTCTAACAGCAGACGGCGCTCTAGGCTAGTTTTTAACAGCAGACGGCGCTCTAGGCTAGTTTTTAGCAGCAGATGGCGCTCTAGGCTAGTTTTTAACAACAGACGGCACTCTAGGCTAGTTTATAACAGCAGACGGCACTCTAGGCTAGTTTTTAACAACAAACCGCACTCTAGGCTAGTTTTTAACAGCTCAAGGCTGGTTTCTAACAGAAGATGGCGCTCTAGGCTAGTTTTTAACAACAAACCGCACTCTAGGCTAGTT
>CAIGQV010018170.1:4821460-4869575 GCA_903798115.1 Danio jaintianensis
TCAAAACTAGCCTAGAGCGCCGTTTGCTGCTAAAAACTAGCCTAGAGCGCCGTCTGCTGTTATAAACTAAACCGTCTCAGCCAATTTGCAAACATTGAATTTATTTTTAATCTTAAAAAAAAAAGAAAATATATATAAAACGTTCCCTACCATGTTGATTAGGTTAATTAGCACATTTTCATGAATCATTTCGATCTCAAACAGTCTAATTGTATAAAATATACTTACATTTTTATCATCTGTGTCTTGTCTCATTAATTGTCACATTTCTTTGTGATCGCTTTTCCTCCTGAAGTACAGATTGGTTATTTACTGTGGTAATTACACAGCCTTATGTCCTCAAAAACATGCACCATATGCAAGCACACAGACGTACGCTTTCTGATCTTAAATCGCAAGATGTTCAGTCAGTATAATTATCTTTCTTTGCATGCAGACCAGATGTAACTGTAATATGTTGGAGAGAAGTGCTTGATGTTGTTTTTATGATTAACTGTGTGTGTTTTCTGGCAGGTTAAAACTCCTCTTGAACAAGAGATTTTCCGACTCCTGCACAGCAACAGCCAGCCAGTCCTCGATCCAGTCCTGACGCCTGTAGAGGAGGCTTCACTGAAGGCCATGAGCTTGGAGGAGGTTTGGCTTTTATAAAGCATCTGCTCTATTTGCTATAGTGCTTTTGTAGCCATTGCTCTCTTGTTACTATTGTTCATAGATGGAGTGGGCCTAGGGCTGTGGTTATGACATGGTATACAGTAGGTGTGGGCAGATCTGTCCTAAAGTATCGATATTTTCGATACTGACAATGTATCAAATGGATCGATGCTTAAATAGAAGTATCGATTCTTTGTTTTAGTTTTTTTCTTAATGAGTGATCACTGATTTTAATATCATAATAATGGTAGCGCCACATTCATTCATTCATTTTCCTTCGGCTTAGTCCCTTATTTATCAGAGGTCGCCACAGTGGAATGACCTGCCAACTATTCCGGCATATGTTTTACGCAGTGGATGCCCTTCCAGCCAGTACTGGGAAACACCCATACACACTTGCATTCACACACACTCACACACTATGGCCAATTTTGTTTACCCAATTCACCTATAGCGCATGTGTTTGGACTGTGGGGGGGAACCGGAGCACCCGGAGGAAACCCATGCCAACACGGGGAGAACATGCAAACTCCACACAGAAATGCCAACTGACCCAGCTGGGACTCAAACCAGCGACCTTCTTGCTGTGAGGTGACAGCCACTGTGCCGCCTCATATATAAATATTTGCTTAAATAAGAACAGTAATGGAAACTATAATACTGTTTTTGTCAAATAAGTTTTATTTGGTCATTGAATAGACTTAAAATAATCACAAGTTCCAGGATGAATTTTCTGAAATGCTCAAGCTTATGAAAACAAACAAAACAAAAAAAGGAATAGAACCCCAGCCTGTAAGTAAACAATACAGTGATAATCAAAACAACTTTTTAGTTACAATCATTGCATTGGGGAAAATAATCTGTCACTTCCCCATGAAATGACAGAAGAAAAGGCCCAAAATCTTGTGAAATTGTCCAATGTTGGCTTTGCAGAGTGCAGAGTAGATCTCAATTCTTCAAGCCATAGTTTAGCAGTTGTAGGATTAACCTTTTTCCAGAACATTAGTGACAGCTGTTATCAAACAATATGTAAGGAATTTCTGTTGTGCACTGCTCAATGAATATGTATAATCAGAATGTCCTAATATAATAAGCACCGGGACAGCATCCAAGTGTAAATCAAGGACAAACTATAATAATCTTCCGCTCAATGTCCGCTAGTGGGTCAGTGTTTGCTCACAGCCTCACACTTTCAAGACGCAGTACACAACACACAGTCATTTTTCATTGAAAAAACCATTAAAGGGAAGAAATGTATATTTATTTTTAATTAAACAAGGTTTGTGCAAGGAGTTATTTTTGTTATATATGGTTTATTTTGGTTTAATTAATAATGTTCTGTCATTTTAATAAAAGTAAAAAGGAATTCTGTCTATGTTGTATTATAATAATTCTGAAGGTGATAAAAAATAAAAATATTTCATTGAAGTATCGATATTGACAATACTTCTCTTGAAATACTTGGTATCGGATAAGAAAGAAAATAAATGGCATCGCCTATCCCTAGTATACAGTTGAAGACAAAATTATTAGTCCTCTGGTGAAATTTTTATTCTTTTTCAAATATTTCTCAACAGATATACATTTTTAAACATATTATTTTTAAACTACCTCAGTTTTTTATATTGTATTATTCTCTGAGGTCCACTTATAATGTTATCAAGATTTTTACATCAAAAACATCGTAATTTAGAAGTAATTGACTATGATGTGATAGAACAAGTGGAAAATTCCAAAGCATGTCGTTTTGACAGACTGACTTCAATATAAGCTGTTTTTAGAGGAACCACACATTTCTGAATTTTAAAATTAACAGTGTATTTTAATTGTACCATGAGCTCCTGTGCAATCAAGACTTACCCACTCATATTAATAAAAAAAAGACAATTTGTGATTTGTGTAAGAATATTTAAACCAGGGGTTTCCAAACTCAAGCTGCGTCCCAAATGGCACACTATGCACTTACACACACAACTACATAGTATATGTATGTAGTGTCGTCCCAAATGGAATACTAACTGATTTTTTACTAAGCGGATATTCAAACCCTGATGACATTTGACGGTTGCCAAATTAGTGAAATAAATACCCAAAGTGCCAAATAATACCTGTCATGAGTACCGCATTGACCATCGGGAGGCGCTATAATCACTCTCGTAGGAGAATTTTGCTTTCACAATCCAAAATAAATAAAGTAATCCAACATGAACGCACGATGCACTTATTATTTTTAGAGTTTTCAGTGTGAACGCACTACTTTCACTATTTATACTACAAAATGGCGTAGAATAGTGCATAAGTATGTGATTTGGGACGCACCTTTAGTCCTGGAGGGCCGGTGTCCTGTATAGTTCCAACTTCCTTCAACACACCTCCTCGGAAGTTTCTAGTATACCTAGAAAGAGTTTGATTAACTGATTCAGGTGCGTTTAATTGGGGTTGGAACTAAAATATGCAGGACACCGGCCCTCCAGGACCGAGTTTGGACACCCCTAATTGAAACTATAAAACCTAATTTAATAGAATGTATATATATTTTTATGAAATTAGAGTAATTTATTTGAATAAATAAATAACTATGTCAAAAGACAAATGAAATATTGATTTCTCAGTTCATAATGTCTTTAATAACTAGTTTCTTTTGTCTTTGCCATGATGACAGTACATAATATTTCACTAGTTATTTTGCAAGATACTAGTATTCAGCTTAAATTGCAATTATTTGCTTAATGAATAAATATGGGGATAATTTATTTAAAAAAACGAGGGTTTACAGATTATTAGAATTTATTTTGATTATAATATAATAAAACCCTTTGAGATGTTGTTATTTTGAGAACATTTGCTTGAATGGATTCCACACGGTTATCAATCTTCAACTGTGTATGTAAATTATGCTTAACATTGATAGCCAAACAGAACATCTTTGTCATTAGTTTTTGTCATTAATACTCTATATTTTCTTCTACTGCAGCTCATAACACTGTTTAATATTGCAGGCTAAGATTCGTCGTGCTGAGCTTCAAAAGGCAAGAGCACTCCAGTCATACTATGAGGCTAAAGCCAAAAGAGAAAAGAAAATCAAGAGTAAACAGTGAGTCGTGCATCTGAAACATTTCTAAAAAATGAGTTTGTTTGTCTTTATTTTTATTTGAAGTATGAAATGAATCTTGTGCAGGTACCACAGGGTTCAGAAGAAAGCCAAGCGTAAGGAGTTTCTGAAGCAGTTTGACGAAATGGTCAAGAGCAATCCTGAAGAAGCTCTTGAGGAACTCAAAAAGATGGAAATGTCCAGGATGCAGGTGTGTGTGGTGGATTGACCCCTCAAATACACAAAAAAAAGACGTTTGTTGAAACTACTTATTTAAAATGAGCTGAAACAACACAATTCTTGAGGTTTTTTTGGGGGACAACTTAATTGTTTTATGTTCAATCTACTTAAATTAGTAAAAATAATAAGTTAACTTAATTCCTTCATGTTGCCCCAACACTAATCGATTGTGTGGAACCCAGCAATTTTTACAGTGTATTAAAAAAAGTGTGATTTATATAAATGAAAGAGAATCATTTGGGTTAAATGATGTTTTCTTTATATGTTTTCACTACAGGAGAGGATGTCTCTGAAGCATCAGAACAGCGGGAAGTGGGCCAAATCAAAGGCCATCATGGCAAAATATGACGATTCGGTGAGAATGTGATGCTTTTTTTTTTCCATTCTTTTAATCATTTTATTTTAGACAAGTGCTGATATTCAGTAATTGAATAAATCGTGATAATGCACAATGTTCATATAATATAACGGGCACTTCAAAATACAGTGAATTATTATTTATTATTTCAACTTTTTAAGTGTGTTTTAGGAATATTCAGATTTAAAAATTAATATTCAGATTCACAACAGCGGTTGTTCATCACAGCAGATGAAAATAGTTAAAGTAGATGAAAATAAGACTTATTTGGCAATTTTCAAACTTTTTTCACGTTAATCTGGAAGACGGCATTGAAAATTCTGTAAACTCACGATGAAAACTACAAAAGCATTTATTAGGCTTAGATGATGTTAATTTCTTAGTTAATGCCTAATAATGCATTCAACAAGTTGTGATTGTTATATTATTACTACATATGTTATAATCGTTTTATTAAAAAAATAACTGAATTTTATTACGTCCATTTAAGTAATATTAGCATAGTTAGGGCTCATTCACACCGAAAATATCCTTGCTTCTAAAAACGCAAGATGTGTTGCTCAAGAATGGGTTTAAAAAAAGCACAGCATAGCACAAGGTCCACGTAATGCGATATTATGAACGTGGTAACAATAATGGTGCAATTAGAAATTGGAAAACTATGTCACGATAAGCACTAGAAGGTGCATCATATAACTCAGAATATCTGGACAAAGCCACAATGAGCGCCTCCTGCGCCATGATCTAACGGTTGTCATGCCAAATTATTACTACTATACAGAAGCTTGTAACGGTTGCCCTGCCTCCAAGCTCTTCTGATTGGTCCACTGTTTTGAACCAGATATTGATGAGCTGCACTGCCTTGTGAAAGTTGAAGATCTTTCAACTTGACACAGCATCTAAAAAATTTGGCTTTGCTTCAAAAGACGTGAGACGTAATGGTCAAACACCTCCGTCCAGCACATGTTTACACAAAAACTATAGAAAAGTATCGTGTTGTAGAGGAAAAATGCGTTCTGTGTGAACTGCCCCTTACTGTAATAAATATGGCTTTTCTCACTGTTGATTTTAATCATTAACTAACATTATCCTCCAAGTGTTACCTATTGTACTTTGTCCATTTGCAATTAAATTGGTTTAAAACATTTATTTGCTCCAAACATGTGTACACAGTAAAGTTGTTTTTGCTGTTTACCTTTTATATTATATCTGTTGAAGTAATCTTTTTTGCTGCTTAACTCAGTATCATGATAAAACCATATATTGTGATCAAATGTTCAACTATTATTTAGAACAAGAAAGTCTGATACAGTCATGAACTTATTTTATTATGGTTACACTCAAAGTGATATTTTCGAAATCTTCCATTCTTAGGCACGTAAAGCAATGCAGGAGCAACTGCAGATGAATAAGGATCTTACCCAGAAAATAGTGGTGCTTTCTGACGACGAGCAGGAAGGTAAAGACGAAGATCTGGAGGCTGTTCCAGATTTTGTGAACGATCCTGAGCCGATCATCGACTCTGTGAATCCCTGGATGAGAGGTCAGCTTACACAAGAAGAGCCTGAGGTCAGATGTGTTATACCTGAAGAGCTTCAGACGGCAGAAGAAGAGAAAGAGGATGAGGAAGAGGAGCTTATAGGAGAGTTTGAGAGAAAGAGGAAGATGAGACAGGCTGATGAAGCTGAGGATTTGATTCCTACGGACAAAAAGAGTAAGACAACCAATGTTTATGTGCACACATTATGCAAAAATCACTTTTATAAGGGGTTTAAACACAGTTGTGTGGCAACAGTGTGTTAATATAACCAGCTTGTAATGAAAGTTGATGAAAACAGTCTGCAGAAACATTTTGATTGACATTCTCGCTTTGTACGTGTCATCAGAGGAGGAAAGCCCCGCCACTTAGTGACAGCCCTGAGTGAGAAGCAGCCGTCTGCCATTTGAGTTTTCACACCGTGTGGAGTTTTAGGATGCACAAATGAACATCGTACTCTCCATTTTGTTTTGTTTTTTTACATAATAACATTAGTCCTGTTTTGAATCTGCCGCTATAGGTGTTTGTAGCTCCTCCCTCTTTTAAAAATCTCATTTGAATTTAAAGCGACAACCACCAAAAAGACACAATTTAGATCAAAACCTAAAGAGTCAGTTTCAGAGATAATTTTCCTATTTGGGTGAACTATCTCTTAAGGTAATGAATAACAGTCTACTTTATTAGTTACAGTGGGCCGTCGTAATGTGTTCGGCTGACAAATGCAGATAGAAATCCACATAATTTACAGACAATGCAAATATTGCAAATGTAAACATTATAGCTGATAGACTTGCAGTGTAAAGTTTGATGCTTTTCATCGTCAAGTGTGCTCATTTCTGTTGGGGTGTCGTCAATCTGGCAACCTGCATGTAGGTCAATTTTGAGCAGGAGCTTTCGAATATTCTGAACTTTCGAATATTCAGAATTTTGTCTGTAATTCTACGTACTGCTTCTTTAACAGGGTTATATAAAGGCACATTTGATGTATGTTTGTTTGTGTGTGTGCCTTTTAAATGCAAATGAGCTGCTCCTTCCCGTCCTCAAGGGTGGGGCCTTCATTGCTTTTCTTTTTTTCTTTTTTCTTTTTTTTTTTGTCAGGTAGTCAGGAATAAACAAAACTGGACAATCTCACACAGCCAAACTGTCAGAATTAATTATGTACATTTGGGATAAAACTAACAACATAGCATTTGGAAATATTCAGAAAATATAAAGTGTTATGTTTAAGTCTCACAAGGCAGTTTAAATATGGGATGTTCATTAGACGTTCACTCTTTTCTTTTGATCTTGTTAAGATCGCGCACTTATTTAATCACCAAGTGTGTAAACCGGCAAATTTCTTCTTCAAAAATCGGGTAATAATTGATGTAATAATTGACTTATTTCAACTCTCATCCATGTAATAAACACATAAAGTAAACCAAATGCTGTCATTGAATAAATCTATTTAACTTTGTGGGGGATTGCACTTTTAAGACGATCTCTAATTTTAATAAATCCCTAATTTCCTTAATAATCATAATTTAAAAAAGCAGCTTTACTTGATACCGCGCTGTTCTGGATATGAAATTTGAGCATGAAAAGTTGACATTGAGGGGCGGAACGGTGGCTCAGTGGTTAGCACTGTCACCTCACAGCAAGAAGGTTGCTGGTTCAAGTCCCGGCTGGGCCAGTTGGTGTTTCTGTGTGGAGTTTGCATGTTCTCCCTGTGTTGGCGTGGGTTTCCTCCGGGTTCTCCGGTTTCCCCCACAGTCCAAACACATGCACTATAGGTGTACAGGATGAACTAAATTGGCTGTAGTGTATGAGTGTGTGTGAATGTGAGAGTGTATGGGTGTTTCCCAGTTATGGGTTGCGGCTGGACGGGCATCCGCTGCTTAAAAGATATGCTGAAATAGTTGGCTAATAGAGACCAAGCCGGAAGAAAATGAATAAATGAAAATTTGACATCGACCCACTTTCAGGCCAAATATTTTGTGATTGTCATTCAAATTGTTTGTCTTTATTCATTTATTTATTTATTTTAGCAGAACATGTAAGCGAAGTGGCTGGAGAAGACGTGGTGGAGATTTCTGATAATGATAAAGAGGAGGATGATGATGATGATGATGAAGAAGAAGAGGAGGAGGAAGAAAAAGAAGAAGAGGACGAGGAGGAGGATGTGTCCAAGTTTAACACCCTTTTTAACCTAATGAGGAGTGAGAAGACTCAAGAAGGGCAGGAAGACGGAGAGGAGCTTTTAGATGAAGGACAGGTTCGGGTCAGGAATATGGAAGATCTGGAAGTTTTGGGTGAAGTTTTTGATCCGCAGCCCAATGTAGCTCCATCAGTGCCACAAACAGCAGTCACAGACAAAACATCTGAGCCACAGAATAAGAAGGAAATCAGCCTGAGTGAAGTGCTCACCAAAGAAGCCAAAGTCATCAAAGTTCCCTTCCTGCCAACAGTGGTTGAACACGAGGAAACGGTGAGTTGAACACTTTCACTTGAGTAAAAAAAAAAAAAACATTAAAGGGTTAATTTTCATTAGGGAAATAAAAACTAATTAAAAAATGCTAAATTCAAACATGAATTATCAGAGTAGCTTTATTTACACCAAAATCGTTCTGCTCTTGCTTGATAAATGAGGCCTTTAAATGCTGTGTTTAACATGGCTTCTGTTTTTGTTTAGGAGCACGATGAGCAGATTTCCATCATCAAGGAGGCTTTTGCTGGCGATGATGTCATTTCTGACTTCATGAAAGACAAAAAGAAACAGGAAGAGGCAGGAAGGCCTAAAGTGGTGGACCTGACACTGCCAGGCTGGGGAGAGTGGGGGGGGCGTCGGACTCAAACCCTCCCGCCGGAAACGCAAAAGGTAACCCTTTCAAACCTTTTTTAGCTGTCGTCAAAGATTTTAAAGTACACATGAAATCAAAACTAACTATATGATTTTGTTAGCTCGCATTGCTAGTTTTGTGCTGAACAATTCATCTGTGCATGTCATTAAGAAAGAACTAATTGTTTACCCTTGTAATCTAAAATTAAAATCAGAAAATGCACTTCCTGTTTGTTTTTAGTTAAATTCTGAGATTAGGTCTGTCTGAGGTATTGGGCGTGGCTAACATACTTAACCACGCCCCTCCAACTGTCAGTTCTGACAACAAACAGAAATGGTGAGGAGGAGGAGTCTGTTAGGTTGTAATAACTCTCCCCAAACCCTCGAATGAAATGCCTACTTTACTACTTACAATCAGCTCGCGGTAGAAAAAACACGCCATGCCCACTGTTTTCTCATTTAATGTTCCATTTCTCTAACATCTGCATCACAATACAAAAAAAACAAATGTGGACTTTAAATGGACAATTTAAATTCAATATATTTTCAAGAGATTACATACATTTCTTCAAATAATGGAATAGTTCACCCAAAAATGAAAATTGCCCATGATTTACTCACCCCCAAGCCATCCTGTGTATATGATTTTTGGTTTTTCTGTCAGACAAACACAATCAGAGTAGTTTTCAATTTTATCCTGGCTCTTCCATGCTTTATGATAGTATAATAATTATTTTCTCACATACAACATAAATATAGTATAGAATAGTGTAGAATGGTTTATAATAATAATTTAATTTGGTGTTGATTTTATTAAGTATACAGTTTATGTATATATGGAGCGGCTTCCAGATCCCAGCGCTGTATCAAACTGTATGGGGAGACTCATCAAATGGTAATAAAATCCATTCATTCATCAAGTGGTAATAATAAATGTTTATAGAGTGATGTAATACTTTTGACAATCACGATTGCAATATATATATCCATGCCTAATATCAGATGGCCAGACAGTGATTCATTTTTTTATAAATGGTTAAAATATTAGTGTCTGTGATGCAGCAAGTCCAGAGACTGATGTGTACACCATGATTTTATATAAAATTCATTTTAAGGTGTGATATGACTGAAAAGTGGTCATAAACAAATATTTTCTCAATTCAAATGAGTAGCGGCTTGGACCCAGAAACAGTATTCCATACGTCATGACTTAACAAGCGGATTAGTGAGAAGTTACTAATAATTATAATTAGAGTTTTTATGTAACATGCCCAGCACTGAACATTATACAGTATATAATACAACCTGTGTTTGGCAGAACGTCATGTGACCGAAAAACTGTAGGGGGAGGTTCAGATTTCTTTTTGAAAATGTAATTTGTTGAGCATTATATGAGCTTTTGATGACCATAAATGCCAGCATTGTCTGACATGCTATTGGTCAAGATGAGGGGAGTGTTTGAAAACAGTCACTGTTTGTGTTGTTGTGTCTGGTGATGTGCAGAAATTACACACTTAACATTTAACTGCACGGTCAACGTGATGGATAAATTGTTACGTCTGTGTTCAATTATGAATTTTTTTTTAAGGTTTCAACCAATTCACACACAGGGGTTTATTATATGTAATGATTTCAAATGCTGTTTTTCAAAGATTTTGCCCAACACCCAATGTTCAGATCACATTTTTGTTGATCGTTTTTCAGATCAGCAAAAAAAAAAAAAAGAGAAATAAATAGCAAACAAGTATCATTTGCTTTCCAATTTATTAAAATAATACTTGAATTTACCAAAAAACAACCTATGGATTATGAACATATATCAAATATAAGTTTAATAAATAACCTGCTGAATATAAATAAGGTGTTAAAATAAAATATTCAGTCAATATTCATCACCACAATTATTATTTTGTTCTTCTTTTCTTATTAAAAGCAGTTGAACAAATACAGTGTAAGAAAGTAAAGATATGTAACAAAAGCCTTCAAGTACAACATTGAGAAATTGCTGTTGCCAATAGTAATTTGCCATTGTTAATGCAATAATGGTTAAAATACAATTATTGTAATGGTGCTCATTTAAAAAAAAAAAAAAAAGATTTAGTAATTATGATAAGGGTGTTTGATTTAGAAATGCCACTTTGCAGAGATTAAATAGGGGCTAATTATGTATGGTGCCAAAAAATGAATGAGTTTGAATTAGTTGAAAGTTCTAAGTACCTAGGTGCTATTATTGATAATAAATCAAATTTGAAATACTGAAAGTACTGAAAGACTATGTAGGACAGGCCAACAAAGACTTTATTGTCTGCGGAAATTAGCGAAGTTTAATATTGGGAGGACTCTGATGGATGCTTTTTATAAGGCCTATGTAGAATCAATTTGAACTTTTTCACAGATTTGTTGGTTTGCTTCTTTAAAAGTAAAACAGAAGGACTCACTGTCTAAGGTTTAAACAAGTATTAGGGGTGAAAGTGCCAGGGTTATCACATTTGTATGCAATTCAGGTGTTAAAGAAAGCTCATCAGATTACATCGGACATATCCCATCCACTTTTTGATTCATTTCTACTCCTTCCCTCAGGATCTCTGTATAGGGTCCCTTTGGCAAGGACCAACAGATTTAAATTTTCATTTGTTTCTTGTGCTATTGATTTGCTGAATTTTAATGGGAAGAGGTAGTCGCTGTTTTCAGTACGATTAATGTTGTTTAATGTTTGTCTTAAGTGTGTGATATGTTATGTATGTTGCATGGTTTCCTCTACATTCATTCTTCCATGGCAGGGCGCCACACCAAAATTCACTCCTGCCGCGGCTAGTTTACAGCTTCTTATTCAAAACCTTCAGTTGTTGAGTTTTTTTTTTATAGCAAGTTATAATCGCACCAAAACGTATTAAAATGTAAGTAAATTATAACAGTGCTGTGCGTTATTTGTTTAACCCTTTAAGGTTACGGGCTGACTGACCGAATGACTGACAGGGCTATGCGATGCGTGAGGCCAGCAAACATGATGTAGCTTTCAGTTATGATGAACACAGTTTCCATAATTATACTTTATTTATAGATAAAGGTCTATGGTTTTGCATACAATTACTTTATCTTGCTGGACTTTATGGCCATTTCACTTTACTTCAGGACGCATCAATGCCGTTCTGTAGGTCTATTGGAGACATTCATAAATATTCTTATCAAATCTAATTAATGTTGGAGACATACTCGTTACATAAACGCACTAAATTGCACTTCAGCGATGAGACACACTTCGCACTTATTTGAGAGCGCACAAGAAAATCTGCACTTGAGCAGAGTATATTTGAGGGCGTGCAAGAAGTTTTGTGCATGAACAGGGGAAGTCGGCGTGCAAGCAAAGAGATTTGCATGCTCGTATTACATGAATGTGATCTCGACTTGTAATACTGTACTCACGACATTTGTCATTGAAATAACGCCATAAATAGTTGGAAGATTTGTGTAAAAAGCCTGCCACCACAGCTGGAAAAAATCCTACAGGAAACACTGTGTTGTAAATCTATTATGCTGCAGAACAAATCGCCCCAAAAAAGAACAATAAAGCTTACAGTAACAGTAAAAAATTATTTTCCAACAAATAAAATTGAACAAACTGTTTATGCGTGATATTTGAAAAAAATACTAGAAAATCAAGTCAAAACTTAGCTTTCATCTGAGATTCAGGGGGCGTGGCTTCTGGCTGTGTTCCTCCAATGAGGAGAGCTCTAGTTTAAATGTTCTTTTCTAAGTATAACTGAGATTTAAATAGTGCATTTTTACGTTAACCCTTTTTTTTTAATCATTTTTCATACCAAGGTTAAAGCCTTATTATAGGTTTAATGGTTGATTTGATTTTGTTTCTGTAGATTTACCAAGAAAATGGAGCCACCGCCTCCAAGGCAAGACCGGAAACTGCCTGACGTCATCATGTCAGAGAAGAGAAACGCATCAATCGCTGCCCATCAGGTCATTTTATTCATACATGCTATTTTTATGATGGATATTATGAGAAATCTCTTTCAGTGATCCACTGGATTCCTCAATTTGTGATGCTAAATAAAATGTACAAATCTGAAGCAGAAAACTTGTGGAATGGGACTAGGGCTATACGATATTGGGAAAAAGAAAACTCACATTGTGATATTTTTTTAGGGTTAAGCTATATAGAATATATTTCTGCGACATGTATTCTGATATGAATACAATTTCACAAGATGATTTAAATCATACAATATAATTTCGTAATTTTATGTTGATAGTGAGTGCAGCTGTATAAATTATAATAAACAAATTACAAGTATAGATTAATACAATAGAACAGGTATACAAATAAATTAAACTGCTTTGTTTTTTTTGTTGTTGTTTTTTTGGAGTCTCTTAACAGTATTGAGGTGCAGAAAGTAATCAAATGTAAAATAACACCATATACAGTAGTCAACATTTGACAAGTGGATCAAAAAAGTTTTTAAAAATTGTCCCAAGACAAAAATGGGTGTTGTTGAAAAGTTATCACAAATTTAATGGAAGATTTTGATTCACTTCACATGTTGGCTACTGTAGAGACTTCATTGTTATAAATAATTGAATACAATTAATCTTTGTTAACGCTACAAATTCTATAATTTCTTGTGCACAAATGGTTTAAATTCACTTGAAACCTTAGTCACAGGCTTCATTCTAATAGCATTAAACTGCATGATCTGAACTGTGTTTTCTGCTTAATTACAATCGATGCATATCCTTTAGATTTGTACATTGTGATATCAATGCTTAAACGATAAAGCGTTCAGCCCTAAATGAGACCAGTTGCATTTTTATGTTTTTTTTGGAGAGTCTAATGAGGTACAGATATCAAATCAAAAGTAAAATAGCACTTTATACAGTAATCAACACTTGAAGTGGATCAAAATCTTTCATCAAAGTCCTAAAGCTGTTGAACAACAACTATTCTTGTCTTTTTTTGATTCACTTCCAATGTTGACTGCTGTAGAGTCTTCATTGTGTATATATATAATACAATAAATTGATGGTAAAGCTACAAATTCTATAATCTCCCTGTGTCCAAATGGTTAAAATTCACAGTCACAGACCTTAAAAATGTTTCTATTTATTAGTGTTAAACAATGCATTGGTTTTGAATGGTGTTTTCTGCTTACTTATAGTCCCAACTCAACATTGCATATCCTGCAGATTTGCACATTGTGATATCGATGCTGTGTAGCCCTAAATGGGACCAATTTCATTCAGATGCTACTACAAATAACTCTCTGATAATAATTGTTTTTCCTTGATATCGCAGGTCAGTCACCTGCCGTTCCCCTATGAAAACGCTGCGCAGTTTGAGTCCACCATCCGCACTCCTGTCGGCCAAACGTGGAACACACAAAGCGTTGTGAAGAAGATGACGACACCCAAAGTCGTCACCAAAATGGGTGCAGTAATCGAGCCCATGGTCAAAGAGGACTTTATAAAGGGAAAGAGCAGCATAGCAGCAGGTAAAGCACCAGCTATCATGTTGGGGCAAAGAGACAAAAGGGCCAAAGTGGGTGAAAAACACTCATCAGAAAAAAAGCCAGGAAGAAGAGCACCCAAGAGAAGAAAGCAATAGATTTGTGTGTTTTTAGTTACTGGGCTTATTTGTGATGTAAAATGTTTCAGGAAGACATCTCTAATAAATTACAAAATTAATGTTTTGTCAATCTTCTTTTTTTTTTTTTTAAACCCATTTTTGAATTCATCAGAATAGTTGCATCCCAAATGACATACTACAACCCCAAATCAGAAAAAGTTGGGACAGTATGGAAAACGCAAATAAAAAAAGAAAGTAGTGATTTCTAAATTTACTTTGACTTGTATTTCATTGCAGACAATACAACAAACATTATTTAATGCGTTACGTGTTTATTTTGAAAAACAACAATAAAAATCATGAGTATTCCAATTTTGGTTCTTGCAACACATTTAAAAATAGTTGCAGCAGTAAAGCGTTTACCACTTTGTAATGTTGCCATTCCTTTTCACAACACTTAAAAGACATTTCAGGTGTCATTTTTTTCCCATTGTTCCTCCAAACAAGTCTTAAGGTGGGCAACAGTACGGGTTCTTTGTTGTCGCATTTTCTGCTTCAAAATGCACCACACATTCTCTATTGGAGACAGGTCGGGACTGCAGACAGGCCAGTCAAGTACCTGTATCCTCTTCCTCCGCAGCCTGGACTTTGTAATGTGTGCAGAATGTGGTTTTGCATTGTCTTGTTGAAATATTTATGGGCGTCCCTGGAAAAGAAGGCAGCATATTGTGCTCCTCTGTACAGAAGTGCAACTTACCTTTGCCAGGAGCACTGACACAACCCCATACCATGACAGACCCTGGATTTTGGACTTGTTGCTGGTAACAGTCTGGATGATCCTTTTCTTCTTTGGTTCGGAGCACACTGCGTCCATTTCTCCCCAAATAATACCTGAAATACTGATTCATCTGACCACAGTACACATTTCCACTGTGTGATAGTCCATCCCAGATGCCTCCAAGCCCAGAGAAATCAACGATGCTTCTTGACACTGTTAACATAGGGCTTCCTTTTGGCACAGTATCGTTTTAACTGGCATTTGTGGATGTAACTACATATTGTGGTACTTGACATAGGTTTGCCAAAGTAGTCCTGAGCCCATGTGGTGATATGGCTTATAGATGAATGACGATTCTTGATGCAGTGCCGCATGAGGGATCAGAGATCACGGTAGTTCAGCTTAGGCTAACCAAATTACTCAATTTACTTACGTAAATAAAATGTTTGGGTATTCATATTTTATGTTGGTTTATTTTTATATAGATGAGTATTTTTCAATGAACGTCAATGGAACATTATTTTTCCCACACTGTAAAAAAAAAATCTTGCTGCTTTAAGCTTTTTAGTTGAATCAAATTAACTTTTCTAGTCGTTTCAACTTAACATCAATGAAACTGACTAAAAACATTCAGTAAACTTTGTATAACCTAAAAAAATTTAGTTGAAACCTGGTTAACTTATTAAAATAAGTTAAAGCGACACTACAATATTAGTTGTATGTTAAAAAATTTGAACAGTGAAAATGTTTTTTACTTTTTTTCACAAATGTTGACACTTTATGAATAAATCAATACGATTTAATTTGATGTGGACACCAAAATGGGATCTCTTGTACCTTACCCTGAATATTGTCTGAATAAGAAATCTATTAACACACATTTCAGTGACTTCAGCTGTATAAATGACATTACATGAAGAAAACTACACTGTAAAAACAAATGCAGGGTTCCACACAATTCCTTCATGTCATCCCAAGACAAATCAGTTAAGTTAACACAATCATTTGTACAAATTTAAGTGGGTTGAACATAAAACAATTAAGTTGTCCTCCAAAAAAAACTCAACTCATTTTAAATAGGTAGTTTGAACAAGCAGCAAAAGTCATTTTTTGAGTCATTTTTTTCCTCAGATGCAGCCGTTATAACAGTGGGATGGAGAAAAGTCTGGCGAGGAGAATTCTCATTTTTCCATGCTTGCGTCCTTCCCAACAGACGATCTCTTTGTTTCTTTCTCCGAATCAGTGACGGATTCCTGAAAGCGATGGTGGTTTTTTTTCTTCTCTTTTCAAAAAAAGTCTTTCACCTGACACCATGTGAATACTTCATGCAAGGGAGGGGCTGCGAAACATCCATTTTTGATGCCGTTGTGACTCAGCAAAATGCCTCTTGGAGAAGATCTGAATGTGTGTTTGCTATAAATTGGTTTGTGTTGGATGGTCTTATTGTAAATGAGCTGTTGAGATGATGGAGACTGTGTATTTTGGGGTTGTCGTGATACAAATTTTGGCATCAGTTCATTCCTATGGGACCGGGGCTCCAGCTTCAGCTTGTGGGGATATGATGCCGAGACACGGATCCATACAACCGCAGCCAAACCCTGCTCCGTACATCATCCAGGCCAACAGCACTAAGTTTCAGGCCGGGATACCCATCCAAGGTAGGAGATCATCTGGATGAAGCTATTAATTGTTCTTAATTCTGTATGCATGAGTTTCTTCTTGGCTGTATCCAAAGCTCTTGTTGATCATGTACAGTGGAAGTCGGAATTATTAGCCCCTCTGTATATTTTTCCCCCAATTTCTGTTTAACGGAATGAAGATTAATTCAACACATTTCTAAACATAATAGCTTTAATAACTCATTTCTAATAACTGATTTCTTTTATCTTTGCCATGATGACAGCACATAATATTTTACTAGATATTTAGACTAGAAACTAAGTTAGAAAAGCATTTTTTGCAGTGCATTTACTCACTCTTCACTTATTTAAAACCTATTTGGGTTTCTTTCATCTGTTTAACACAGATATTGAATACATTTTGAAAAATGCATTGACTTCCATAGTATTTTTTCCTTACTATGGACATCTATGGGTGCCGGCAACTAGCATTCTTCAAAATACCTGACAAGTATTTCTTCAATATCTGTGTTCAACAGAAGAAAGAAACTGCTAAAGGTTTAAAACAACATGAGGAGAGTCATCCTTGCTTAAAGTAAAAAGCCATTACGTAATGCTGGTATAAACCTAATCCACCACAAATGCAAGATTTTTTGAAAAATATATTTATTATGGAGGAAATTGCATACAGTGTGCATAACCAAAAAGATACATTTGTTGACTTGTGGTTTAAATGGATTGAGTACATTACTCCCATGCAACCTCATGTCTTTTTTCTATAGAGTTTTAAGATTTATTTTTACTGTTAATATTGTTTTCACCCCCACCCCCTTCTGTTTTTAGTTTTGATAAGGATGATGTAAAATAAGGCAAAGGGGATATGTTGTTCTGTCGCTGTCCTTTAAATATTTGTGTTTCCTCTTTGATCCCTGAATGGGGAATTTGAACTGGAAAAGCTGGAAAAGTGACATGTCTACTGATGCTGTGAATTGTGTCTCTCTGCAATAAAAACTTAAATAAAAAACAACATGAGGGAGAATAAAATGATTAGGGTCATTTTCATTTTTGGGTGAACTGTCCCTTTAAGTATAATTTCTCTTTAAACATAAGTTGCATGTTGTTCATTTCAACATCATCAGTGAGGATGAAAGTAACGTCAGACGAGCTAGAACTTTTTTGTGGAAGTTTAGTTTGTATTACAAATACCTGACTATGAGCTTGTTTGTTTTTCCTACCACAGAAGTCAATGGTTAACATTCTTCAAACTATCTTCTTTAGTGTTCAACAGAAGTTGTCATAACCACTAGAGAATGAGTACATTTTCGTGTTTGCGTGAACAATCCCTTTAAGGTTTAGGGCATAGTCAGATGTGGGAATATTTTGACTGCATGGGTAACAGTAACTTTATTATGCATAACAAGTACCTGAACTGTTTGTTCATCTGTTGTTTGTCAGTGGTAATCAAAGGTCCAGACTACAGTGGTGTGCTTCTGGAGGCTCGCTCTGGATCAGACACAACTGCATTAGGATCCTGGCAGACGCCTCCAACCAACACTAAGTTCTTAGAGGTGAGGATCAGTGATGAAGCTTCTGTTGTATTGATTTTGTTTTGGTCCCGGTACATTACACCGTGTTGTCTTGTGCTTTGTTCCCCATTGTTTCAGTCCCTGTTGCCACACCCTTGTTAATCCGTATGATTGCCTTTGTTAGTTGCCCCGGTAACTGTCTCCGCCCCTTTGTCACTATGTTAGCCCTTTGTTCTCTCTCTGTATATAAGCAGGTTGCACATCACTTTTTTTTTTTTGTCTGCTTCTCAAAGTAGTTTGTCATATTCATATATAAATGCCTTTTATTAATGCAATTTTGAATTATATGTTACATTTGTGTACAGTTCAAAATTATTAGTCCTCCTGTGACATTTTAATTCTTTAAAAAATATTCCCCAATTGTTGCTTAATGGAGATGAAAATAATTTTGACACATTTTTAAACATAACAGTTTTAATAACTAATTTCTAATAACAAATTTATTTAGTCTTTGCAATGGTGCATAATATTTTTATACTTATTTTGCAAGACACTTAAAGTGCAATTTAAAGGCTTAACTAGGCAAATTAGCATACTTAGGCAAGTTACTGGATAACAGTGGTTTGTTCTGTAGACAATCTGGGAAAAACATTAAGGCTGATAATAATATTGACCTTAAACATGTAAAATGCTGTTTTTATTCCAGCCAAACTAAGAAAATATATATATATATATTATTATTATTATTTATTTATTTTTTTCCCCAGAAGAAAAAACATTGTAGGAAATACAGTGAAAGTTTCCTTGCTCTGTTTAACATCTTTTGGGAAATATTTGAAAAAAAATATACACAGGAGGGAATAATTTTGACGTCAACTGTGCATAACATATACATAACATATTTTAAAAAATCTTAACATGCACTTGTATGTGACCCTGGACCACAAAACCTGAAAAAAAAGTAGCTGAGACTTTTATTTCAGTATGTTGATGTACTTTCAATGGAGTATATGCACACAGACTTTTAAATTTAGTCAGCCAGCCCCAGGGCTTCTGGTTAATTGTCATCCCATACAAAATCGCCGCGTTTAAGATCTGATTTCTTTAAAAAACAGCCATCTTCACTGCCTGGCTGAGATACGATATAAAGTGGGTATCAGACCAAACAAGAAGCACTGCATTGAATGATATTTTTCCGTGCCATGTCTTTAAAATCTGGAAATTAATTTTACCCCAGTGTTTTCAATGGAATTTCTGCGCTAGCCTGCTGCTAATGATGGCGCCTGTGTTTAAACCGTCTTTTGTCTCTTAAATGGATGCTTAAGTATATTTAACTGAATGTATTGTAATTACATTACAATGTCGATGCTGTAAAAGGAACCTTATGAAATTGAAAATAGTCACATAAAGCTCTCACCGGATGTTCATCATTGGCTGAAAAACACTAGCTGTGCATATAGCCCGTTGAAAACAGAATATTGAGTAGGGGGCAGGGCTATTTGCGCATCATTCCCTCAACAGTAAGAGGGGTGTGGCAAAGAATATATGGCTGAAGCGTCAAACTGACATCATCAGAGAAGCACCGCCCCTCCAAGCGCAGAAGCAAATGATCAGACTTTGATTGAAGATTACCAAAACAAACTTTGTTTTTCAGTGGATCAATTTAACAGATTAATTGTTCACCTAAATAATAACAGTGTGCTAGCAAAATGAATAATGTCAATTTTGCAACCCAGGCTCATTGCGGATACGTATCCATGTCTACATTTCTGGGGACAGCGAAATACGTAAGCGGAGGTACGTCTGCTCGCAGTTTTTGTTTTTTGCAAATCCACCAGAGGCCGCTGTGTACGCTTTTTGATGATCTCAAATTTCTCTCGCGCGTCGTCTTCTCAGGTAAATCCACCAGAAAGCGCAATATACACCACATTTATTTATTTGTTTTATTATTTTTTTATTTTTTTTGCTTTACCTGGTTTCTGGAACTGTTCTACACTGGACTCGAACCCCGTCATCGCAGTCAACTCTGCTCTGCGTCCCAAGCGGCAAGCTACTGGGTAAACTGGTAACACCGGAAAAGCTGTCCACACGGAGGTAAGCAGTCAGCTGGTAGCGCTAAAAGAAACAGAAGTCGTCGGCGGCGTCATACCGCCCCGTAGCGTTCGTTTTAAATACGAAATGCGCCCAGATGTACCTCAGGCTACATAATTCGTGCTCTCCAGAAATGTAGACAGGGCTGCGTATCCACAGTGAACCTGTGTTGAAATTTTGATTTCACACAGACTTAAAGTATACTTTTTGTAATGTAAATGATTGTAAGAAGAATTAAAAACTATTTTTGTGGTGTGACCAAACATTCAGAAATATGTAAGTTATACCTGTAAGTAAATCACAGTCATTATAAATGTGATCATTGTAGTTGTTGTGTTTTCCAGTGTTCAGGAAACAAACAAGGTGCAATCACTCATTCCAACACAAACATTAAAAACAACTCCACCGTCTATACCTGGATTCCACCTGCGACCACAAAAAACATCATGTTCATGTAAGAGTGAGCTATTGCAATCTCTAATTCAGACTATTTGACTACTAATTTAATCTGTAGTTGTGGTTCAAATTGTACTAAATGTATGCAAATACTGCTTATTTTAGATTATGTTGTATGTTTTTACTCGAATAGTCTGTACAAAACATTAAAAATAGAAAATCTCAGAAAACAGATTTCTAAAGGTGCCGTTGACTTGAAATTTTCACCGGATGTTGGTAACAACCAAAGAAATCCATATATAAAAACAGAACTTTTTAGTTTACAATGAAGTTGTGTAATAGAATGAAATGGTGAGGTGTAGAAAGGCAGGGAAAGCCCAGACAGCAGCTGAAATCTCTCAGTAGTTCTTCAGCAATCCTCTGCCCTTCGTCACTGTAAATGAATATCAGCTGCTTCAGTAAAACATCTACATTAGCAGGAGGATGAAGATGAAACCAGGGTGGACATTTCAGCAAGACAGTGATGCATAACACAGCCAAAGAAACTCTCAAATGCTTTCAGAGAAAGAAAATAAAGCTGTAGAATGACCCAGCCAATCACCTGACTTAAATCCAATAGAAAATACAAAATAAAGATCAGATTTGATAGACGAGACCCACAGAACCATCAAGATTTTGACACTTTGTTGAAGTCTGTGGAAAAACTCACACCTGAGCAATGCATGTGACTCATTATCCATATATGAGACGTCTTTAAGCTGCCGACACCAAAAAAGCCTTTTATATAAAGTATTAAAAACATTTCAGTAGTTCAGCACTTTCTCCTTGTGTCATTCCAGTGTTATTACACAGAACTCATTTTTCAGATTTTATGTTTATGTTTGTATTGTTTTTACCAAAATCTGGTTCAACCGCTCCTTTGGAAATATTATTCCCAGGAAAAAAAATCATGATGTGTTCAATACTTCTTTCCCCCGCTGTATATTAACATAATATTTGTCCAAAATGTCCTTAGGGCCACTGTAGCCCAGCAGCGCACTGTATTCTGGGTAAACGTGATGTCATCAAGTCTGACCCCGAGTGAGTAAATATGAACTTCCTGTGGTTTTACACAATTTTGTTGTCAAATTGAAAAGCTGTCGATTTAAAGGGATAGTTCGCCCAAAAACCTCACAGCAAGAAGGTCGCTGGTTCGAGTCCCGGCTGGGCCAGTTGGCATTTCTGTGTGGAGTTTGGATGTTCTCCCTGTGTTGGCGTGGGTTTCCTCCGGGTGCTCCAGTTTCCCCCACAAGTCCAAACACATGCGCTATAGGTGAATTGAATAAACTAAATTGGCCGTAGTGTATGTGTGTGTGAATGAGTGTGTATGAATGTTTCCCAGTACAGTGTTGCAGCTAGAAGGGCATCCGCTGTGTAAAACATATGCTGGAATAGTTGGCGGTTCATTCCGCTGTGGCGACCCCTAATATATAAAGGACTAAAAAAAAATTGATTGGTTTTACATTTTTTTAGGTGAACTGGTTGCAAACAATTGATAAGGGCTGAATTTAAACAATCAAATTATATATTTAGTAATGTTCAACTTAATTTGTTTGTTTAAAATCATTCATTCATTTTCTTTCGGCTTAGTCCCTTATTTATCAGGGGTCACCACAGCAAAATGAACCGCCAACTATTCCGCCACATGTTTTATGCAGTGGATGCCCTTTTAGCCGCAACCCAGTACTGGGAAACACCCATACACACTCAGTCACACACACACGCACTGATACACTACGGCCAATTTAGCCTACCCAATTCACCTGTACCGCATGTTTTTGGACTGTGGGGGAAACCGGAGCACCCGGAGGAAACCCACGCCAACACGGGGAGAACATGCAAACTCCACACAGAAATGCCAACTGGCCGAGCCGGAACTTGAACCAGCAACCTTCTTGCTGTGAGGTGACAGTGCTAACCACTGAGTCACTGTGCCGGCTTGTTTAAAATCAGCCCATATAAATTGTTTGCAACCACTTACCTTAAAAAAAAAATGTAGTAAATCCAATTAATCTTTTATTTCAGTGTAAATGATGACAGAATTTGACGTTTTGGATGAACTATCCCTTTCATGTCATTTATACAAGCAAGGAATAATCCATGGCTCATTAATGAAGTGATTTGTCGTTGGTCTTATTAATTGTCAGGTGGAGGAGGAGGAACGGCACTGGATGTAAACAGTGGCGCTGAAAGGATCATCACGCCTGCCCTGATGATGCTTGTTTTCCTGCTGGCAGTTTTTCAGTGTCTAGCGGCTCAATAATGACGAGCCCGACTGATTAGATTATACTAGCTCAGTTACTCCTTGTGAAATATTTAATCACACACTCACAATTAAATATTTAGACACAGTTTGTTTTTCCTGACTAATATTTAGAGGATAGTCACATGCATATTTAAACTGAGTTCTCTTTATGTCAATGGAAAATACAAATAAAATGCACCTTAATGCTGTTTTAGTGCTTTGTTTTGTATTTATATATACTTGATTCTTGAGTTGTGGGTACATTTGGTGGCTCAGTGGTTAGCACTGTCGCCTCACAGCAAGAAGGTTGCTGGTTTGTATGAGTACCGTACTCACTACCGTAGTGTATGAGTGTGTGTGTGAATGAGTGTGTATGGGTGTTTCCCAGTACTGGGTTGTGGCTGGAAGGGCATCCGCTGTGTAAAACATATGCTGGAATAGTTGGTGGTTCATTCCGCTGTGGTGATCTAATAAAGACTAAGCTGGAGGAAAATGAATGAATGAAAATACAACCAATTTGAGGATCTTTGTATGACAGTTCTTTGGCATATGAAAAACAATTATGTGTATAATTGACACTACTAGTAATCCAGTTTCTCTATTTTTTTTTTGAGTAAATAATAAATTAAATAAATAAATAAACATGTTAATAATACAGTAATAAAATGTCTGAAATGTAAAACTGACATATTTTGGAAATATTTGACATTTTTGTAAAAATATAGCCTTTGGTTACACATGAGAATGCCCAGTCAAGCAATGTACATTGTGTTATTAATGCAATGACGTACATATTCTGGTAACACTTAATTCAACAGTGTCCTTGTTACAGTAAATTATGCATAATTACATGTAATTATATCCTAAACCAGATTATAATCCTATATCCTCTATGTTAGTATTGACCTCTAATTCGGTGTGTAATTTAACAAAGACACCATAAAGTAATTTGTAACACGTAATTTAAGGTGTCCTTGTTACACACGTACTTACTATAACAGTTATTATGCATAATTACATGCAATTAACTCTAAAGGTAATAATAGGTACATGTAATTAATTAATATTACTCAGTATTTAAATTATTAGTTACACTGTAACAAGGACACCTTAAAATAAAGTGTAACCACTCATACAAGTTTATCTGTGTAACCATAGCACAATATTGCACTGTAAAATCTTTGAGTTGATTTAAATGAACTTTAAAGTCATCTCAACTTCAATCAAACTGACTAAAATATTACATAAAACTTTTCACAACTTAAAAAGATTAGTTGAAACCTGATTAACTTATTAAAATAAGTTCAAGCAACACAAAGACATTTACTGTCGTGACTTTTTGATATATAATCTTCTACAGTGTACAGGAATAAAAATAACACTATTCAAGTTATTATGCTATTCCAAACCACTTGTTTTAAAGGGAGATCATATTAACGGTGAAGGTTCAACAGGATGACTTTATTCAAGGCATGATTAAAAACAGATCAATAGGAGGACTGATATGATAACTGAATAAGTACAGAAAGTCAAACACAAGATGAAATATTCCAGCAGAGTCAAAACAAAGAGTCTGTTCACACAATACAAAGGTCAAAACAATTTATTCCTCAAATGGGAAGGTTTTACAGGGATAGGTCACCCAAAAATGAAAATCTGCTCTTTATTTACTTTCCTTCACCTGTTCCAAATTTAAGTTTCTTTCTTCCGTTGAACACAAAAGAAGATATTTTGAAAAATGCTGAAAACCTGTAACCATTGACTTCCATGGAATTTGTTTTCCTACTATGGACCCTGTATACAAGACTGTTATGAGGCGTTTAACGGTCATCAACATCTTACGTTTTTAATATCTAGATTTTTTTAAACGTATGAACTAGGGATGCTCTGATCAGGATTTTTGCAGGCGATACCGAGTACCAATTCCTTGTCATGGTGATCGGCCAATACCAAGTACCAATTCTGATGCTTTAAGGTTTATAATGCATAAAGCACATTTTCCCTCTAAGTGTGATACTTAAGTGGAGGTCTTGCCTTACCTAAGAGAATAATGTTGCATATAATTCCTTAAACAGGTCTCTTTTAACCATTTTGTGTGGACATGCAATGATCAGAGGCAGCTTATAGAAAATAATAGATAAAACAGATAAAATAAAAAAAACAATTGGTAAGAAAAATCAGTAACAAAGCAATTTGGAAACATGTCTTATGTCTCAATGAAGCTTGGAGAGCATATTTGATGCATAAGAAGTTAAAATGCACACCTATAAATCCATTACTTCTTTAATAAAAGAAAATAGGCCTATAAACGACTTTTATTTTAAACGTTTATTACAATGTGTATTACGACAAGTTATATTATTAAATATTCAAGTAAAAAATTATTTTAACGTTTTTTTTAAATTTCCCTAATATTTCCAGCCAGGTTTTAATGAACTTGCAATATTGTTGAAAACACGGAACTTTCAGTTCTTATATGTAAAAAGATTTCAGTTGTTATATGTCGTCTGCTTGTAAACACGTAAACAAACACTTGTTCGGCTCAAGAGATCTGCCAGATTAGCGAGTACCGATCGAGTCATGAAATGTTATTATCAGCCGATACCGATCTCTAGCCGATCGATCGGAGCATCCCTAGTACGAACATTTATATGTATTCATGTATGTATTATATCATCTTTGCATCAAATGACAAAAAAACGAATTACCGATTATGCAATGTGTTTGGAATGCATCGTCTATTGGGCAGGATCATAAATTTGACGTTGTTCTCTCTTCTGGCTGCAGTTATTAGTCTCACACTGTTTTTTTTTTCTTGTTCTGAAAGTCTTAATAACACCGCCGTAGAGTTTTTCTTTTATTATTTCAGCAAATAGGATTGTAAAAAAAAAACATTTGTTGTACTCTCCCATTGACTGCGCTCTAAGTTTACCAACTATGATGACTTTTCCGCTACTGAGAAACATGGAAATGTGAAAAGGGTCTATCGAAGTCGATGGTAACAGGCTTTTAGCTTTCTTCAAAATATCTTCTTTTGTGTTCAACAGAAAAAAGCAACTCATAACCACTTTGAGGATGAGTAAACAGTGAGTAAATGTTCATTTTTGAGTGAAGTATGCCTTTAAATGACCTTCTTGAACTCGTCGTAGAGAACCAGGACGATGGATCCACCCAGACTTCTCAGCACATTGGACCAGGCGCCCTTGAAAAAGGCCTTTGGACCCTCATTACGTGCAATCTTCCTCCAGCAGTCAATACTGCCGCTGTACATTACATCAGCTAAAATAAAACAGAAAACACGATTACATTTAACACTGGAAATGACCAAACACCCATTTTGGATGAAATAGAAAGTGTCCGACACCTCCTTTAAGTCCAGACTGCATCATCATGGAGCGACGCACTGTGTCAAACGGGTACGATATGAAGCCAGCAACTATAGTGACGGTGTGAGCAATCATCCAGCTGACCACAATATGAGTGTTCTCTGGGTCAGGTAACATGCCTGCAAAACACAGATATTACAAGAAGGGTATGAACGGAGGTCGGAGCCAGCGTCAAGTGGACTTTACAAACCTGGAGTTTTCATTTATTTAATGTCTTGTACATGACACGTCCAACCTATTGTGTTTTATGAATGTCTACAACTCACCCACTTCGAATGTTATCACTCGATTGAATGGGTGTTATCAGTGGTTATCAGCTGATAGATATGGGCCAGTACGGGCCTTCTGCACCTACTAGTAGGGTCAGAAGGCTGTGATCATCCATACACATGGTTAATCAGCTATACTAATAGAGAAGACTCCAGATATGTTTTTACATTACTATGATGGTTGGGTTTAGGGTTGGATTAGGGGTAGACATTAATAAAATACAATTATGGGAAATTGAATAAATATAAATAATTCTCGTTAACTTCCCGCCGCAGCCGTATGTGATCTATAGCTGATTAACCATGTGGATTGATGATAGCAGCCTTCTGAGCCTACTAGTCGGCGCAGAAGGCCCTACTGGCCCATATCTATCAGCTGATAACCACTGATAACGCCCATTCAATCGAGTGATAACATTCAAATCGGCTGCTACAACTACCCCAACCTCACAATAGCCTGTTGTGTTTTATTAATGTCTACTCCACCTACACCAACCCTAAACCCAGCCCACTTGTGGCATAAGTGCCATCCACTTGGAGATCACCCAGCCTACTTGCGGTGTAATCCCTCCCACTTGGAGATCTCCAGGCTGCAGTGATACCTACTTGGATATTTCAGACAATTATAAATGTGGATACCATTGCAATCAAAATTTGCAATGTTTATTTTGCTAGCGCATGTTGTTATTCTTTAGGCGAACAATTAATATGTGCAAGTTAATCCACTTAAAAAAAAAAAAAAAAGTCTTCAATCAAACTCTGATCATTTGCTTCTGCAGTTCAGTTTGACGCTTCAGCCGCAATATTCTTAGCCACGCCCCTCTTATTGTTAGTTTGTAAAGCGATAATAGTTATAAAACAGAAGGTGTCAGTGTTTGATTCTGATTGGTTGAGCCACGTTTAATGACCTCATAAAATTAATATAATGTGTGTTTATATAGTGCATTTATCGTGTATGGCCATACACCCAAAAAGCTTCACAATCATCTCCACATTATCACCAGTGTGCAGCATCCACTTGGATGATGCGACGGACGACTCACCAGACTCAACGCTCACCACACACCAGCAATAGTGGGAGTGGAAAGACAGTGATGGAGCCAATTTGGTGGATGGGAATGATTGAGAGGCCATGATTGATATGGGCAGATGGTGGGAATTTGGCCAGGAAACGAGAAGTGCCATGGGATTTTTAATGACCACAGAGAGTCAGGACCTCGATTTAACGTCTCATCCGAAAGACGACGCTCACTAATAGTATAGTGTCCCCTTCAGTTTACTGGGGCATTAGGACTCACACAGACCGCAGGATGAGCGCCCCCTGCTTGCCTCACTAACACCACTTCCAACAGCAACCTAGTTTTCCCATGTGGTCTCCCATCCAGGTACTGACCAGGCTCAACCCTACTTAGCTTCAGTGAGTAACCAGTCTTGGGCTGCAGGGTGATATGGCTGTGACCAATAATACTAACCACTGAGTCTATGTTACTGCATAACCCATTTATTACCATGTATTACAGAAAAAGTAACAGTTTCTTATCTATTTAATGAAGTATGAGTGACCCCTGCTGGTGTTGTATCTTTAATTTTGAGACCAACAAACATCATATGTGAATTAACATAATTATAAACTTGCTTGATCATCAGTAGACTAACTCAACAACTTGGTTAAAGTTGTTAAAAATTCATGAAAAAAAAAAGTCTATGTCCAAGTTTTTCCGAATTATCACTTGATGCTTCAACCTAACTGTACATATACCCACAGACGGTAGGAAAATACATTTTGATGGACAGAAAAGGCATTGCTAAACCTCTCCCAGAATATTATCTGATAAGTTTACGGACATTTTCTGTCACTTAAAATATTAAAATACTCAAATGCTACTGAAACGCAGTCACTGACTTCTGACTGAAGTTCTTCTTTCGTTTGGTCAGAGGAGAACTGCTCCCACGACTGAGTCTGCTTTCCCACAAGGCTTATTTCTCCATTTCCAGCAATTGGGAGTTTTGGTTCCTTGTCTGTTGTTTTTTGGCTTGTTAATGTGGGGTAGACAGAGCTGTCATGTGTGTGTCTGTGCAAAATTTTAGACTAACACACTGTCACAGTTACTAGCTTATTTAGTTACAATACTTTTTAGATTTTGGACCGTTTCAGATTTTGGAACGTGTTAAACTTGTAAAACTCACTCTTGAACACATTTGATGATGATTGATGATCACAGCGAACTGAACAGATCTTTTATTCCCGGTTGCTTTGTGCACGTCCTGTCTTGTTGATATGATTATACACGTTACTATGGAGACATGTTAATATGCGGCTGTCAATCAATTTAGTGGGCGGGGAAACCGCACTCCTACATCAAGTTGCGGTAGGCCTCAAAATGGGAGGGATTTGAATCCTATTTTAACATCAGGAAATTAAAAAAAGAGACTTATTGTCTTTATATTACCCCAATATGACTGTGGACACACTATACCTGCACACAGTTCTGTCCAAACAGCTTAAAAAAGATGATTTTCATCATAGCTGCCCTTTAAATAACTGTGTTACTAATTATACTTTTATACTTCCATAATGCCAATCAAACCAATCAAATGCTCTCTAGTATCTGACATGTCCCGCCCCCTTCAAGACTCTTCTCATTTGCTTTTCATTGGATGTGCTTGAGCTCAACCCCTCTCACTGGCAGTGCTGTGGTAAAACAAAACGCTATTGGCTGTCCCACCCTCCCTTCATTTCAGTTGAGATTACATCAAGCCAAAGTCCCTTTAAGACAAGTCATTTCACTCGGCAGCCATCTTTGAAACACCTCTCGGGCAGTATGCTTCTGTTTGAATGGGGAAACATAAAATTCTCCAAAATTGCTAGCCAAGCTTATGATAGAATTTCTTATTAGGAATCACCAATAAAATTAAACAACAACTGTGTCTTTAGTTTTATTTCTAAACATCCGAATCACACAAAATCTGCAGAAACTCACATCTGGTCCAAGACCCTCCCCTGGAGAATTGTCAGTCTATAGCGATCGATGATTGGCTCCTGTACTAGAAGGTGGGGCTTCATTCACCATATTGACCGTTACACTTTTCCCCATTCAAAACTATACGAGTGACAAGACTTGTGTATTCTAGAGCCTTTGGTCAAACATCAAATAAAAAAATGCACATTTCAAAGCACTTCACGGGACCTTTCAGGGCTATTTTACTCACATAGTACAGTATTTACAACAGAGACCTTCACTACATTTTTTGGCAAGTAAAGCTCCTTTAACTTGAGTATGATCTCTGAGTACTCTTTACACCACTACCAAAACAAAGAAAAACACCAAAACTTCACCTTTTGCAGTGTCATAAATGCCGAAGTATGCTGCCCTGTAGATGATGATGCCTTGCACGGACACATTGAAGCCCTGATACAAGCCCCTCACCCCATCAGACCTGGAGATCTTCACTAAACAGTTTGCGAGGCCCTTGAATTCTCTCCCTGCGGTGCCAGTTTTTCCCACATCAGCAGCCAAACGGGTTCTGGCAAAGTCAAGCGGGTAGACCAAACACAGAGACGTGGCTCCGGCCGCACCACCAGACGCAAGGTTACCAGCGAAGTACCTCCAAAACTGTGTGCGCTGGTCAACGCCATCCAGGAAAATCTTCTTATACTTATCCTTGAAAGCAAAGTTGAGAGCCTGTGTCAGGAAGTAGCGAATGACGTTGGCCAAGTTGCCCCTCCAGAAAGACAAGAAGCCCTGCTCCCTGGGAATACGCACTACACAGTCTACAATGCCTTTGTATTGTTTGTCTGTTGTGATTTGTTTGCTGGCGTGCTGGACCTGCAAAAAAAATAATAATAATCAATTATTGTTAGTGCTGGGATTAATCGCCATTAATGGCATCCAAAATAAAAGTTTGTTTCGACAATGTGTGTGTGTTATGTACACTCACCGGCCACTTTATTAGGTACACCTGACTAGTATCGGGTTGGACCCCCTTTTGCTTTCAGAACTGCCTTAATCCTTCGTGGCATAGATTCAACAAGGTTTCGACGTGTCAAGGTTGGACGTGTTGTGCGTTCAGAGATGCTCTTCTGCATACCTCGGTTGTAACGAGTGGTTATTTGAGTTATAAAATGACCAGCTAAAACCAGCTAAAACCAACTTGACCAGCCTGGTTTAAGCTGGACATAGCTGGTTTTAGCTGGGCTCCCAGTCTGGCTAGGCTGGTCAAGCTGGTTTTAGCTGGTCATCTCCCAGCCTGACCAGCTAAGACCAGGCTGGAAATGACTGGAAACCAGCCTGGAAATGGCCAAAACCCCTCTAAAACCAGGCTGGTCGACCAGCTAAAACCAGCCAACCATGCTAGGCTGGTTTAAGCTGGATTTTTCAGCAGGGAGATCAGCAGTTTCTGAAATACATTAACCAACCCGTCTGGCACCAACAACCATGCCACGTTCAAAGTCACTTAAATCCCCTTTCTTCCCTATTCTGATGCTCGGTTTGAACTGCAGCAGATCGTCTTGACCATGTCTACATGCCTAAATGCATTGAGTTGCTGCCATGTGATTGGCTAATTAGAAATTTGCGTTTTGAGCAGTTGGACAGGTGTACCTAATAAAGTGGCCGGTGAGTGTATATATATATCATCAAATTGCACAGCCATATGTTAGAGCTTAGTCCAAAATCACCTCATTCATTCATTCATTTTCTTTTTGGCTTAGTCCCTTTATTAATCTGGGGTCGCCACAGCGGGATGAACCGCCAACTTATCCAGCATATGTTTTACGCAGCGGATGCCCTTCCAGCTGCAACCCATCACTGGGAAACATTCATACACACTCATTCACACACATACACTACGGACAATTTTTAGCCTACCCAATTCACCTATAGCGCATGTCTTTGGACTTGTGGGGGAAACCGGAGCACCCGGAGGAAACCCACGCGAACACGGGGAGAACATGCAAACTCCACACAGAAATGCCAACTGACCCAGCCGAGGCTCGAACCAGCGACCTTCTTGCTGTGAGGCGAACGTGCTACCCACTGCACCACCGCGTCGCCCCAAAATCACCTCAAGTGAGTATAATTAAATTTTTTATTCAAAATTTGCCATTTCCATCACTTGTGTTCGCATGCGATTCTTCAAAATGCGCATAAACACAGGGTGATGGAAACCCAGCAACTGAACTGAATCAAATTTTCTGCATTTCAGAGGAGAGACTAAATTAAAAATAAACAAATTAATAAATTCATAACAGAAATTGTGAGTTTTAAGATCTTCTTTATACCCCTGCGAACTTTACACCATGAGTTAAAGGGAAAGTCATTACAAACTTTACTCGGTCTTATGAATCATTTACCAAGGCTGCAGATCAAAGGTAATATAGTATATAGTATACAATGTTCAGTTTTTTTAAAAGAAAGATTGTTTTTCTTTGTAACACCTCAATGTATCATCAAGAGTGAATTAAAACTGAATAAACCACCAAAGATCAAGGTTTTCCACTAAAAATCCTCTTTAATGTTCTGCCGGAGACACAAATGTCACATGGTATACCAGCCACTTTATTAGGTACACCTGTCCAACTGCTCATTAACGCAAATTTCTAATCAGCCAATCACATGGTAGCAACTCAATGCATTTAGGCATGTAGACATGGTCACGACGATCTGCTGCAGTTCAAAGCGAGCATCAGAATGGGGAAGAAAGGTGATTTAAGTGACTTTGAACGTGGCATGGTTGTTGGTGCCAGACGGGCTGGTCTGAGTATTTCAGAAACTGCTGATCTACTGGGATTTTCACGCACAACCATCTCTAGGGTTTACAGAGAATGGTCCGAAAAAGAGAAAATATCCAGTGAGCGGCATTTCTATGGGCGCAAATGCCTTGTTGATGGCAGAGGTCAGAGGAGAATGGCCAGACGGGTTCCAGCTGATAGAAAGGCAACAGTAACTCAAATAACCACTCGTTACAACCGAGATCTGCAGAACAGCATCTCTGAACGCACAATACTTCGAACCTTGAGGCGGATGGGCTACAGCAGCAGAAGACCACACCGGGTGCCACTCCTGTCAGCTAAGAACAGGAACCTGAGGCTACAATTCGCACAGGCTCACCAAAATTGGACAATAGAAGATTGGAAAAACGTTGCCTGGTCTAATGAGTCTCGATTTCTGCTGCGACATTCGGATGGTAGGGTCAGAATTTGGCATCAACAACATGAAAGCATGGATCCATCCTGCCTTGTATCAATGGTTCAGGCTGGTGGTGGTGGTGTAATGGTGTGGGGGATATTTTCTTGGCACACTTTGGGCCCATTAGTACCAATTGAGCATCGTGTCAACGCCACAGCCTACCTGAGTATTGTTGCTGACCATGTCCATCCCTTTATGACCACAGTGTACCCATCTTCTGATGGCTACTTCCAGCAGGATAACGCGCCATGTCATAAAGCGTGAATCATCTCAGACTGGTTTCTTGAACATGACAATGAGTTCACTGTACTCAAATGGCCTCCACAGTCACCAGACCTCAATCCAATAGAGCACCTTTCTGATGTGGTGGAACGGGAGATTCGAATGTGCAGCCAACAAATCTGCAGTAACTGCATGACGCTATCATGTCAATATGGACCAAAATCTCTGAGGAATATTTTTCAGTACCTTGTTGAGTCGATGCCACGAAGGATTAAGGCAGTTCTGAAGACAAAACGGGGTCCGACCCAGTACTAGTAAGGTGTACCTAATAAAGTGGCCGGTGAGTGTATATCAAAGTTCTAATTCAGTTTTATTTATTTATTTTAACAGTTTTTGTATTTTCTAGTCATGTGTTTCTTTTACATCAAACAACTGTAACGCTAAACAGTTTTATAGATTCTTCATAGCACCTCAATGTATCATCAGGAGACATTTTATGAATCAGGAGATGTTTATGAATCACCAAGGGTCAAGGTTTGCCACTAAAAATCCTCTTTAATGTTGTGCTGAAGAACAAACCATCACCTTTTTTTTTACCATTATTTCATGAACTATATTCCTTTATTCTTTATATCCCTTTATTATTCAACATGATAGGATGTTGTGCAATTTAATCACACGATTTTGAATGACATCATCTTACACCAATGGAAACTGCAAGTCGACAAAACTAGATCATGTAGATTAAAATCTGCTTTGTGCTGCATTCTGGCTCTCATTGTAGGCATGATGTGATTTAGGCATAGGGTGCATCTATTTATACACATTTCTATATCTCTGACTGACTTTAAATTGTAATTTTAGCAGCCCCTAAAAATAAGGAGCTGAATTAAGCAACCTAGGAAGTGTCTAAAAGATGACTTCAATTTAAAATGCAGTTGATGTCAATATACGAAGCATCTGTTTGCTGTAATATGAGAGTGTGGTTTGTGTGACAAGCAGATGCGTGCAAAAGGTGTGTTCGTTTCTATAGCAACAATGATACCACCATGGACCATTTGCATTAGCCTCAGTGTAAAGATTGTGTCTTTTAGTCTGACCAACAAGGAAGGTTATGAGGAGTAATAATCAGTCGGACTTCATTCATTCATTTTCCTTTGGCTTACTCCCTCAGTCATACTTTGCAATTCATATTAGATCTCTTTGTGCAACAGATTTTACTTTTGTTTATTTTTTTTATCTTTTTTGCACTTGGGTATTTGAGTAAATTTCATGTTTGGAATTGTCAAAATTGCTTTACTAACTTAAAAGTAATATTGCATATCAAGTTTTGTCTTCATTGTAGGTTTACGTTCATTTTACTCTCTTTGTAGTTTTACTTAAGGAGACTTTCCTGATTTAAAACATTGAGGAAATCAACAAAGTGTGTTTTTTTGTTACAATCTGTACATTAGCATACCAACAAAAATATACATTTTGTTGTAATTAAACACAAAGACTTTAATACTTGGTAACACAACACACAACAGTTTTTTTTAAAGCGTTAATGTATAATTCTGAGTAGAAAATGAACTCCAGTTGTTATAACATTACATCATTACAGGTAACAACAAAAGCAATGTGTAAAACTGTGTAAATACAAAATACTAATTACCCCAATACATGATGGGAACACCAGAATCAGAAAGTTGTGTATTTATTAATTTTATTACTTTGAGTTCCTCAAATAATCATCATAAGGATAATAAACAATTCCAATTTGAATATAGCCAACTTATAGGTTTAAGCTTTATTTTCTACAAACTTGAATTGAGCACTGATACAGAATTTAGTTTTGTTTTTCTGTAATAGGATACTTCCTTAATCAAAAAACATCTCTATTTTATCAGTGCATGAATGACAGAAGTTATGGCCAGTCTTGAGGATAATCCCACGATAACTATCTTTCAAGACCTTCTCTAAGCCTTTTATACAAATTATGCATTTTATTTAAGGATTAAATCATTTTTTTTGTTATTATAAAACTGTTACAGCATCATAACAAGGGGTAGTTCACCGAAAAATTATAACTTACTCACTATTTACTCACCCTGAAGTAGTTATAAAACTTTACGTGTTTCTTTTTTTCTGCTTAAGACAAATTAAGATGTTTTGAAGAAAGATGTAAACCTTTAGCCATTGACTTCCATAATATGAACAACAAATACTATTGAAGTCAATGGTTACAGGTCAATGGATATCTTCTTTTGTGTTCAGCAGAAGAAAGTAAAAGACTTGAGTATCATTTTTGGGTGAACTAACCCTTAACATGATCTAGACAAAGCGAAGACTAACCATAACCGACAAATGTATGAAAATGACATTCATTAAATAAAATCATGACGCATATGATTGATTAGGTTAAGATACAGCGAGTGTGTAAATCCAAAGTGTACCTGTAGCAGCAGCTTGACTCTTTCTATGGGCGCAACAGCAGTTTCAGAAACCGCGGCGGCAACTCCTCCTGCCAAAAAATCCTTGGCGAATGAAACGGCGGAGTCGCTCATCATTGCTGGATGTGATGCTATCGAAATGACCTTTTATATATATATATATATCTATATGCTCAACGACTATTTTAAAGCCTCCATCGCGAGATACAGCGGGAAGTCTGTTGTTTTGTTATTGGTCAATGTGTACAGGCTACTTTCAAAGGGAGGAGGAGGAAACCCGAACCGAGCTGTCACCTGCATATAGGCAAATATTCGGTTGCACTAACTCTAATGGAAAAACCTGTTTGACCAGTTGATCAACCAGCATGCTTTTGTGTGTCTGGTTTTTACAGATTTTTTTCCAAATATAAAACGAATACAGACAGATAAAGTCCAAGCTACTTATTTAAAATGAGCTTAAACAACACAATTCTTGACTTTTTTTTTTAGGTCAACTTATTTGTTTTACAAATTTAAGTGGATTGAACATAAAACAATTAAGTTAACGGAATTCCTTCGTGTTGTCACAACACAAATCGACAGCATTTTTTACAGTGTATATAAGCCTATTACAACACTTCGTTAATGAATGCTTCAGCGTATACTGTAGTATTACCACCTGAACTGATAAACTATAATAAACAGCGTAGGCTACTTTAGTTTTGTAAACTGTGGTGTATATAGTTACGCTTCACCGTATTGGGTATTTTGTTTAAATTATCTTACTGTAGTTGTATTACTATAGCAAATATAGAATTACCACAACAGACTAATTCAAGCTCTTTACTTATAATAGGCTATATAAATTACTGTTATATAAATTTTGTTAATGTTAAAGTAGACTATTGATTTTACTTTCTTTATTGTTGCCTATCTTCTTTAAAACAAATAGATTCAGAAATTATTTTAAATAGCTATTTTAATTAACTGACTGCAATAAATAGATTGTGTTAAATTTAACTTGTGTGCTACTTATAGCTAACAGTAAAATGGAGACTTGGGTGACTGTAAAAAATAAAATAAAAGTAGGCCTATACTCAGCTTATTGCTGAAGTGAAAACACTTTAAAAACATGAAAGTGTAAAAAGTAAAAAAATTAAATAAATAAATACAGTAAGACAAATGCAAGCACTTTTTAATTGTATACAAATTACACAGATTACAGACATCCTGTCATGTTCACCAGCGATCAAGGACTTCAGAGATCGCTGGTGAACTACAAATCATCACGAACTACAATTCCCTTCGTTCCGCTACACATACACCTGGTTTCACTTCCACTGATCACACACGCAGCTGTATCCTGTCACTATTGATTGTTTGGACTATTTATACACCCTGCACCCGTTTGTCATTGCTTAGTGGTTTGTTTTTGTATGGTATGTTGTGCTTGTGTTATGTTCCTGTATCTTGCCATGGTTTGTTGTTTTGTTTATTATTGTTCTTTTGATACTTTGATTTTTGGATGTCCCGTTCATTTTCTGTTAAGTACACTATTATTTCATCAATAAATGCACTTGGATCCCATCTTTGTCCCGTCTCCAATACCACTACCGTGACACATCCTGTGAGAATTTGGGCACGAGTAACTTCAAAGATTAATTTCCCCCCCCACCCTCTTTAGTTTTCCATTTCTCGCACTTAAATTTTATCCTGTACTGTTGAACTATGAAAAACATGGAAATTTACCCCCAAAATATCTCTGTAATTGTGTTGTAAGCAATGTCCTCAAATTCATTAGTTAATTTGTGAACACTTGCACTGTTGATTAAACTCCAAATTAACAATGGGATGCTGGTATTTCTTGTAAAATTACATGAATGCAGCATGACTTATTTGTATTTTTCTAGTATTCTGAGTTTAGTGTTTATTTTAAAGGATCCTTGCCATCTTTTGCAATCACCCAACGACAGAAGAACAGTCAAATCCTCTTTCACACCCAGAGGAATCGGCCCTGAAGGATCATGCCTGTGAGTTTTTAGACCTGTCTCACGTGGTGCATTACCTAGACGACTTTTCCTTTGTATTTTACTTCAGTCAATTAAATGGACCTTGAGGGACCTTTTGCGAGGAATGGATTCTCCAGGAAAATATATCTCTTTTCACAGAGGTAGAGGAAAACCTCAGCCTCTCCAGACTTACAAATAACTAAAAAAAGTGCTAAGTTTTTGATGCACGACAACCTATAATCCCATTTTGTGCTTTTCCCTCTTTTTGTTTATTGATGTCATAGCTTAGTCAGGCCCGTAGCCAGGGGGGGTTTGGATGGTTCGGAAGACTCACCCCTCACTGACAAAAGTCCAGAATTTGTCCCATTGATGAGCTCATTTTTCCTATTTTGACTGCTATGCCATCATAAATAGTAAAAATAACCCATCAAAAAAGGCTTTAAGACCAAACAGAATCCACTTCAGTTAATCAGTTTTAACCAATGCAAACAATTATTTTTCAAGAGTCCAACGTCCAGCTGTGCAAGAAAACATCTGACATAAGAGGTCATCTTTCGCTTCTGTATTATTTTTAAATAGAGAAAACATTAGACAAGTAACTTTATTCTAATCTCGGACCTTAATCTTGAAAGAAAACATGACCAATAAAAAAGTGTGAAGCACCAAAAGCGGCCCATATTAAAATCAATTTGCATCCTAATTAGGCTATTGTTGCTATCCATGAATTTTCAAATGTACTTTCTTACATGAGAAGCTAGAAAAATTGTAAAGCTCTACATTATTAATATTGTTTTAATTTTTTATTATTAAAATGGCCAAATTCTGACTGAGGAATGTGCTGGCCAGTTTGTTATTTGCCTAATAAATTACAATAGGCTACAGTTTTTAATTTAAAACTTTTTTGTAATGATATATGATGTAATAAATTTGTATTTAAAAAATAAATACTTGTCATATTTCTTTATTTAGGAAATATTTTGGTACATCAAAAAGTGTGGTTATGATGACCATCTGACAAGCTAATTCAGCTATTAAACAGTACTTAAATTTGTCACCGAAATTCAGTGTCTCATAATTAAATAGAAAATAAGGCGAATAAGTGCAAAAAGGTACACTTTTCTTGAGAAAAAAACTGGCTGGCTACGGGCCTGTTGATTCATGCAATCCCACATATTTTGTTGTCTAAGTTTCTCTGTATTTTATTGTTTCATCTCACTGTTTTTGTATAGGTTTTGGCAATTAAAAAAAGTCATACACTCACCGGCCACTTTATTAGGTACACCTTACTAGCACCAGGTTGGACCCACTTTTGCCTTCAGAACTGCCTTAATCCTTCGTAGCATAGATTCCACAAGGTACTGGAAATATTCCTCAGAGATTTTGGTCTATATTGACATGATAGCATCATGCAGTTGTCGGCTGCACATCCATGATCCGAATCTCCCATTCCACCACATCCTAAAGGTGCTCTAATGGATTGAGATCTGGTGACTGTGGAGGCCATTTGAGTACAGTGAACTCATTGTCATGTTCAAGAAACCAGTCTGAGATCATTCGTGCTTTATGAAATGGAGCGTTATCCTGCTGGAAGTAGCCATCAGAAGATGGGTACAGTGTGGTCATAAAGGGATGGACATGGTCAGCAACAATGCTCAGGTAGGCTGTGGCGTTGACACAATGCTCAGTTGGTATTTAATAGGCCCAAAGTGTGCCAAGAACATATCCCCCACACCATTACACCACCACCACCAGCCTGAACCATTGATACATGTCTACATGCCTAAATGCATTGAGTTGCTGCCATGTGATTGGACAGGTGTACCTAATAAAGTGGCCAGTGAGTGTAGCCTATGTTCTTTGAATTGATCAATTGGCTCAACTCTTTCATTGGACCACCACCCCAAATCATTTTTAAAACTTATGCATTTAATAGTTAATGTTATGGATAATATTGATTTAAATTGATATCGAGTCTTTATTGAAGAAATCCCTGACTTGTGTCATTCAATACATGTACACCCAGAAAATTAAACAATAGGTATCAAGTTACACTTTATGCATTTTTATGGCATTTATTAATTTGAGTCATAATGTATGGACAACTAAATAAGCTATACGTCATAATGCATTTCTGGGTTCTGGTTTGTCAGTTATAGGTTTTTAATTATTCAACTAAACTGTCCAAACATATGTTTAAACAATGCAAACAAGCATAAGAATTGAGTTGTTGGATCATCATGTGACCAGCAGATGGACCCAAATCAAAAGCGATGAGTAGCTTGTGCATGAGTTGAAAAGCAAGACAAGCAACTGGGAAAACAGTTACACTAATTCTTTTGTGAAGCTGTATTGTAAACAGTGTAATTCACAAAATAATTGTAAGTTATCTTAAGTTAAATGTACTTATTAAAATATACTTATCTAGTTAAATATAGGCTACTTAGTGTCTCGACTCTCGAAATAATGAGGAAGGAAAATGAACTAATTGGAAATGTCTAAACACAAAACCATTCCATCAGAGGCAAACAGAACTTGGAGGCAATTGATTGACAAGTGTATCCTCAGCTAAAGGCATGCTATCACATACACAAACATATGCACACAAACATAAACAGAGGCAGCAGGTGCTCCTACTTGGGCTTTAATTACATGATCTCTGATTCATCTAATTGATATGCTAATGCTGATGTAATTAATGCATGAGAGAAACATCCACAACCCTTATTAATTAATGAATAATCAGCATATATGGCCTTGCATATTTAATCGCATCACACTCTGTTTGTTTGGGTTTGCTTTTGCGGAAATATTTTCTTTGATGGAATGATGCGAGATTTCGGTAACGTAAAAACAAATGTAGGCCTTAAAACACATGGAAAGTGTGACAGGTCCCCTTCCCATGGTCGGAAATACCACTAAAATGAAAGAAAATGCTTCAGAAATTCGAGAAAAGGGTTAAGAAACCCCCTTATACAATAAAACTACATGGGCTTTATGCACAGCTGTTTTTCAGCTACTGATAAACTTCCGGTGAAAGGTTATTGTGACTTTCAATTGAATAAGTTTACTTTTACAGCATCAATAATGTAATTTAATAAAATATAAGCAGTTAAATAGACTTAAGCATTCGTTTAGTTGTTCAAGCGTAAAACGAGATGAAAGTACTGTGAAAATACTGTGGTAAAATAAATGTCCATATTTTAAAGACATGATGCGGAACAATAGAATTTAATTCAGTGCTTCTTGTCCGGCCTGAGACCCACTTTATATTATATCTCAGTCAGGCAGTGAAGTTCACTGATTTTTTTTTTTTTAAAGAATCCAGATCTTAAAAGGTATGCTATACCCCCTAGCCCTTTTGATTTATTTTAACATATTTAGTTATTATTTGACTTATTTTTAATGTATTATTTAAGTATGTCATTTGTTCCTTGTTTGCACCTGTTATTTTTTGTAATGTGAAAATGTACTGATGATGCCAAGTTGTTGTACATTACTATATGTTCAATAATTAGCTAAGAAAACGGAGTAACTTAGGGTCTGGATGCTGACAATAACAACAACAACAAAAAAAAGAATTCAGATCTTAAATAACTTTGTAATGGCACGAGTTAACCGGAAGCGTTTGATCTGACTGAAAATTAAACGTCCGTGTGCATATCGCCTCACAGCAAGAAGGTCGCTGGTTCGAGTCCCGGCTGGGTCAGTTGGCATTTCTGTGTGGAGTTTGCATGTTCTCCTCGTGTTCGCGTGGGTTTCCTCCGGGTGCTCCGGTTCCCCCCACAAATCCAAAGACATGTGCTATAGGTGAATTGGGTAAGCTAAATTGTCCGTAGTGTATGAGGGTGTATGGATGTTTCCCAGTGATGGGTTGCAGCTGGAAGGGCATCCACTGCGTAAAACATATGCTGGATAAATTGGCGGTTCATTCCGCTGTGGCGACCCCTGATTAATAAAGGGACTAAGTCGAAAAGAAAATTAATTAATTAATAAAATAATATAATATACAAATGTTCCCCATATACAGTGCTCATCTGGTGATTTAAACATTCATGTATAGTGCCATTAAGTCTCTCTCTCTCTCTCTCTCTCTCTCCACTGCTGGCCATTGTGTGCCGTCCATCTGTTAGACGGGACGAGTTTAATTTGTCATTCAACCTGCAACCGTCTCAGCATAATTAAGACTTCAGTTACATTGATTTGCCTCAGTTCACCTCTCACAGTTCATGAACTCTTCAAATCTTCTCATATTTAATATATTTGACTCTATTAATTATTTATTAGTAGTATTTTTTCCTTTAGGTAGACCTACATATTTATCTTTAAATAATGTGTTTTTTTCTATAATCTATGTGTGTGTGCGCGTGCGCGTGTGTGTGTGCGTGCGTGTGTGTGTGTGCGTGCGTGCGTGTGCGTGTGTGTGCATGTTTGTTTCTGAATTCCAAAAATCAAAAATTAGTGTTGATTTAGTGTTACAATTTTTTAAATGCTCATAAACATATTACAGTTACTATTTATTCACACAATAGCAGCAAATTGTTCCTAATTTACTGAATCTCCCCAATATGCTTTTTTAAAATTGTACTGTCTCATATTGTTTGGATTAAACTATTTTCACAATATGTGCATTTCATATAAATAAATTTGAGATTCATGTGTCTGAATTTTAAACTCCACTCAAGCAATACCTGAAATAACAGGATACGTCCCTTCATGGATTTTGACAGTAATTTCACATTTATATGGTCACTGTTTATGTTTTGGTTGTTTACTGTAAAATACAGATCTCCTACTTTTTAGGATTCCCATTATTTTCAACCTGCTATATATCTGATTATGATGAACATGATTTATATATATATATATATATATTGTCTTCAGTTTATAATCAATCAATCAATGAATAAAATAATTCATTCATTCATTTTCTTTTCGGCTTAGTCCCTTTATTAATATGGGGTCGCCACAGCAGAATGAACCCCCAACTTATCCAGCATATGTTTTACGCAGTGGATGCCCTTCCAGCTGCAACCCAGTACTGGGAAACACCCATACACTCCCATTCACACACATACACTACGGACAATTTAGCTTACCTAATTCACCTATAGCGCATGTCTCCCCCACGGGGAGAACATGCAAACTCCAATCAATAAATAAATAAAATAATTAAATATAAAATAAAAAATAACAAAATTTTAGGCCTTAAAAAGTCTTTAAATTCACTGAAATATTGTGTTGTGTGTCTTAAATCATTTTAAACAGACCGTAATTTTCCTCTGTCCATGTAAAGTCACCCAATCGGACCGACATCCATCCAATCACCAACAATCCATCTTAATAAAACATTTTTTATATATATTTAAGTTTATATTTAATTTTTTTTATTGCAAAGAGATATAATTTACAACATTTTTTACAGCAATTTTTCCAAATTCAATTCCCTAATTCCCAGCAAAGAAAACTAAAAACAATTACACAGTTCCTCATGATAATGACAGAGCAATATATCCCTTTACGTTATCTTGCATTCATACGAAAACTCTTTACAGAAGTAAAGGGGAGTAGACATAATATTTATAAATAGGACTTAAGGATGAAACTTAAGGTTGTATAACAGAAGCGCATTAGGTTAAATAGAAGTTATACTTAATCGATTTGAACCAAAGGCCAACAAATATATATTTTTGATTATTTATGTAATTGTCTCCACAATGAATATACTTTTAACAATGTTAAACTTGACATTTTTTTAAATAAAAGAAATATTATGTTGAAAAAATTTTGCAACTATAGTTTTCTTGTTTTGACACATTAAAGTATGTCGCTAAGAAGTAATTATATTTGATTTTTTTAGTTTTTTTTGTGGCAGGCCAAAAATAAATAAATAAATTTCCATTGGCTCAGCCGTGCCATTAGAAATAACCATCATTGTTTATCCCTGTATAAGTCTAAAATTTCATTCATAATGGTCTTAAAAGGGTCTTCAAAAGTCTTAAATTTGACTTGGGTGGCAGCTTTATTACACAACATTGTTATTTATGTAAAAGTGGAAGCATTTGAGTAAAATATATGATTAAAAAAACAATAAAGATGCTTTATGGAGCTCTATATGAGAATGGACATGTGGCCAGAATGTATTGAATGTGTGTGTGCGTGAGAGAGACATTCTGTGCTGTTTTGAGAAATACACAAGGGACTCTTTCTGTTTTCCATCTGCCATTGACGCCCAGGGGACTCAGAGAGGAGGTGTGAATCTGGAAGAGTTTTAATGTACCTCATCAGAGGATTTGTCAAAAGTGTGGAAAACAACTAATCTAAAAAAAATCTAAATTTAAATCCATGGCTCAAACCTTTATCCCAGTTTAACCCTAACAAATGAGCAGAAGGTCTTACAGAAGTGTATATACTGTATATTTTACATACAAATTTATTCAGGTTGATAACATATCAAAGTAGTAACAACAGAAAATTATTGAAAGGAAAATCCCATGTTGTTTTAAATCTAGAAGTAATATGTTCAAATCTAAACCCAAATAAATAGTATTTTCAGTGATATCTAAGATATGTCTGTCCCTCTATACTCCAATAGATACAGCAGGGAAAATAAGTATTGAACACGTCACCATTTTTCTTAGAAAACATATTTCTAAAGGAGCTGTTTACTTGAAATGTGGTTGATAGCAACCAAAGAAATCCATATATGCAAAGAAAACAAATCTAATTAGTTTAGAAATGAAGTTATCTGTAATAAAATGAAATGATGCAGGGAAAACGTATTGAACACATGAAGAAAGGGAGGTGTAGAAAGGCAGGGAAAGCCCAGACAGCAGCTGAAATCTCTCAGTAGTTCTTCAGCAACCCTCAGCCCTTCCTCAGTGTAAATGAATATTAGCTGCTTCAGTCCAACATCTACATTATCAGGATGATGAAGATGAAACCAGGGTGGACATTTCAGCAAGACAATGATCCAAAACACAGCCAAGGAAACTCTCAAATGTTTTCAGAGAAAGAAAATCAAGCTGTAGAATGGCCCAGCCAATCACCTGACCTGAATCCAATAGAAAATACAAAATAAAGCTCAGATTTGATAGACGAGACCCACAGAACCATCAAGATTTTGACACTCTGCATGTGACTTGCATGTGACTTCGTTCCCCATATGAGACGTCTTTAAGCTGCCGACACCAAAAAAGCCTTTTATTATATAAAGTATTAAATACATCTCAGTAGTTCAGCACTTTCTCCTTGTGTCATTCCGTTGTTATTATACATTTATTCTAACACAATTATTAACTATTTCAGATTTTTTTTTTGGTTTGTTTTATTTTTATGTTTGTATTGTTTGGGTTTTTACCAAAATCTGGTTCAATTCCATGTCAACAGCTCCTTTAGAAATATTATTCCCAGGAAAAAACATGGCGTGTTCAAAACTTATTTTCACTTCTGTATACATGGCAATGAGGATTAAGCAGTTTTGTCAAAATGTATAATGTCAAATTTATGTTTTTGCCCTCTCGAAACACACTTCTCTGGCAAACATGTTTGTAAAAGTGGAGAAAGAATTTAAATATTATCTTACAACAAAACTCTTACAACACACAGAAATCTATATTCACTATTTTAATGAACGATAACAAGATGACAACATATAAAAATGCGTACATAAAATCAAATACAATTAGATAACAATAACAATAGCAAATACATTATATTAGTACTTAACCTAAAAAATATAACTTATATAGTTTTTTTTGTCCTTAAATAAGTCAATATATGAGGTAATCAGTTCATAAACCTAAACCTAAATAAACATTTTCCCTTTCTCTAAGCGAAAAGCCTGATATTTGCTTTGAAAACACACAGTTTCGGTTTAAGGATGTGTATCTATTGGTATATGGTCAAAATAAAAAAACAAATCTCACGTTTGACAATTGGCATCCCTTTAACTGGCATCTAGTCAAGTCAAGTTTATTTATGTAGCGCTTTTCACAATGTAGATTGTGTCAAAGCAGCTTAACATAGTTCTAGTAAAGTCCAGATTTCAGAGTTGAAGTTCAGTTTAGTTTTCAGTTCAGTTTTATCTACTGTGGTGAAAGTCTATTGACCAGTGTTTCTTTTGAAAGCACACGGCCAAAATGTGTAACAGTCTTCAGTCTTATGGAACAATTATAGCTCTTTTGGCATTGCAAGAGTGGAAGAACCTGTAAGTAACGCCATCCCTTTGGCAACCTCCTCACAATCAGAGGCAATCGGTGTGCATTTAAAGGATTTCTCTGAAAAAAAAAAGTTCCCAAAAGTGGTCTGAATGTGTCCTTGTTGTCTCTGATTCCCCTTGAAGGCTCTTCATCAGGAGATTACACAGCAAAACTCATCTGCTACATTGGAGGAACAACAAGGCCTGTCATTGCTGGAAGTAAACAAAAAAAGGTTAGAACCTACTCCATGATAGGGCTGCACAACATATCGTTCCAGCATCGATATCGCAATGTGTGCATTTGCAATAGTCACATCGCAGGATTTGCAATGTAGAGTCAGGATTATAGTTGACCAGTGGCCACAGTTTTGCAGTTACAGGGTGGCACGGTGGCTCAGTGGTTAGCACTGTCCCCTCACAGCAAGAAGGTTGCTGGTTCTAGTCCGGGCTGGGCCAGTTGGCATTACTGTGTGGAGTTTGCATGTTCTCCCCGTGTTGGCGTAGGTTTCCTTCGGGTGCTCCAGTTTCCCCCACAATCCAAACACATGCGCTATAGGTGAATTGAATAAACTAAATTGGCCGTAGTGTATGAGTGTGTGTGTGTGAATGAGTGTGTATGGATGTTTTCCAGTACTGAGATGTGGCTGAAAGGGCATCTGCTGCGTAAAACATATGCAGGAATAGTTAGCGGTTCATTCTGCCTTGGCGACCTCTGATAAATCAGAGACTAAGCCGAATTAATGAATGAAAGTTAGAAGTGAATATGATTGTAGCGTTACCTCTAAAGCTGGTGCCTCCTGAGGTTTGGCAAACCGGTGATGGTGAACCCTGTGGTCTCAGGACTGGAGCAAAGGCACTTTTTTGTTTGGTAGAAGATGGGAAAGATGAGAAGGGTAAGAGGGAGGACGAGGAACTGGAGCCTGGAGGGCTAGATGGCATGACTGGGGAAAAAGGTGCTTCGATTATAACCAAATTCTCATCTGTTTGTCAAAATTCTAGTTGTACTTTGAAAAGGAAATGATTAGGATGATTGAACATTTCTGTCGTTTAAGCAACAATTCACACTATTAACTACTGGCTAATTACCTGTCTACTATTAAGATATTGATTATCATTAGCACTTATAATGTACATATTATGCATGATCTTATTCCAATTTAAATTGTATTAGTCACACATATACAGTCATACACAGTACGATATGCTTATACGACTGCCAGTGACATTAAAGGGGACCTATTATGCGCTTTTTACAAGATGTAAAATAAGTCTCTGATATCCCTAGAGTGTGTATGTGAAGTTTCAGCTCAAAATACCACATGAATTATGTTTTGTAACTCTCTGAAGGCTTTGATCGTAATTGTGCCGTTTTGGTGACTGTCACTTTAAATTCAAATGAGATTGTGCTCTTTTCAAAAGAGGGTGGAGCTACAAATGCCTGTGTGTCAGCATAGTGGCAGATTCAGAAACAAGACTAACATTTTATGCTAATGAGGGAGAGATGGTCATTAATGGGCGGGGTTTTCATCCTCTGATGACACGTACAAAGGGAGAATGTCAATCAAAGTGTTTCTGCAGACAAGTGTGATTATAAAAATTAAATGAACAAATTTGTACAATAAGAGGCTGGTTATATTCACAGACTGTTTCCACAACTACCCACAATACCCAATTGTATAAAAATACTTCCTTAATAACTATTAGTAAGCAGCTAATTCGTAGCCTTACTTAATGGTTTAATAGCGAGAATTGTACTTTAAAATAAAGCGTGACCAAACTTTAAGATGAAGACAATAACTGTAACTCACTAGCATAAGGCGAGCTGTTTGGGGAGGCGCTGTTAAAGCCAGGTGATCCAGAAACACCCAGACTGCTCATGGGCACCGCTCCGTAACTCATGCCTCCATTAGATCCATAAGCAGACTGCTGAGGGGTCGATGAAGACGGGTAACCCCGGGGGGACAAACTGCTGGAGTTACGGGTGTAACCTTGAATGAGAATCACAACATTTTACTCTGTTATGCAACTTACAATACTAGCACTTATTCAGTATTTTGGGTAAATATTAACTTTATTGCTTAATATTTTGAATATATTCAGAAATTGGGAAATATTTGGAACTAAAATGTGAAAAAATTAGGAAAAAATGCCAGATTTGTATGTGTGTAAACTACTATAATGCTACAAATCCGGCCAGATGTTTTTGTTATATAATTATTATAAATAAGAGTCTTAAAAGGAGCTGTTACAGATTCCCTGCTACTGTTACATCACATTACTGGTGACAATCTGCCCTATTAGCATAGATCAATGAGCCTTGCCCTAAAAGACTAATAGCCATGCCTTAATGGACTGATATCCCCAGCCTAAACGACTGGTAGCCCCTCTCTAAAGGACTGATAGCCCCAGCCTAAACGACTGGTAGCCCCTCTCTGAAGGACTGATAGCCCCGCCCTAAATGACTGGTAG
>CAIGQV010018170.1:4882223-4897400 GCA_903798115.1 Danio jaintianensis
CAGAGCAAGGAATTTTTCACAGTATTTCCTATAATATTTTTTCTTCTGGAGAAAGTCTTATTTGTTTTATTTCGGCTAGAATAAAAGCAGTTTTAAATTTTTTTTTAACCATTTTAAGGTCAATATTATTAGCCCCCTTAAGCAATATTTGTTTTCAATTGTCTACAGAACAAACCACTGTTACACAATGACTTGCCTAATTACCCTAACTTGCCTAATTAACCTAGTTATGCCTTTAAATGTCACTTTAAGCTGAATACTAGTATCTTGAAGAATATCTAGTCAAATATTATGTGCTGTCATCATGGCAAAGATAAAAGAAATCAGTAAAATTAGTTATTAAAACTATTATGTTTAGAAATGTGTTGAAAAAAATCTTCTTTCCGTTAAACTGAAATTGGGGGAAAAAATAAACAGGGGGGCTATTAATGCAGGAGGGCTAATAATTCTGACTTCAACTGTACGTGTAATTAATTAATATTACTCAATAGTTAAATGAATAGTTACACTGTAACTACGTCACCTTAAAATAAAGTGTATCCCAAAGTAACATTTCACCAGTCATCACGATGCTTAATTAATATGCTTTGTTGTTGGTTGGACCTTTTTTTACACAAACCTGTACTTTTCACACCTCTTCATACAAGTAAAATATCCATTGCACACTCAAAAAAAATGAAGTTTATTGTTTGTTCAAACTACTTATTTATAATGAGCTGAAACAACCCAATTCTTGATTTTTTTGGGAGACAACTTAAGTGTTTTATGTTCAATCCACTTCAATTTGTAAAAACTAATAAGTTAACTCAATTCATTTCAAATCGAGTGTGTGAAACCCAGCAATTTTTACACTGCATTTTTTTGTGATTGTTTATTTATTACATAACAAAGCCAGCATACATAGCTAGCAACAACTGTACACATAAATACATAAGACATTAAATAAATAACAATAAAGATGAAAAGGAAAATCTGTGGGGTGAGAAGTGACCTTTATACACCTCTAATATAATACTATTTACCTTTCAGTAGTTTATCTTATTGTATAAGAAATGTTCTCAATAATTTCAGACTATACTTTGATTGTTTGGGGTTTAGTTCTGTTAATTATTGCTGTAGAACGTTCTAACAGCGAAGTATTTTTTAGTTCTAGCCACATTTTATCCGCTGGGAATGTGGGTTCATGCCAAATTTTAAATATAACCTTCTTGGCTGCAGTTAGTGCAGTGTGAAATATCTTACGTTGGTAAATGTTTAGGTTAAGCTCATAAGCATCATTCAGTAAACAAATATTGGGGTATTTAGGAATAAACGTATCACAAAATTCTGATATAGTTTGAAAGACCTTATCCCAAAATGTACTGATAAGTGGACATTCAAAAAACATGTGCATACTGTATATGTCCCCACAGAATTTGAATTACACAATGCACAAAAAGGAGCAGGTAACCGCTTCATTCTGTGTAACACAAATGGAGTTGCATAAGCCTTGTGTATCAGGTTATAGTGTAAGTTGATGGGCAGGATTCTTGGACATCACCTGGATACTTTCTCATATCCAGTCCCAATTCAGTTTGTAAGAGCTTACACTGCAATTTTATAACGGATGTAATTGGAAAAAAATAAACTAATAGCAATGTAATTTCATTCATTCATTCATTCATTTTCTTTTCGGCTTAGTCCCTTTATTAATCAGGGGTCGCCACAGCGGAATGAACCGCCAACTTATCCAGCATATGTTTTACGCAGCAGATGCCTTTCCAGCTGCAACCCATCACTGGGAAACACCCATACACTCTCATTCACACACATACACTATGGACAATTTAGCTTACCCAATTCACCTTTAGCGCGTGTCTTTGGACTTGTGGGGGAAACCGGAGCACCCGGAGGAAACCCACGCCAACATGGGGAGAACATGCAAAGTCCACACAGAAATGCCAACTGACCCAGCCGAGGCTTGAACCAGCGACCTTCTTGCTGTGAGGCGACAGCGCTACCCACTGCGCCACCGAGCCGCCCCAACGTAATTTCAGTTATTCAATATTATTATCAGTAATTTCAGTCAAAACGTTACATTTTCACCATTTTGGCTGTGGTTTTACCCTTTTATCTGGACTTTCTTTTTAATAAAAGAAACTCCATTGACATTGCATTGCCATGACACAAGCTCTGTGTACTATTCTTTTCACTTTAACTATATGGTAAACTTTTTTTTTTAGCTCTTTATGAAATGATAGACCCAGCTGCAGGCGTATGGGCCCAGCACACATTAACATGCATTAGTCACTCCCCCACTCACTTAGCATGCAAATCTCTAAGCCTCACTGCCTTGCACCTTCTGCCATGTATCCATTCACTGCATCATAATTAGACCCATCTTGCATAATTAATTAGGACTCTTGCGAAACCTCGCAGCTTCAGCACAGCACCCCTCTCAGCTGTGTCATAAGGGAAAGTTTAATAATAACAATGTCAGTTTTACACTGTTGTGATATTGAGATTTACTGATTCACGTAACAGCGGGCCAGTGGTAATTAGATGTGGAACTAAGGGGATTCAGAAAGAAAACTGCTATATTTAATGGAAAAATAAACTTTAAATACTACAGTTTTTACTAAAGGTTTTATTAATGTGTCATTTTTTGGGGGGGATTGTTGCTTAAAAAAATTACAAGTAAATAAACAGTAGACTATTAGAAAATTAGTCAAAAACAATTTCTATATATATATAAAATAGCAATAGCATATATTTAATTAGAAACCAGATCATTTAAATTGTAAAATATTTCAATATATATATATATATTATAGTCTTACAAACATTACAAAATATTATCGATTACCAACTTTTGATAATTTCTTTACCAAAACTAACATCAGCTATTTATAATTTTTAAAGCTTTTAGATGGTTAATGTATATGAAAAACAAAAAAAGCATGAAGTGAACTTCAATAAAAAAAAAAGCCATCCTATCTCTTTAAAAATTATCCCGCTAAGTTTTGATTAGTTTAACTTTTCTGGTCACTGGTTTGGTTACTATTACTACTTAAAATGCAAAAAAAAGCACATTAAAGAAAGAGTGTGTACTGTAATTTAACAATCATCATTACATTTTCATCATTCTGAAACTAAGAATCATCATGAATTATCTTGACACTTCTCTTTAAGCCTTGTATTTACTCAAAGTTGATTAAGTTGGTATTGTATATACAGTTGAAGTCAGAATTATTAGACCCCTGTATATTTTTTCCCCCAATTTATGTTTAACGGAAAGATTTTCTAAACACATTTCTAAACATAATAGTTTTAATAACTCATTTCTAATAACTGATTTTCTTTTATTTCTGCATGATGACAGCACATAATATTTGACTAGATATTTTTCAAGATACTAGTATTCAGCTTAAAGTGACATTTAAAGGCTTAATTAGGCAGGTCATTGTATAACAGTAGTTTGTTCTGTAGACAATCGAAAAAAATATTGCTTAAGGGGGATAATAATATTGACCTTAAAATAGTTAGAAAAAAATTAAATACTGCTTTTATTCTAGCCGAAATAAAACAGATTGCTGTGTTAAACATCGTTTGGAAAATATTTAAGAAAGAAAATTCACAGGAGTGCTAATAATTCTGACTTCAACTGTATATGTAAGATATGAAGAGCAAGTAAAACCCATTAAAGCCAGACAGAAACAGAAAGGCTGAGAAAGAGGCTGTTGACATGTCAGATTCAGAGGCATCAGTCATCAGTGTTTCCCCTTGTCCATCTCACCTCCCTCCCGTTCGCTCTTACAAAAACAAAACAGTGTCGTGACACCACGGCGGGGCCAAGGGGGAAGGAGAATTAGGAAACCAGATGTGCAGCATCCAAACACTGACATGCTCAAAGTTTCAGCAGCAATACATCAACCACTGTACACCACGTGTGTGTGTGTGTGTGTGTGTGTGTGTGTGTGTGTGTGTGTGTGAGAGAAAGAGTACACGGAGATTCAGCTTCATATCACAACAACAGCACAGTCAACTCAGGAAAAAACAGAAACGTCCAAAAAGAAAAATGCCATTCATTCATTCATTCATTCATTCATCCATTCATTTTCTTTTCGGCTTAGTCCCTTTATTAATCTGGGGTTGCCACAGCGGAATGAACCGCCAACTTATCCAGCATATGTTTTACGACATATGTTTATGCCCTTCCAGCTGCAACCCATCACTGGGAAACACCCATACACACTCATTCACACACATACACTATGGACAATTTAGCCTACCCAATTCACCTATATCACATGTCTTTGGACTGTGGGGGAAACCGGAGCACCCGGAGGAAACCCACGCCAACACGGGGAGAACATGCAAACTCCACACAAAAATGCCAACTGAGGCATAATGCCAGCCTAGGCTCGAACCAGCGACCTTCTTGCTGTGAGGTGACAGTGCTACCCACTGTGCCACCGCGCCACCAGAAAAATGCCATTTCTTATTTTCTGACTCTAAAAAAAAGTTTTTCCTATATGTTCCCCAAAATCTGTTTTAATATCTTATACCTAAGATTGTTCTCATGACAAAACGTAAAAAATATTCAAATTCTTGAAAATCTTGTTCCTAAATACCATCTTAAATAACTTCTAACACTAATAACTAACACTAATAAGTATTAATACTACCAATAACTAATAATAATAAGTATTAGTACTACTAATAAGTAATACTAATGTTTTGGTTTGTTCCAAAAAATCATATTAAATAACTTCTAGTACTAATAACTAATAATAATAAGTATTAGTACTACTAATAACTAATACTAATGTTTTGGTTTGTTCCAAAAAATCATCTTAAAAAACTTAATAACTAACAATAATATGTATTAATACTACTAATAACTAATAATAATAACTAATAATTACTGAGATAGCGGTCGTCCTAGTCCTAGATCTAATTTCTAATGAAGTTATTGTGTTTTCAAATATTAAATATGACAAATTTATCAGTGCTAGTAGTTTAAAGATTAATCGCATCCACAATAAAAGTTTAAAAGTTTTTTTTTACATAATATATATGCGTGTATTGTATATATTATATATATATATATATATTATGTATAAGTAATAGACACTCCTACATAAAAACAAAACTATACAAAACAAAAACATTTACATAGAATTCATATCATAAACATATATATTTTATATCTAAATATAAATACAAATTTTCTTAAACATATGCATGCGTGTATATACATAATAAATATAGAGAGTAAACACACACATATATCATGTATATACAAACATTTATTTTGGATGCGGTTAATTGTGATTATTCTTTGCCCAGCACTACTTGTAACATCAAATATGTGACTCTTATGGACCATGAAACCATTTTTTTGTACATTGATGCATGGTTTGTTATAATATGACAATATTTGGCTAAGATATAACTATTTTAAATCTAAATACTGAGAGAATTCCCTTTAAAGTTGTTCATATTAAGTTCTTTGCAATGCATTATAATAATCAAATATTGCATTTTAATATATTTACAGTAGGAAATGTGCAAAATATCTTCATGGAACGTGATCTTGGCATAAAATCAATCATTTTGACCCATATTTTACAAGTATTTTTGGCAATTGCCGCAAATATACCTGTGCAACATAAGACTTTAATTTTGAGCTTTCTTCAAAATATCTTATTTAGTGTTCAACAGAATAAAAAAGCCCCATAAAGGTTTGTAACCACTTGAGGGAGAGTAAATAGTGAGTAAATTTTCTTTTTTGAGTGAACTATCCCTTTAAGAAATTCCTGCAATGAAGTTCCACGTAGCGGACTCATTATAAGCAATCATAAAAACACAAACAAACAATAAAAAGCCGTGGATTGTGGTGTTGTGTGTGTGAGGGTTGCGGGGGGAACCTCTGAGGGTTTTGGGTAGCAGAGGTTAGTTGGGGCTGGTCATAAATATTGCGGGCTCCCAGAATCCCATGGCAGACTTTGGGGCCAGACGGGTGGAGGGGTTAAACAGGGCACGTTCCCAACCTCTGACCCCACTAACAGGGCACACATAGAGGCTCTAAAAATCAATACCTCCATCACCACATACCACACCGGGACCTTTCACACTTGCCTCCACAACTAAGAATAATAAAAGCAACCAACCAACACCTTGTTCAGAACTTTTGACTATATTTTTTCTCGTAAATGTTCTTGTGAGATTCTTGTGAGAGCTAAGTTGAAGGCACAATTATTATTTATAAATAATGGTTTATTAGCCCTCCTGAATTATTAGCCCCCATGTATATTTTTGTCCCCAATTTCTATTTAACGGAAAGAAGATTTTTTTCAACACATTTCTAAACATAAAAGTTTTAATAACTCATTTCTAATAACTGATTTCTTTTATCTTTGCCATGATGACAGTACATCATATTTGACTGGATATTTTTCAAGATACTAGTATTCAGCTTAAAGTGACATTAAAAGGCTTAATTAGGTTAAGGTAGGGTCATTAGGCAAGCCATTATATTACAGTGGTTTGTTTTGTACCTAATTGATAAAAAAATATTGCTTAAGGGGGCTAATAATATTGACCTTAAAATGTTTTGAAAAAATTAAAAACTGCTTTTATTCTAGCCAAAATAAAACAAATAAGACTTTCTCCAGAAGAAAAAATATTATAGAAAATACTGTGAAAAATTCAACCCAGGCTCTTTCTGAAAATGTACCACTATGTACATTTCTGGAGATCGCGAAAAAAACCCAAGGTGGTATGTTTTTTTGCAGTTTTTATTTTCATGAATCCACCAGAGGCCGCTGTGTACGTTTTTTGAGATCTCAAATTTCTCTCGCGAGTGCCATTTGCGCCTGCTGTTCTCACGTAAATCCACCAGAGGCCGCTGTCGACTGACTGACTGACTGACTGACCAACAGACTGACCCACCCTCCTCCTTCCCTAAACCCAACCAATAGTGTTTTATAAAGCACCGATTGACAGGCCAACCCACTTTCCTAAACCCAACCGACAGTTTTAAAAAGTAATCCAGAAAAAAAAAAGCCCTCGCCTGATTTTTACCACGTTTTCAGATTTCACCACATTCTCACCCTGTTATTTATTTGTTTATTTTATTTTTTGGCTTTTGTTTTTGTCTTACCCGCTTTCTGGTACCGTCCTTTACCGGACTCGAACCCCGAACTTCTATCTGCATCTCAAGTCCGCCGACATACATAGCGAGCCACTGGACAAACTTGTAACAAGGGGAAAGCCGTCCACACGGAGGTAAGCGGTCAACTGGTAAGCGCAAACAGGAATGGCGTCATACCGCCCCATAGTGTTCATTTTCAAGACGAAATGCAGCCATACGTACGTCTGGCTACATAATTTGCGATCTCCAGAAATGTATATAGGGCTACATTTTCAGAATGAGCCTATGTTGGAAAAATTCCTTGCTCTGTTAATCATCATTTGGGAAATATTTAACAAAGAAAAAAATAACAGGAGGGCGAATAATTGTGACTTCAACTGTATATATATATATTTTATTATTATTATTATATATATTTTTTATTATTATTTATTTATTTATTATATTTTTTTTAGATAATATGTGTTACGGCCATTAATTTGCCCTGCTGATGGCCATAAATATGCCAGATGACCTAAAAAAGGCATGTGAATAAAAACTTTCTTTTGCTTTAATTTGGTGTTTTTTTATTCAAAAATAAAATCTAAATAAATGAAACAAAAAGAAAAAATGTAGTGGAGTTTGCATGTTCTCCCCGTGGGTTTCCTCCGGGTGCTCCGGGTTTCCCCCACAGTCCAAACACATGCGCTATAGGTCAATTGGGTAAGCTAAATTGGCCGTAGTGTATGAGTGTGAATGTGAGAGTGTATGGGTGTTTCCCAGCTGGAAGGGCATCCGCTATATAAAACATATGTTGGAATAGTTGGCGGTTCATTCTGCAGTGGCGACCCCTGATAAACAAGAAACTAAATCGAAGGAAAATGAATGAATGAATGAAAAACTGATTTTCAGTGTACCACTTTAACCACTGCATCAAAAAAAATCTTAATATCTTCATGCATTATAGTTGCAGATTAGCAGATTGCAGTGATTTGTATTGCTCTGTGTATCAGAGTATGCGAGTGCAAATATTTAAAGCAATGCAATAAATGAAATTCATGCGCAAGCTTTCATCTTTGTGGGAAAACAAAGGCAGGATAATCTGCATGACTACAAGAGTGGCAGACAGGAGAAGAGAAGGAAAAGATGTCTGCTTAATTAGCCAGTAATGATAGGATCTGACAAACAACATCTGTTTCCAAATTGGAAGTGTGTATGTGTGTGTGTTTGGCTGAGGATTGAATGGAGGATGCCAGCACTCGCTGACGGTCTCACACACACACAACAGCTTGATGTGCGTTTCAAGAAGAGTGAAGATAAGAAAGAAGTATGTAACGTTCATGAAAACAAGCTTTATGTGCCTGGAAAACTGCTTTTGCAAGGCTTTTGTGTGTTTGTCCAACAACTATAAGAGAAAACACACAATTATCAGCCCTGCCACACACTCATCTAGAGACATGCTGGCTTGAATTGCCAGACTGACAAAATGATCCCTCCATCTGATAGATAAATTGCTGTGTATACGCGTTTGTATGTGTGCCTATGTGTAACTGTGTGTGTGTGTGTGTGTGTGTGTGTTTGTGACTGTGCAAAGTGTGTGTCTGTTTGTAAGTGTGTGTCTGTGTATCTGTCTGTGACTGCGTGTGTGTGTCTGTGTGCATGTGTGTGACTGCGTGTGTGTTTGTGCCTATGTATGTGTGCGAGACTGTTGGTTGTGATTGTGTTTGTGTATGTGTGTTTGTGTGCATATATGTGTGTGACTGTGTGTCTGACTGCATGTGTGTGTGCATGTGTATGTGCGCGAGATTGTTGGTTGTGATTGTATTCGTGCGTGTGTATGTGTGTCTGTGTGCATGTATGTGTGTGTGTGTGACTGCATGTATGTGTACATGCATAAGTTGCGAGACTGTTTGTTATGATTGTGTTTGTGTGTGTGCGTGCATGTGTGTGTCGTGTGTGACTGCGTGTGTGTGTCGTGTGTGGATATGTGCGTGTGTGTGTGTGTATGAGGGTGTGTGTACCTTGTATTCCTCACATTGTGGGGGCCGATTGTCAATAGCAATACCTGTAAATTTTGACCTTGTGGGGACATTTTTTCGGCTCATAAATCACACAGAATTAAATATTTTGAAAATGCAAATGGTTTCTATTGTGTGTGTGTGTGCGTGCGTGCGTGCGTGCGCGTGCGTGTGTGTGTGTGTGTGTATTCGCCCATGCTTGACTGTCTTAAATTTCACTAATGAGTTAATGATGCCCCCTGCTGCTAGTCTGGCCCCTCTGTTTGTTTGTGTGTGTGTCTCCTTAGTGGTGATCTGGAGCAGATCCAGAAGATCTCATCCTCCATGGTCAGTTCTGTACGCCTCAGCACAAATAAGCTGCTGGATTGATGATATATCCACCAGGACAGAGAGCCTGGATTTGTTTAAGTGACCCTTTAATTTGATGCTCCCTTTAAGACATTTTGTTAATTATCAGTAACTTTACAACTATCTCAGCCACTGTTAGCAGAGCGTCTGCTGAAGACTCTGTCATCATTCACTCACCCAATATTGTTTCAAACCCAAAGACTTTCATTCATCTTTGGAAATCAAATGAAGATATTTTTTATAAAATCAGGAAGATTTCTGTCCTTCCACTGAAAGCCCCCCCATAAAAAAAAAGAAACATGGTAACACTTTATTTTAAGTCACAATTCACTGTATTAACAAATTAATCTATTAGAAAAACTAACAGGGTGGCTCAGTGGTTAGCACTGTCGCCTTACAGCAAGAAGGTCGCTGGTTCAAACCCCGGCTGGGTCAGTTGGCATTTCTGTGTGGAGTTTGCATGTTCTCCCCGTGTTGGCGTGGATTTCCTCCAGGTGCTCCGGTTTCCCCCACAGTCTAAAGACATGCACTATAGGTGAATTGAATAAGCTAAATTGGCCGTAGTGTATGAGTGTGTGTGTGAATGTGAGAGTGTATGGGTGTTTCCCAGTACTGGGTTGTGGCTGGAAGGGCATCCGCTGCGTAAAACATATGCTGGAATAGTTGGCGGTTCATTCGGCTGTGGCGACCCCTGATAAATAAGGGACTAAACCGAAGGGAAATGAATGAAAAACTAACACTATCAGCTTAATCAACTACTAATTAGCTGCTTATTAATAGTAAGGTAAAAGTTGGGTTTAGGTTTTGGGTAGGATTAGGGATGTAGAATAAGATCACACTTTATAACTACTAATGAACAGTTAATAAATTAATAATAGGCTGATACATTGAAAAAAAAAACATGATTCATTGCATTTACTCAATGTTTTTATGGTAACAATGCATTTGGGCTGAATTTAAACAAACAAATTAAGTTGAACATTACTAAATTTAATTTGTTTGTTTAAATTCAGCCCATATCAATTGTTTGCAACCACTTACCTTAAAAACATTGAGTAAATCCAATGAATCTTTTTTTCAGTGCAATAAGCCAGTAGTTAATATAGCATGAATTGTGACTTAAACTAAAGTGTTACCGGAAACACTTCAAAACAGAGATTAAAAGGTAATGCATATAAATCAAGAGGTTTAATCCAAGTAGACATAACCACTTCTTGTCAATATGTGTCAGCATAGTGGCAGATTCAAAAATAAGACTAGCATCCTATGCTAATGAGGGAGAGATGGTCACTAATGGGCGGGGCTTTTCCCCCTCTGATGACATGCACAAAGGGAGAATGTCAATCAAAGTATTTCTGCAGACTGTTTTTATCAAGTGTGATTATAAAAAATACAATTAATAAATGTTTACCATTAGAAGCTGGTTATATACAGCCACACAACTGTGTTTAAACCCCTTATAAAAACTCCTCAAAGAAGGAGCAGCTCCAACCATAATAGAAGAAGCTGTGGATTGTGAGCCAAAACCTGTGAGTATTTTTATTTGTTAAAATTCATCAGTTACATGCATAGTGTCTAGCGTTAACAGTATGTTGTAGCAAGGACGTAAACGAGGATGTAAACAACGGGAAATGCTGTTTGGCACCATTAACAATTTAGCTACAAATTCATATTTATCCGTCAAACCGCTGTAAACACTCACAATCTTCAGCAGCGCTGCAGTGTCTCTCTATGTGGCCGCTTTCCCTGCATTCTACATCTCAAATAATGAACTCAGAAAAGATACGTGAATGTTTCATATTACTTACACATGCTTATAACCCGAATAAATATGAAAGACACTTGTCAAATGTTATTTTAGAGAGCAGGCGTGAGGTTCAGCGGTGTGCTCTTCATTTTCTGTCTGATTCAGGCACAAACTGATACGGCTAACAGCTACTCTGACTGACAGTATTTACACAGCAGAGGCACAGCGTGTGCTAGTAGCGCTTCCTGGTGACGTGGAGCCGATCCGCAAATCACAGCACATTATGTTAGCTGACCAATCAGAGCCTCTTGAGGGTGGGCTTTTGGAGGAACTTTCGTAAGAATATTCGTTTTCATGTTAGCTGAGTAGCAGTATATAATCAAAGTAAGATATGTAAAACATGTGCGCGCATGTGTGTGTGTGTGTGTGTGATGAATCTGTCAGGCCTTGGGTCAGGGTTGATCGGGCTACTGACAGCTTCTCCGCAGGCCCGCTGTGAGCCCCGTCAGTCTCTTTCTTTCTCCCGCTCTCTCTCCTGTCTGCATGTGTACACATTTGCTATGGATTAGCCACGCACATTAGGCTTTAGCACCATAGGCAGCACTGTTCCTCACACCGAATCATGCCCAATCAATTGAATTTGAAGCAGATGGACTGTATTCACCGAGCAGAAAGCACACATTTCAAAGATGATCCAGAGAAAGGGATGCAAAACAGGGGAGAGGTTTCAATGCAGTGGGATGTTTTGTTTCTCTTTTTTTAATTGATTAACAAATTAGTCTTTTGTTTCGGCAGTTTTGTACACTCAAAAAAATGACGTTTGTGGTTCATTCAAAGTATTTCTGCTGCATGTTCAAACTACTTATTTAAAATAAGCTGAATCAACACAATTCTTGAGTTTTTTGGGGGAGCAACTTAATTTTTTATGTTCAATCCACTTAAATTTGCACAAACAAATAAGTTAACTTAATCGATTTGTGTTGGGACAACATGAAGCAATTGTGTGGAACCCAGCATTTTTTACAGTGTACACTGTAAAAAAACAAAAACAAAGTTGACTCAACTTAAAATCTGAAGGCAACAAACTTCAGGACATTTTCGAGTTGAGTCAACTTGCAACCCAATTACTTCACTTGACTCGATTTAAATTGAGTAAACTCACAAATGTCCTGAAGTTTGTTGCCTTCAAATTTTAAGTTGAGTCAACTTTGTTTTTTGTTTCGGCAGTTTTATACACTCAAAATATTACGTTTGTGGTTTGTTACTTTTGTCGTAAATATAAAAACTACTTGCCAAAGTCATTTACAGTATGTGAGTGCCGAATATTGTGATAATTCATTCATTCATTCATTTTCTTTTCGGCTTAGTCCCTTTATTAATCTGGGGTCGCCACAGCGGGATGAACCGCCAACTTATCCAGCATATGTTTTACGCAGCGGATGCCCTTCCAGCCGCAACCCATCCCTGGGAAACATCCATACACACCCATTCACACACATACACTACGGACAATTTTAGCTTACCCAATTCACCTATACCGCATGTCTTTGGACTTGTGGGGGAAACCGGAGCACCCGGAGGAAACCCACGCGAACACGGGGAGAACATGCAAACTCCACACAGAAATGCCAACTGACCCAGCCGAGGCTCGAACCAGCGACCTTCTTGCTGTGAGGCGAACGTGCTACCCACTGCGCCACCGCGTCGCCATATTGTGATAATAAATTAGTCAATTTTACTTACTTTTTTAGATTTTATATATTATAATAAATTATAATAAATTAATATATAATAGGGCGTCACGGTGGCGCAGTGAGTAGCACGTTCGCCTCACAGCAAGAAGGTCGCTGGTTCGAGCCTCGGCTGGGTCAGTTGGCATTTCTGTGTGGAGTTTGCATGTTCTCCCCGTGTTCGCGTGGGTTTCCTCCGGGTGCTCCGGTTTCCCCCACAAGTCCAAAAACATGTGGTATAGGTAAATTGGGTAGGCTAAATTGTCCGTAGTGTATGTGTGTGAATGAGTGTGTATGGGTGTTTCCCAGTGATGGGTTGCAGCTGGAAGGGCATCCGCTGCGTAAAACAAATGCTGGATAAGTTGGCGGTTCATTCCGCTGTGGCGACCCCGGATTAATAAAGGGACTAAGCCGAAAAGAAAATGAATGAATGAATGAATAATATATAATATATTTAATATATAATATATAATAAATTCATTTGCTTTTTCAAAAGATAACAAAACAGAACATTGAAACAAACAAACTAAAGTAAAACATACACACACAGTATATAAAAGTAAATAAATAAAATAATAATAAATAAATTTAAAAAAGGGAGGAGATACAACTATTTCTTCAGATCAAATCTTGTGGTACTGTTTTTATATAGTTCAAAAATGTATTCCAAATCATTTTAAGTAATTCACCCTTTCCTCTCAAAGAATATGTGATCTTCTCCAAAGGTATACAGTTGCAAACTTCTGAGATCCTTAGTCCAATTGGTACATCAATTTTCATTCATTCATTCATTTTCCTTCGGCTTAGTCCCTTATTTATCATGGGTCACCACAGTGGAATGAACCACCAACTATTCCAGCATATGTTTTACGCAGCAGATGCTCTTTCAGCTGCAACCCAGTATTGGGAAACACCCATACACTCTCACATTCACACACACTCATACACTACGGCCAATTTAGTTCATCCAATTCACCTATAAAAATGTGTGTGTATAATGTGTTTGGACTGTGGGGGAAACCGGAGCACCCGGAGGAAACCCACGTTAACATGGGAAGAACATGCAAACTCCACACAGAAATGCCAACTGGCCCAGTCGGGGCTCAAACCAGCGACCTTCTTGCTGTGAGGCAACAGTGCTAATCACTGAGCCACCGTGCCGCCCCGTATAAAAATGCAATTAACCTTTTTTCATTTCTTTTTCATTCTGTGGTGTAAACAGGATTCCCTATCTCCAATTATCAACATTGGTTTAAAAAAAGATCTGTCTATTGGGCACACCTTTTTTTTCCAATAAGAGCTTGCGAGGCCATTGTAATTTGAAGATTGTTATAATAATAATAATAATAATAATAATAAATATAACATACAAAATACTAATTTGTAATATCAAGATACAGTATATGACAAGCAGTTTAATGTTTTCCACTTCACTTCATTTCTATCTTTGCAAAACTGCTTGTTATATATCTTAATATTTCAAACTGGTATTTTGTATATTATTTGAATGTACTGTTGTAATATTAAACACCAGTGTGTAGTGCAAACAGATTTAACATTCACAAATCATTTAGTTATGTACCTATAATTTCTATTAAACAGGAACTCTTGCAGATTCACTGAAAAAACAAACAGTTTTGCATTGCAAAATCTGCAAATTCGGAACTGAATGTTGCTACTGGAATTGGAAATAGGCTTAAAAGTGCTATTATTATTATTATTATTTTTTTTTCATCTCCTTGATTTACAGTGAACACTCTTTGTTGGATGCTGGTGCTGTGTTTTTCCTTCAGAATCAGTTTATGGTCTTTCTATTGATCCAATAGTTTTGCTCTCCCCTGGGTTTTATTAGCAAAGTGCGAAGAGACAGATGGTACCGTTCCTATTACTGCCATTTCTTTTTTTTTTCCTCAACAAATCAGAACGCTCATTGTGCAGAGAACTAGAGATGCAAATGACATGCTTGTCAGAGCAGTCTTTAAAACAAAAGCCCCGCATTTGTCAATGACGGTTTAGTTTATTTAATGGGAACTTTAATGGGTCTTAGGTTAACGGCAGCCAGAAGTCTATGTTTGCTGTTATTGTTGTTGCTTTCTTCACTGTCAAAAGGATTCATTCCTTCATGTAAGTTAATGTAATCGTTTTTACAAATTTAAGTGGACTGAAAATAAAACAATTAAGTTGTCCCCCAAAAAACCTTAAAAATTGTGTTGTTTC
>CAIGQV010018170.1:4906513-4919244 GCA_903798115.1 Danio jaintianensis
ATATTTCAATATTGTATCATTAGTGTTGGGCATTTTACTTAAAAAAATGTATTCACTAATTACATAATTACTATTTTAATTAATTACTTTTCTAATTACTTTGTCTGAAAACTAATTTAATTAGTCAATAGGTAATGTAATCACTTGACTCAATGCTACATTTAAAATCCCTATAAAACTCAACAATAGAAATAAAGCTCTTTTAATTTGTAACTAATTACACCTAAGACTGATTATTATACCTTTAGTTTACAGTTATAATGAGTTCATTGAGACATTTTTTAACCCAATGGCTGGTTTGTCCAAACTTGACACAACATCGGGTTACAAAAACCCAAGTTAATGTGTGTTTTAGACCTACAGTTTAGCTTGATTTCCTAACTAATATATATGATTTATTGATTATTGATTTATAGCTATATATATATATATATATATAGATAGATAGATAGATAGATAGATAGATAGATAGATAGATAGATAGATAGATAGATAGATAGATAGATAGATAGATAGATAGATATGAATGAGTCTTCAGGCAAGGCAGGCTAGCAATCTGTCACATTGATTGTGAATGATCAAGCTCAATCCACGCTTTTAAAGCATACACACAAACACTACCCCACACACATACACACCTCCTGTCCCCCCTCCACACCCCCCAGCTCATGCTCCACGCCACCAGCATAACAAAAGTGCCCCCCCACCCTTGGCCATCTGCCTATATGCTTTCTCCTCCTCCTCCCCCCCCACCCCAGTCAGACAGAGAGAGTCACTCCCCAGCTGTGTCTCCTGCCCTCTGCACCCCCGTCCTCATCAGCTCTGTTATTAACCAGCTGTGAGCGCCCACTCGGGCATCTGCTGGCTACACAATGGGGGCAGAGGCAGATCTGACTCCCCCTCCGCTGTCCTCCAGCCTGAGGTCACTGCACACCCTCTGTCCCCGCTGACACTCGCTGCTCCTCTTTCTCTACCATATATACACACTCTCTCGGACATCCACTCGCACAAGATCAATTATTTGTGATCTTTAGGCTTTGTCTGAGTTAATACAGAAGTTTTTTTCCTTCACTTTCGTCAATTGGGGAAGTTTGTTCCTCGCCACTGTCGCCACTGGCTTGCTTGGTTTGGGACTTGTGGAGCTGTGCATCGATGGATTTGCTCTTCAGTGTTTGGACTTTCAGCAGTGAAAATTAAACCACACTGAACTGAACTGAACTTAAACTCTGAAAACTGGACTGATACTGTTTCAATTTACTAGAACTTCTATGTTAAGCTGCTTTGACACAATCTACATTGTAAAAGTGCTATAGAAATAAAGATGGATTGAACTAAGATGCATATGAAGAGTTCATCCAAATCTCATAACGTTTTTATATATCACGTTTTTATGTTGTGCATTGAAAAGTACAAGTGCAACAAAAAATCGATTTCTGGAAAAACAAAACATGCACTCAAAATGACTTTTGCTGCTTGTTCAGACTACTTATTTAAAATGAGTTGAAACAACACAATTCTTGAGTTTTTGAGGGGACAACTTAATTGATTTACGTTCAATCCACTTAAATTTGTAAAAATGAAACAAAACATGAAGTTAACTTAATCAGTGTGTGTTGGGAATTGTGTGGAACCCAGCATTTTTTACAGTGTGGTTGATGGAAGTTACTAAAACTGGAGCTTTTTAGTAGTTTTCGGAAATCATGTTTTTACAATGAGTATTGAAGAGTTCAACTGCAAAAGACTTTCTGAAAAACTCTATTTAACAACTGAACTGTTCATATGAAGAGTTCATTCTTTAACAGATAACTTTGCTTTTATTTAATTTCCTATATCAAGTTTTTTTTTTGCAATTGAAGACATTCATTCATTTTTCTTCAGCTTAGTCTCTATTTCAGAGGTCGCCACAGCGGAATGAACTGCCAATTATTCCAGCATATGTTTTATGTAGCGGATGCCCTTACAGCTGCAACCCAGTACTGGCAAACACTCATACACTCTCACATTCACACACGCACTCATACACTACAGCCAATTTAGTTCACCCAATTCACAAAATTCGCAAAATTCGTTTGCTCTCCAGGGGCTGAATCAATGAATCACGCTAAATATTGTGTAGTTATGTGCATCTATACCTTTCCAATGTTTAGGTACCTCCTCCTATTATAAATGAGAGGGAGTGGCCTTGTCAAGTGACAGCACTGTTAACATAACTTATACGCGTAACACTCTATTGTATTAAGAAATTTTTTTTTAAATAAAGCCCAAAATAAGGTTTTCACAGTGACAGAATCATTTTAGATTCCTCTAAGAAATGCTGGTAACACTTTAGTTAAAGTAACAATTCTCACTAATAACTAGTGGTTTATTACCTACCTATTATTAAGATATTAACCATTTATTAGTGCTTATATTCTGCTTGATCTAATTTTACATCCCTAATCCAACCTAAGTACCTTAAAAACTATTATTAAGCAGCAAATTAGGAGTTTATTGAGGGAAAAGTCATATTTAATGGTTTATTTATAGTGAGAATTGTACCAGAAAATAAAGTTTAACCATAAACCGAATGGATTTTATCAAAAGAACAACCTAAATGTGGATTTGTATTTCCACAAACTTAAAAAAGTATTTTATTTAAAAGTATTGTGTTTTTGCACCGAAGCCATTGAAGAACCATTTGTGCTTCAGTTCTTGAAATAAACTTTTTTTTTTCATAAGTTTACAGAATATTATAATCAGGGGTGCCCAAACTTTTTCGTATGAAGGGCCAAAAACCAAATATCATTGATAGCTGTGGGCTGAAGATAAATACTATTTTACATTAAAGTTGCCATCATGGGTAATTTCCTAACTCATCTCACAATCTTAAAAAATAAATAGAAAACATTACTTTGAATAGTATTAACTAATGCAGTATAACTTTTTAAATTATTGCAATAAAAACAAAAATAATCACGTTAATAAGACGGTGGAGTTCAATGCTGAATACACTAGTCAAGCAGAATCTGCCTTTGCCTTGATTCGCTCACCAAAGTCTCTGCATTTGTCCTGATGTTTAATGATGTTTAACAGAGCAAGGAATTTTTCACAGTATTTCCTATAATATTTTTTCTTCTGGAGAAAGTCTTATTTCCTTTATTTCGGCTAGAAATAAAAGCTGTTTCTAATTTTTTAAAACCATTTTAAGGTCAATATTATTAGCCCCCTTAAGCAATATTTGTTCAATTGTCTATAGAACAAACCACTGTTATACAATGGACTGCCTAATTACCCTAACTTAACCTTATTAAGCCTTTAAATGTCACTTTAAGCTGAATACTAGTATCTTGAAAAATATCCAGTAAAATATTATGTGCTGTCATCATGGCAAAGATAAAAGAAATCAGTTATTACAAATGAGTTATTAAAACTATTATGTTTAGAAATGTGTTGAAAAAATCTTCTTTCCTTTAAACAGAAATTGGGGGAAAAAAAATAGAGGAGGGCTAATAATTCAGACTTCAACTGTACATATCAAAAACGTGATAGTGTTGTACTCACCTGCACATGACTTCATGAGTCAGCAAAACGCGGCACATTTCTGGATTCTTGTTCTGTCCTTCATATGATATGGGCTGAACCATGCAAAACAGTATTGCAAGTTAAAAATCAGAACGAAGACAGGGTTTATTTTGGCTAGAAGAATTCAAACCTCAGAAAAGGATAGCAGAGCTTCACCTGTTTAGTGACCGAGTCAATGAGACGTGCATAAAGGTCTTGTTCTGTGCGGACGCCTGTGAACAAAAACAACAAGCAAACCTTACTGACTATGCTCACTATATAGAAGATTGGTAATTAAACTGGAGTTCAGATTTGGGTTTGCTGCCACTGAATCAAAATAAACGAGAGAGTGGGCAGACAATAAAAAAATCAAATGTCACATTATTGCTTTTTACTCAGAATACTATATACATAGACATAAAGTAATATATGTAGAGAGATAGAGAACGCTGAGCATACCATTACTGTAGAGGAGCTGGAGTTTATAGTGAGTGCCATTGTTGGTCTTTTCTCCCGTCTGCTCCTTAGAAGAACAGCAAGCACATACACAGGAAGAACAAAACATATTGATTATGCTAAATCAATATTAAAACAAGCAGGGAAACATACAGTTCATGACTGAGCAAAGCCTTCAAAACTATAAAAGATGCCAGACTAAATGTACTATACGGTTTTTATAATTGCTTTTCTGGTATCAAGAGGTCAGTGGTAAATATTCAATACTTTAAACTTGCAACAGATCAAAAATGCATCATAATGCACTTTTTGACTTGACATTTTACCGTGGTACATACTAGTGTTGTCAAAAATATCAATATATCGATAAATATCGATACTGATATATTTAAAATGATACAATCTTGCTTTGGGTGGCACGGTGGCTCAGTGGTTAGCACTGTCGCCTCACAGCAAGAAGGTCGCTGGTTCAAGTCCCGGCTGGGCCAGTTTGGCATTTCTGTGTGGAGTTTGCATGTTCTCCCCGTGTTGGTGTGGGTTTCCTCCGGGTGCTCCGGTTTCCTCCACAGTCCAAAGACATGCGCTATAGGTGAATTGATTAAACTAAATTGGCCATAGTGTATGTGTGTGAATGCGAGTGTATGGGTGTTTCCCAGTACTGGGTTGCGGCTGGAAGGGCATCCGTTGCGTAAAACATATGCTGGAATAGTTGACGGTTCATTCCTTTGATAAACCAGAGACTAAGCCGAAGGAAAATGAATGAATGAATCTTGCTTTTGGTTAGTATCAATACTGACTTTGCTCTCTCGTAATCTCTCTTCTCACCAGCAGGGAGATTATTAATTACTATTAAGATTTGAAAAATTAAGTAATATTAATAATAATAATAATAATAATAATATTCATAATAATAATAATAAGGTAGGCGACGCGGTGGCGCAGTGGGTAGCACGTTCGCCTCACAGCAAGAAGGTCACTGGTTCGAGCCTCAGCTGGGTCAGTTGGCATTTCTGTGTGGAGTTTGCATGTTCTCCCCGTGTTCGCGTGGGTTTCCTCCGGGTGCTCCGGTTTCCCCCACAAGTCCAAAGACATGTGGTATAGGTGAATTGGGTAAGCTAAAATTGTCCGTAGTGTATGTGTGTGAATGAGTGTGTATGGGTGTTTCCCAGTGATGGGTTGCAGCTGGAAGGGCATCCGCTGCGTAAAACATATGCTGGATAAGTTGGCGGTTCATCCCGCTGTGGCGACCCCAGATTAATAAAGGGACTAAGCTGAAAAGAAAATGAATGAATGAATGAATAATAAGGTATATAAATTAACTTTTTTGTATTGATCAGAAAATAAGATCATTTCTTTTTTTAGTAATTTATTGCTTTTTGGACTTACCCGGTATAAGCATTATATGGTTTAGTTATTTTTATTTTCCCTTTTTACTTCATTTGCATACTTTTAATGTTGTGGAATTTGTTCCAAAAATGGTATCGAATATCGATACTTTTCAAGGTATTGTATCGAAGTTGGAAATTCCATCGTGACAACACTAGTACAGACTCACAAAGTACTGTAAGCTTTCTAAGGTCAACTGCTGTGTAAATTCAGCCACTTAATGAAAATATTCATTATTACAGGCACAAAATGTGTCATATCTTCATCACAACTTTCAACAGTAATAGATATGAGATCATATTTTAAAAGAATGACTATAGTGGTTTTGCCACTAGTGTGATCAGGTTGACTTTATGTGCAAAGAGTTGTGAAAATGTACCTCTTCTGACTATAGTAGTAAAGTAAATTTTTAAATTGCAATAAATAGTGCCTTTTTGGCATCTGAGAACCTCTGTTGGGTTGCTCTTGCCCTGCTAAACACAGGTAGTCTACCAGGAAATGATGAAAATGAAGAAAAATGAACATAGGTAACACTCATTCACTATCCTTCAGCTTAGTCCCTGATTAATCAGGGGTTGCCACAGCGGAATGAACCATCAATTACTCTGGGATATGTTTTATGCAGCGGATGCCCTTCCAACCGCAACCCAGCACTGGGAAACACCCATACACTCTCTCATACACACACACATCCATTCATTATGGTCAATTTTCATTCATTCATTAATTTTCCTTCGGCTTAGTCTCTATTTCAGAGGTCGCCACAGCGGAATGAACCGCCAACTATTCCAGCATATGTTTTATGCAGCGGATGCCCTTCCAGCCACAACCCAGTACTGGGAAAAACCCATACCCTCTCTCATACACTACGGCCAATTTAGTTTACCCAATTCACCTATAGTGCATGTCTTTGGACTGGGGGAAACCGGACATAGGTAACAAATTAGGAAAAAAGGAGTTAGAGAAACAGGACTTATTGCATGCTGTAAAATACAGAAAGTGTCAATATACAAAAAATATGTCTTCTAATATTGCTGGATATTAAATATTTCATGCGTTCTGTATATTTTATGAGGGGTTTTTTTCTTGTCCCCAACCACAATCTTTAAAGGGATAGTTCACCCAAAAAATGAAGATTCAGTCATCACTTGTCAGTCATCCTTCACTTGTTCCAAACCTGTTTTAGTTTCTTTCTTCTGTTGAACACAAAGGAAGATATTCTGAAGAATGTTGGGGAAAAAACAGCCATTGACTTCCATAGTATTTTTTGTTCCTACTATGGCTCATGGCTGCTGGTTTTTAATATTCTTCAGAATATCTTGTTTTGTGTTCAACAGAAGAAGGGAATTCATAAAGTTTAGATCCACTTGAGTGTGTGCAAATGATGATTATTTTTTGGCGAATTCGGTGGTGAACTGTATGAAATTCATCAAACATCCAGTAAAGTTAATACAGGAGAAACAACAAGCTATAGAATATACCTTGTCCTGCTCCACAAAGTCAACAAACGATGTCCTCTCCACTTCCACAGGCTGTCCATTGCGATCATAGAGTGCCAGAACAAAATGGAAGAAGTTGGACTTTCTGAGGTTGGAAGGAGGCTGCTTTTCAAAGTGAGCACGAGATAAGGCCATTCCACTGTGGATGATTTGAAAAAATTAACAAAATTATTTAGTAAGTTTTTATGCATAAATAAATAAATAAATAATTATTATTTATTATAAAATTAATAATTATTATTTATTATAAAATTAATATATATATATATTAAATAAATAAATTCAGTAGTCTACAGTTCCATGATAATGAAAGTTGCTTTTATATTTGTAACTACATTTCTATTTGTTTATGAATTTTAATAAGCTAAGGCACTCATTTACTATTGAAGGAGTTAACTTTTTTATTTTAAGAACTGTTGTCACGAAAAAAGTCAGTGTATAGCTAATTTAACAAATGTCTTGCTTTGTTATAAGATGCTCTTGTCTTATAAGTAGCAACCCTACGTTTTTTTTTTCAGTTTTGAAAGCTTTGAAAAATACATTGAATTTTCCCCTTTTGTGTTTGCAGCATTTTTAGATATTTCAGAACCCCACATTTAATATAGAAAAAAAGCTCAGTGTGCACTTTATGAACCACCCAAATAAGGATTGGGATATGCCATTTTTTCTGCTAATACACTATTTGATTAAATAATTACGCTACAATAAATTTGTAACAAGCTATAGCCTAACATCTTTAACTTAATATAGACTGCTCTACAGTTCGAAAAGCTAAAAGCAAATACAAATCTATTCAGGCAAAAAATAAGTACAATTTTGTACTTTTGACTATTGGTGTTATTTGGTTTTATTACCACCACTACAGTCTACTTTTAGTTATTTGGTTTTGTTCGCACCACTACAGTCTACTTTGAGTTATTTGGTTTTGAACTCCTATTAAGATTAAAATTGTTAATCTGCGCATGCTATCAATTTTTGACAAAGTGCTCTATAATTCTGGGTTAAATATAAGCATTTTTTTAAATTACGCTTCAAAATAATCAAAGAGTAATAAACACGTCTCAAACAATTGCCGTTCAAGCGACGTGCTCAAGTGTTTTAAAGTAGGTCTGCTATCTCCATGAGACAATACGGGTTTCATTGTATTGTTTTGTTTGCCTCTTTCATTCGGCTCGTGACTCTGTCACCTCAAGCATTGAAGGCTGAACTCTGATGCTCTAATCTCCGGTGTCATTTTACGTTCACCGCCACAGAAGAGCCTGACCTGTTGCTGTAGCTATTTTTGCAATGTAACAGAAAAGGTTAATGAAATTAGTTGATTGAATATTACTATAACAACTAGCTACTTCTATCATTAATAATAATAATAAGAAGAAGAAGAACCGCATGTGGAACATTTATATGCTACATATTTTGACAACTAACTCAATTGTTTAGGCTAGTTATTCCTAAAATGTTGCATACTTCTGAAGATAAATAGGCATTTGTTGTGTTATTTGGGCTGTATTCAGATGGCGAAGTATAAAGAAATATTCTCGGTCTGTATATGTGGTGTTTGATATGTTAATAAATTATATTAAATAATGTGGTGTGCATAAATGCAGAATTGCCTACCTCTGAGCCGCTATGTTTGCATCAATAACACCGACGTTCCGCACCCAAGAACGAACAGGATCCATTTCTTCTTCAAAAGTTCTCACTTTCAACTCAGTGATGGTTCTTATCGAATGATCCTGACTCTCAAACATTTAAAACACACCTGTAAAGACAATGTAGACTCTTGTGCAAAGCTGCAGAAGCTCTTCTCCTAAAAAAGTAAAAAGAGATCTGAAGCGGTGAATTGATATAACTACTCTCCAGAATTTCTCCAGAAAGTTTTTTTTCCGAAATAAGCTGTGATGTACTCCGTGACTTTTTAAAAAAATAAATTGTTTGGTAACTTGCTTTCTTGGCGTAGACTTATCCTTCTTCGAAACCCATTCAAACTGTGCGCGTCGTCCGCTCACCTGCTCTTCGGGAGCAACATTCACTTTCCAAACAACATCTGCTACAAATAAACAACCCACTCCTGGATTAAAATATCCAAAAACTGCGCTGAAGAGCTTTTGTGTTGTGGTGAGGATGAGGATCGTGCCCGTTTAAAACCATACGAGCGTAGTGATGCTGCAGGGCTCTGTACTGGGACCCTAGTCTGAATGGGTTGCGCTGCCAGAGCTGGAGAAAGAGGAGGGGCAAATCCGTATTCGGAGAACTGAAACTCCTCTTTTTTGACGTTCTTGCAGTCACTGACTACAAGTTTAAATATATTAAAAGGATTTCGCTATGCCAAATTTAAAATGTCATTTATTTATGTATTTAATTACAGACGAAGAGGTCTAAATTTGATTTAAAACAGTTAATTGTAGATCAAACGTTTAACAAATAATAGCTTGCAGGACATTTCTTTAGTCAAATAAATGTCTTATAGTATAAATTATACAGCAAAAAAAAAAGCTAAAATTGTTTAAATTGATTTATGAGAATTGTAGCTCCTCATAAAATATTTAAAACACAGCTATTTCTGTAGCCTACAATTGTTGTATGTTTGTGGGTACGGGTTATTTGTCTTTACCATCTAAAAAAAAACAATGATATAGGTAAACGCATCTATTACAAAGAAAAACGAATCGTTATGAGTCTGGACGACTGACATCTGCGGTTAGAAAAGCAGCAGACGGGCAAAACAATGAGATTTTTCTCAACTTTTTTTGAGACCATTTCCTCTCTGTAAGAAGAAGCTTTTCCATCTTTTCTTGCTACTGGATGGGGTTATTGTCTGTGCGTGGGGCTCAAATAACTAAACAATGAATGTGAGCCCCCCCACCAAACACACACCACCACCACCCGGCTTATACCAACCATCTGCCAGCACGCCTCGGAGTCAGCTGTTCACCCTATTATGTGACCTGTTGCGGAATCCATGCACACTCTCTCTCTCTGCAACTTATACTCACGCTTTTCTGAATCACCACGACCTTTGATGATAATGTGAAAAATGCTGTTTAGCAATCAAGGATAGGCATAGATATTTCGATATGTGTTTCTCTTTTCCGAAAAGCTCCCTGTCCGGACACCAGATGTTTTAAGCAATTCCGTCTCAGGAAAAAAGGTTTTTTTATGAGTGTGCATTTCTCATCTCATTCTCATTCTTGAAAATGTACGATAGCTTTTTTCCCCACAATGTTAGTCTATAGATCCTTATGTCTGTATCCTTATATGAAATTATGTGAATAATTATGCCGATCTACATTAAATGTTACGTTTTTATAAAGTTATTGTTTGTTAGTTTATTATTATTTGTTTATAATTATTTATTGAGCGTTTGTTTTTGCATAATTTTACGTACAAGAACATAACTTTAGATTATGCATTGTCACTATCAGCCTAACAACACATCCTACTTTTTAGTGTTAGAAGGTATTAAAATCATGATTTTAGGATGTTCGTATGGTGATTGCATCACTTTTAGAGAAAGAAACGTGCAGCATATGCTCTGAATTCCCTGGAGAATTGAGCACAAGCACTAAATGACAATATATATATATATATATTTATTTATATTTTAACGGGTCCTGTGGTTGTGGGGGTGCCAATAGTTGTTAATGTTTTGCGCACAAATGGTTTTATTTATTGATTGATTGATTGATTGTATATAGGCGGTAACGTTTTAATTCATGTAACACATTTTTGCTGTCATGACTTGAGGGGAACAGCAACATTAGCTACAGGCTACCAAAATATGACAAATAACCTTTTCCTCCCATAAGTCTTTTTCTAATAAGGCGAGGTGTCATTAAAAAGTGATTGATTTAACGCCTTTACCGACTTTATTTAAACGACTTTTTAAAACAATTATGAACTAAACTATTTTCAATTAAATCCACTATATTGTGAAAATGTCATCACAAAGTGTTACCATATCTAAATGTAGCATAGACCATTTTGAGGGATATAAACAATAACAATGGTCCTAATGTAGGCTACTTCCTGTATTACATTTTTAATTTCCATAGCTCCCAGGAATCCAAAAAGGTCATTGATAAATAATGTTATAGAAGCCGTTTTAACATTAAGATGTGATTAAATTGCCTCTTAAACAGTTTTGGCAACAAGTAGGAAATGTTCATGGGCCAGTGACATCGTCACTTTGGAATGGTCCAGCCTATAGTCTAACAAATAGGTCTATACTAGCTAGTAATCAAAAATATGTAATTCCAGAGTTTTACGTTTTTAATCTATTTATTTTAAGATTTACAATATTTTGGGGTTTATTTTTTATATTGTCTTAGTCTAAACATTAGGCTAGATTAAGAAAAGTTAAATATTGTTAAATTAGATCTTCTAGGGTTAAATTCACCTATTCAGACACATAAATCTTGTGAACCACACGTAAGTTTAATGGATCTGGGTCCATATATGTTTGGCCATTTCTTTCTATAAAAACGGGGCGTTAGCTCATTTATCTTGGCCGTAGGCTAAATAACGTTTTGTAATATCTCGCATTAATTTAAAACAGCTTTTGCCTAATAAATTAGATAATAATAATAATAATAATAATAATAATAATAATAATAATAATAATATTAGTAATGTAGGCCATTTTCATAACATAATGATGATGGTAGGCTATTACCTCATCTCCAAATTCAGCAACTGGCAAGAACTTTGGCGGAAATACAGTTGAGGTTAGATATTAACTTGGGCTAATAGTCGCCATATATTTTTTTAAAGAAACCTTGAACTTGCTTTGTTACTTAGACCACTAAATCACAAATAAGAAAAGGTGACAGAACAAACAGTCACTGCCTCAAATGGCCGTCGGTCGGTGAGAGAGCGGCGCCTAGTGGTACAATCACAGAGTGTCTCCACAAAAAAGTAAAATAACCTATATGTGAAAAAATTCTGAGACCAACACCTAACAGGTGCAGGTCATGGGCTTCACAGGGGGCTTCAGTCACATGATCTTGAATGGGGTCTTTTCTAATCTTTACTAATTAAAGTTTTAATGGAATTATATGTCAGACCAGAGGGCATGGTTTTCAGTGACAAAATGTAGGCCTATCAAGTTCCTGTTTAAATATATGGATGAAAAATAATTGCCATTTCCTAAAATAGCCACTTGTAAGATTATTAGGCCTTAGATATATTTATTAATGATTACACGTTTTTCTTTTAATTTGATAAGAGTTGTAATTTATTGAACTATGATTGAGACAGTGAAGACTTAAGACACAAGACAAAAATGTTTAACAATAACTATTTACAGCATTTTAAATGATGACAATACTAATTAGATTTATTTTTGTCATGTGTGACAGGGAAAATGCAATGTCAGGTCAACAACCCATATAAAGGTGAACAGATAGCCTAAATGAGCAAGTGGGCTTAATTATGTAGGATAATATGCGTTTAACACATAGCCTATAGTGATTTATATGGTCTGTTGACAACTTTGTGGCATGACACTTGCAAACATCTTTATAAATGAAATTCAGAGGGTTTGATTTAAAAGTGAAATGTTCCAGAATGTAAAAAGCTATTTACACAATTATGCTACACAGAGTTAAAAAACGGATAAAAATTATGTGATATTAATACGGTAACAAGAAGGTCGCTGGTTCGAGTCCAGGCTGGGCCAGTTGGCATTTCTGTGTGGAGTTTGCATGTTCTCCCCGTGTTGGCGTGGGTTTCCTCCGGGTGCTCCGGTTTCCCCCACAGTCCAAAGACATGCGCTATAGGTGAATTGAATAAACGAAATTGTCCGTAGTGTGTGTGTGTGTGTGTGTGTGTGTGTGTGTGTGTGTGTGTGTG
>CAIGQV010018170.1:4932325-4946615 GCA_903798115.1 Danio jaintianensis
ACACACACACACACACACACACACACACACACACACACACACACACATACACACACAAATATGTAGCCCTAAATGTACATATTTGTTTATATAAAATAAAAGAACCATGTGTTTGAGGTAAAACTGGTTAGACAATGGCCATTTTCTTATTATTATGTTCTTATTCTCTGTTAATCATAGACATAATAATTATAATACACCAAAAATAAAAAAGTTAAACAGCAGATGAGTCTAATTGTGCATTTATGTTTAAAACATTTAAAGACACAGTAAACAATTTTACAATGTACATGATCAAAAACGTTTTGTAATAAACAAAATTATTAGAAGTGTTTATATAAGCTCAGTGGTTAGCACTGTCGCCTCACAGCAAGAAGGTCGCTGGTTCGAGTCCCGGCTGGGCCAGTTGGCATTTCTGTGTGGAGTTTGCATGTTCTCCCTATGTTGGCGTGGGTTTCCTCCGGGTGCTATATAGGTGAATAGGCTATAGGTGAATTGGATGAACTAAAGTGGCCGTAGTGTATGAGTGCGTGTGTGAATGTGAGAGTGTATGGATGTTTCCCAGTACTGGGTTGCAGCTGGAAGGGCATCCGCTATGTAAAACATATGCTGGATAAGTTGGTGGTTCATTCCGCTGTGGCGACGCCCTGATGAATAAAGGGACTAAGCCAAAGGAAAATGAATGAACGAATATAATATGATAACGTTTTTGTCACCCTTTTTATTGTATATGAACACATATTATAACAAGAGAAATACAATGTACACAATATGCCAACAGTACATATTATTACACATTTGGTAGAGATTAAAATGAATAAAATACAGCCAGAAGAATATAATTGAATTAAAATTAAGACTATAAATATTATAATAGTAAAGTTTACTTGTCAATCGATAATATTAGAGGTCTTGAGAGCTTTTTTTGATTTACATTTATATACCATATTGCACCAATACCACTTGATTTTGTGTATATGAAATTGTCCCATTATAACCATTAGTTAAATAATATAAGTTTTACTTTTTTGTCTCCCTGCACACGCTATTTTTTATGCAAGAAAGAACATTTACAAAGAGACAAAAAGGGTTACATAAATAAAATTCCAGCAAATTAAGTTTAAATGATTTACACCAAGAAAGAGTTTTATTCATTCATTCATTCATTTTCTTTTCGGCTTAGTCCCTTTATTAATCTGGGGTCGCCACAGCGGGATGAACCACCAACTTATCCAGCATATGTTTTACGTAGCGGATGCCCTTCCAGCTGCAACCCAGCACTGGGAAAAGAAAGAGTTTTACATGCAATATAATTATTAGAGTATTTTAAGGACTTCACATATAAATCAAAATAAAAAAGTAAGAGTGTTTCTTTGAAAATTTACATTTATGGATGTAAAATTTTGCCAGAAACAGCAATAAATTAATAGTAAATTTAAAATGAGAAGCATTTTTTTTTGTTTCTGACACATCAAAGGAATAATAGAGAATAAATCAAATGACAGGGGATATATAAATTACACGAAATTACAAAATTATTCCTAAATTGCATACATCCTTATAGCTTTTTTTTATTTTTAATGTATTTTAGGGTTTCGCCCTCCACACGTTGTGAGTTACGTCTTCACGCAATCAACTACGTCACAGTCGTCTGGCGGGAGTTGCAGCTCTTCAAACGCTACCACGCGCGCACTTATACCTCGAGTATTGCTTTTTAATGTTTATAACGTTTAAATAATCTTTTTATTTGTGGAAATGATCGGACAGAAAAGCATCAAGTCATTTTTTTCGCCAGCGTCCAAGAAAAGGAATCTTGACGAGACAAATACAGGGGAAACAAGAGATGATGTGAGTTTAACACACTTTTATTTTGGCGCGGCTGCACTGGAAGTTTGTGCACTGCACGTTTGTCGCATTTCTGACAAAAATTATGAATGGAAGTGATTGTGCTTTATTTATCTATTGCACATGTTGTCATTCGCAAGCAAATACGACTTGCTCTGGCTGACACCTAACTTTTTTTACGTTCCCGCGAAATATTTACACATTTCCGGAAGTAGTTTTACGTCACTTGACAAAACAAAAGCTACTACTAGTTTCAACAACATGCAGCAAAATGTCTCGTGTAAACCCGTGAAATAATCTACCGTCTTATTTTTCACCTCAATGTCAGCGGCTAAATGTATGCTAAATGTTTAGGTTGACCGCTACAAATGTTACCAATTTCTCACGTGACACTTTTGGCATAGTGATACACTTTGGACATTATGTGACACAAAAAGGAAACAATGTGTGACACAAAAGGCAAACAATGTTTTCAAACGTAGCTTTCCTTAGCTTTTTGAATGTACAAATGCCACGAATAGTTTACAAACGAACGTGGAATTCAACAAAATACACTAAAATATCGTCTCAGGTGAAGAAACAGAAGTTGGAAAGCGGAAATGTTGCATCCCTGAGTCCCGAGCAGTTGGAGCGCATCGCCCAAAACAAGAAGGCGGCTCTGGAGCGGCTTCAGAATGCAGCTCCTGACGGGATTGGAGAGAGCTGGAGGAAAGCCCTCAATGCTGAATTCGGGAAGAGCTACTTTAAATCAGTATGTCAGAAGCACATTTTAAAATTGAGGTAAAGTTGGTTTTATATTTGTACATTCATTCATTGACAGGGTATCTGCGGGGTCTTAAAATGTCTTAAATTTCAAAAACCAAATTTTAGGCCTTAAAAAGTCTTAAATTCACTGAAATATTGTGTTGTAGGTCTTAATTTTAAAATGGTCTTAATTTTTAATCGGGCCAACACCCATCCAATCACTAACAATATATTTCAATAAAAGTTTTAAGAAACGTTCATTTATTAACTCTATTTACTTATTAATATGGTTTAATTATCTTCCTTACAATAACATTTGTTTTTAACTTGACCATTAAAAAAATCTTTAGCGTTTAGCCTTGTGTAAGTCTGAAATTTCATTCATTATGGTCTTAAATTTGACTTGATGAAACCTGTAGAAACCCTGATTGACCACTTGTGACACGGTCCCTATATTGTTTAGCACGCTACTTTGAATATTCGGTCTAAATAGCATGATTTAAAAACAACATTAGCACTATTTAATTGACTGTGAACAATAGTCATTGGCTACTAAAATGATTTCCCTATTGAATACTTCTCTGAAATGAAATCATTAAAGAGAAAGCCTGAAGGTGTGAATATGAAACCAACTTTACCTCAATCATTTTAAAAATAAAATTGCAAAATGACTTTTTACTAATAAGAATAATGCAACGGTGTTTCTCTTCCGCAGTTGATGTCATTTGTTGGCGAAGAGAGGAAAAAGCACACCGTCTATCCACCTCCACATGAAGTTTTCACCTGGACACAAACCTGTGACTTAAAAGATGTGAGTTTGAATGTCATGTCAAAGGCTTGTCAGTAGGGCTGCACAATATATCGTTTCAGCATCGATATCGCAATGTGATCATTCGCAATAGTCACATTGCAGGATATATGCAATGTTGAGTTTGTATTATAGTTTATCATTTGCTTGTGTTTTATGATGCCTGTGATTGTATAATGATTTTAAAAGCATTCAGGTATAAGAAATTGTGCAATTTTTGACCTTAACTACGATTCATTTTATTGAATTATTTTTATCATTCAGTTACTGTACTTGAATACTGTTAGACTTAGAAACGATAAAACACTTTATTTCAATTGTACCTTTTTCTTTATTGTATTTATAGATTGTTATGCATGAAAATAATCACAGCACATGCAAATAAAGAAATGCACTGCAAATAGCACAGACCACATTGAAAATGTGTCGGGGGACCCCAAAAAGTTTATAGATTGTTTATTAGATTTTATAGAGATGCTAATAGTAAACATAAATTCATCAATCTCTGACTTAACATGAGCATGAAAACACTCGCAACACATGCAAATACAAAAATGCACTGCAAATAGCACAGACTACGACAAAAATCCCCAAAAAGTTTATAGATTGTTTATTAGATTTTATGGAGACGCACTCCCACTGCAGAATCACCCCAATCGATCTAACATTATAAATTCTTTCCAAATAGAGTTAAGTCATCTGATGAAATTGTATGCGTATTGCACTATATATCGCAAAAATATATATTTTTTTCGATTTTTCTAATATCGTGCAGCCCTACTTGTCAGTATAGTTGCATGTTCTCTTGCATTAAAACCCTAGCAAAGATTAAGACAAATATGGTTAAACCACTGGATTCTGAAAAGAAACCTTTTGGAGCATTTAATGAAACATTACAAAATTGTAGATAAAGATGATTCAGAAGCACTGATTGGAAAGAATTCATAGCTGCTTACTTTTGCTTTTAAAGATCCCATGAAGCTAACATTAAAGTGTTAATACTACACACATACATCACATGTCTTTTTTTTCGTGTTTGCATTTTTAAAGATGATTTTTGTATATTTGCATTGAATATAATGAACATAAACAAAACTGAAAACATTGCATCTTTTTGTTATTTACACTCTAAATTGTTGTTATTATTTTATATATTTATTTTTGTGGCTTTGACGCTCTGCCTGATTAACCAGAAATACCAAACTAAACTACTAAACATTGTTTCCTTTTTGCATTTTGATATTTAAAGTGAAATGTGTGCAAACCATACACAGAATCACTGTCACAAATTTTGGATGTGGAAAAATAAATCATTAAATATTGAAACTGTTTTGCGAATGAATAGTATCTGAAATAAGGCCATTTTTTTTCTCTTGTGATGGCAGGTGAAGGTTGTGATTCTCGGCCAGGATCCTTATCATGGACCTAACCAGGCTCATGGGCTTTGTTTCAGTGTTCAGAGACCTGTGCCGCCTCCACCGAGGTATTGCTTTTTAATGTTTCTCAGTACCCCATCATTTCAAAATAGTGTTACAGTCTCAATTACTGTATTATGATATTTATCAATTACTGTGATGGTAAATTTCACAGTTTGGTGAACATATTCAAAGAACTGGCTTCAGACGTCCAAGGCTTTGTGCAGCCTGATCATGGCGATCTCACAGGATGGGCAAATCAAGGTGTGCTTCTGCTTTTTTTCACTCTTACTCAAATTGTTCACATTAATCACACAACTGATGGAAATGAAAAATTCGTCAAGAGATTTCAAACTGTTGCAAGGATAATTTTGGTTTAGAAATAATATTTATGTAAGCAATTGTTACATCCCTTCTGTTACTTTTTAAGGGTCGAAGGGGAACGAAAAGGAAAACATTAAGCCAGTTGTAATTATTACTGCCATTTATAATAGATGAGGAACAACAAGACACGAAAGTGCTATTTAAGTGAACTTGTTTATTATAAACAAGCTGTGGATATTTAAAAGCTTATAGAAAAAATATAGTTTCACACAAAAGTAATAAGAAAACAACGATTTCACAAAAATAAATTAACCAAGTTTAACAGACATAAGGAGGACAAGGGGAACGGGACTGTGCCAAAGATAAGAATAAAACAAAAATCAACTAACTAACCCATTTAACTCTTCCCCTAGAACTACAAAATAAAATAAAAACTAAACCTTCATCGTCCGAGACGTCGTATCTTACCTACTCTCTCCTTTCAAAGCAAAACTTACAAGTGTTGCACAAATCCGTAACCTAGTGTGTATAACTAAATGAATACTCCGTGTGCGCCATGTATATCACCTAACAGAGCTTACCTATTCCCTTTCCTCCATCTAGAATACACAGATACAATGTTCACACTCAAAGGAGTTAGGGTTAAACAAAAACGTTTCAGTATTACATGGCAAACAAAGCACACCAACAAAAGTTACAAAAGTACAAACAACGGTAGATCAAACCAAAAGGGGAAGAAACACACACACAAAACAAATGTCAAACACAGCTCAAGTTCACACAAAATGCCGGCTATCCTGGACTGATGCAGCGTTTCCCTTATATAGTGTCCCATTGTCCTGCAGCGCAATGATTGGTGCTCTTCTCAATTGTGTCATCGCACGTCAGTCCGTGTCCGGAATGATTGACATCCAACACAGCCAACCCACGTATCCTATAAACGCAAAGCAAAACAAAAACAACAGTCCCCAAACTGTATAACGTCATATGGATGTAACAGCAATAACTATATTTAATGTCTTAAATCAGTAATCAAAAAAATTCAAAAGCCTGTCAGAGTACTTACTGCCTCAGATTCAGCCAATGAAACGACGGTCAAAATACATAACTCCAAAATTCAAAGGTCAAAAAAATGTAAAACTCCATTGGAGCGCACGTGTGTGTGTGTGTGTGTGTGTGTGTGTGTGTGTGTGTGTGTGTGTGTGTTAAATGTTAATCATATAATCACACATGAAAGAGTCTGACTGTAAGGTCACACTAATAAATCTGACAAAGCAACATTGAACTTTTTAAAAAAATATTCTCAATTCCTGAAAAGTAGATGGTTCGGACATGTGTGGTTTCCGTCTAACAGCAATAACATCCTGCTTTAGCATTTTAGACAGCCAAAGTTCTGTCTCGAGGTCCTTTGCTGATCCTGTTCCTCTCTCTTTCCCTCTGCTTCCTGTTCTCCATCACACATTTCTCTCAGATAAATTCAGAAAGGTCATAATATTTAAAGAAAGAAAGAGTCAGACCAGTTCACAATGCCTTCAAAACAGCAAATCATAAGTTTAAAAGATGGATAGTTCACCCAAAATGAAAATGTTCTCACTATTTACTGCCCCTCAAGTGCTTCCAAACCTTTGAGATTTTTTTTCTTTTTCTGTTGAACACAAAAGAAGATTTTTTTTTTGAAGAAACTGAAAACCTGTAACCATTAACTTCCATTGTAGGAAAAACAACTACTAAGTCAGTGGTTACAGGTTTCCAACATTTTTCAAAATAAAGTTTTACAAAGAAAGATATTCATAAATTAGATATTCACAGTAATTATTGTTGTTCCATGCAAAAGGTGCATGTTATTACGACATTAGTCAAAATCAGAAAAGTTAAGGAATTGTATATAAGGTGGACCGTATATAAACACAGTTAATCTGCAGTTATACACTATATAGTGTCCTTTCCAAAAAGGTGATGTATGTCTATGTGTATAATACATGTTCAGTGAAGTGTATTTGTGGTATGATCATTACTTAAATATATATTTTTAAAAGCTAATAAAAAACAGCATTTCTCTAAGGAAAATTACATTTCAAGAAATATCGTTGTCGCAACACTCAACAACATCACATATATTCCCAGTATTGTCCAGCACTGCATGCCTGAACTTCATCTCTACTTCATCTAGACTTCATCCAGTATTTTGTCTGGCTGGTACAAATCAAGCCGGTTGCTGTTATTATTATTATTATACAAAAACAAACTCCTGGAAAATGTCTGCTTCACAACATACTGTGACACTAAAAACCTTGAAAGAGAGACATTCTCTTATCTCTTACTTGAAGACAATTTTCCCTTGAAGGCACACCATTAAATAACAGTAGCAAGCTTTACTAGAGCAAAGAAAAGAAGCAATATTGGAAACATTAATATAAACACTTATGTAATTAAATTGAATATTTTAAATGATTGATCAAATGGTTTTAAATGAAGTAAACCAAGACAATCAAATTATACACAGATGTATGATACTTTTCTTAAAGCAACACACACAGGTTGCTTTTAAGAATCCTTCTTTGTTGAAACCGCTAACTTTGTAAATTGTACATTTCAGCTATTTTTTTCTCACTAACTAAATGTCCTAAAACTGTCATTTGCATGGCCAGATGTTCATTTTATTTAATTCAGTTTATTCACTAGTTTTTATATAGCAGTGGATGAATTGTTATCATTTTGTAATTCAGTAGATGGCCATCAGTTTAACTTGTGGGAGAGCAAAACAGCTTAAATATTTTGTCAGGTGTTAAGACCTCAGCAAATCATAAGAAGATGTTGATCAGTCTCTCAAAAATACTTTTCTCCTATCTGAATATTAGATTATGCTAATTCTGAAATAAAGTCTAATGTCATTGTTTTTCTATGTACACTTTTAAAGGGATATTTCACACAAAACCGAAAATGGTTATCATTTACTCGCTTTTCACTTGTTCCAAACCTGTTCATCTTTCTTTCTTCGGTCAAACACAAAAGAAGATATTTTGAAGAAAGCTGGAAACCTGTAACCATTGACTTCCATAGTAGAAAAAACAAATACTATGGAAGTCAATGGTTACAGGTTTCAAGCTTTCCTCAAAATAACTACTTTTGTGTTCAATATAATGTTTTAGAATATTGTACAGCACATTGGTCAGCTGTTATTAATTGTGCTTTATAAATTAATTGAGATTGAGATTAATTTTATTCACTACTTTTTTGTATATAGCGGTGGATGAGTTGATATTTTGTAAGCCAGTAGATGGCGATCAGTTTAACTTGTCGGGAAGCAAAACAACCCCTTTTTTTGGTTAAAATATATTGTCAGGTGCTAAGACCTCAAATTATAAGATGTTGACCAGTCTCTCAAAAATACTTTTCTCTTATCTGAATATTAGATTATGCTAATTGTGAAATAAAGTCTAATGTCATTGTTTTTCTATGTATACTTTTAAAGAGATATTTCACACAAAAACTTTCAAATGCTTATTTACTCGCCCTTCACTTGTTCCAAACCACTTTGTCTTTTTCTTCTGTTAAACACAAAAGAAGATATTTTGAAGAAAGCTGGAAACCTTTAACCATTGACTTCCATAGTATTTGTCAGAAGTCAATGGTTACAGGTTTTCAGCTTTCTTCAAAATATCCTCTTTTGTTTTCAACCGAATAAAGAAACTCATAATGATTCGGAACCATTTGAGGGAGAGTAAATAGTGAGTACATTTTCATTTTTGGGTGAACTATCCCTTGTCTACAACCAATTTTCCATCTGTAGGTGTCCTGCTGCTGAATGCTGTGCTGACGGTTCGAGCACATCAGGCCAACTCTCACAAAGACAAGGGCTGGGAGACTTTCACAGACGCTGTGGTGCACTGGCTTAGCTCTAACATGCAGGGTCTTGTTTTCATTCTCTGGGGCTCTTACGCTCAGAAGAAGGGAGCTGCCATCAATAAGGTATAATAAACTTGATGTCTTTGATTGTTTTACTGAAATTAACTAGAATTAGCAGCTTAAAGGGGAGCTATTATGCAAAAATCACTTTTATAAGGGGTTTAAACAACAGTCTGTGAATATAACCAACTTTTTAATGATAAAAATGTATTATTTTTATTTTTTATAATCACAGTTGATAAAAACAGTCGGCAGAAACACTTTGACATTCTCCATTTGTACGTGTAATCAGAGGAGGAAAGCCCCGCCCACTAGTGATGATCTCTTTCTCATTAGCATAGGATGTTAGCCTTGTTTTTGAATCTGCCACTATGCTGATGCATAAGCATTTGTAGCTCCACCCTCTTTTTAAAAAGAGCACAATCTCATTTAAATTTAAAGCGACAGTCACCAAAATGGCATAATTAGGATCTAAGCCTAAAAGGGGCAGCTTCAAAGAGTTATAAAACATTATTTGTGTGGTATTTTGAGCTGAAACTTAACATACACACAGTAGCAGGAGCACTTTTAGCTTAGCTTAGCATAGATCATTGAATCAGATTAGACTATTAGCATGTCACTGAAAAATGACCTGGGATAATTTTCCTTTTTAAAGCTCGACTCTTCTGTAGTTACATTGTGTACAAAGATCGACAGAAAATGAAAAGTTGATATTTTCTAGACTGATAGGAACTGATAGGAACCATACTCTCAATCTGGCGTAATAATCATTTAACTTTGCTGCCGTAACCTGACTAAAGCAGGCGCAATGGTATTACACAGCGCCTGAAAATTGACTAAATTCTGTCCTGTGTATTCCGGTTTAAATAGTTGGTCATTTTCCATCAGTCTTAGTGCATGATGTAACTACAGTTCAGTCAAGCTTTAAATAGGAAAATTATTGAAACTCTTTGGTCCCTTTGAATGAGATGCTAATGGTCTAATCCGATTCAATGATCTATGCTAAGCTAAAAGTGTTGACGCCAGACTCTGAGATCAGCTGAATGGATTCAAAAATGGTGAAACTAAACTGTAGGGGAGTTGAGCCTATTTTCTAAAAACGTGGAGCATCATTTTAAATGTCGAAATATCCTATAAATATTTCAAACACTCATGCATTATTTAATTGTTGATTTGTAGAAGCAGCACCATGTTCTGCAAGCAGTGCATCCCTCGCCACTGTCTGCTCACCGTGGCTTCTTTGGGTGTAAACATTTCTCAAAGGCCAATGAACTGTTGAAGAAGTCAGGGAAGAAGCCCATTGACTGGAAAGCTCTGTGATGGTTTTCCTTCATGGTTATACATGGAATGCAGTTTGCCCTGTTTCAAACATAACCTCTATTTTTTTGTTTTCATTTCCTGCTGAAATTTTCATAAGTGCGTTTGTTCTTGTTTGTTTGTTGCTCTTTGCTGTTGCTATTTACTGACGAGTAAATTCTTTTAATGTGCTGTTGTTCGTTTTAGATCTACTTTTTTGTGTTTATGCCTTCAGCTGTTACTGATTGCAGTTGCACATTTATAACACTACTAACAACAGTAGATGTTTTCGTGTTTATCACAATAAACTATTTTTCTACTGAATGATCCATCTAAATGTGTTTATTTTAGGTAGCACATACTATATTTTAAACTAAAATTATTTGCAATACAGTCAAGCACAAAATTATTCATACCCCTGGCGAAGTTACTTTTATTCAACCAGCAAGGTTTTTTTGACTGGAAATGACATTGGCTTCTCCCAAAAGATAATAAGAATGTACAAGATGCGTCATTGTGGACAAAAAAATATTTACCAGCTTTTATTTACATTAAGGACAACACATTCACTTAATACACAAATACATGGTGCAGTGGAAAAAGAATGAATATTGTGTATGACTCCCATGAGCTTGAAGGACTGCATCCATACATCTCTGCAATGACTCAAATCACTTATTAATAAAGTCATCTGGAATGGCAAAGAAAGCTTTCTTGCAGGACTCCCAGAGTTCATCAAGATTCTTTGGATTTATCTTCAATGCCTCCTTCTTCATTTTACCCCAGTGTTACATCCTGAGATGCATCTTTGGTGAGCACAATGTGCTCTGTGTTTTTCCCTCTCTCTGTCTGTGTTTCTCTCTCTCCCTGCAGGTAATTGTGTTCACCTGGTAGTGATCATTGGAGTTTTCCAGTGATTGGCTGTTGGGAGAGGAGAGAGAGTATTTAACCTGAGCTGCACTTCAAACCAGTGTTGGTGGTGGCTAGATGGTGCAGCGGCTGAGCTCTTCTCCACATCTGTTGTTGTTGTTGTACTAGAGCTGTAAAGATTTGATTTAGCTTGAATAGCTCATGTGTGTTGAGGCTATTGAAGTCAAAACTTCTACTATTAGTTATTTTCTTGTTAACATCTAATAATTCACCCGAAGAGAAGTGAGTCTGGTTGATTTGTTTGTTTATCTTTACTTTGTTTATTTTGAGGGTTAAGTAGGAAGGTGGGTGCCATTTTGTTTTAAATTAGTTTTCTCCTGTTTATCACAGTAAAGGGAGTTAGGTTAGGTTCATGTAATTTTGGTTCTTTTTCTTTTCAGATTAGCAAGAGATCATATTAGGAGTTAGCTTGATTTTTGTTTGTTGTTTTGGCCTTGCCCCCTTCTGAATTAATACCCTGTTTTCTTTGTGACATTTTGATATATAAATAAACTTCTCTTTTTCTTGATTTGACTTGGTGTTTTTAAGTCTCTAGCCATTCTGTTTGAGGAGATGAGCTCTCTCTCTTTTTCCAGCCGTTGCACATCACCCATCACCAATCATTTATTTTCTGTTGCGGTCACATCCCTAGATCTAAAAAGATCGTAACACCAGACATGCTCAATAATGTTCATGTCTGGTGACTGGGCTGGCCAATCCTAAAGCACCTTGACCTTTTTTGCTTTCAGGAACTTTGATGTGGAGGCTGAAGTATGAGAAGGAGCGCTATTCTGCTGAAGAATTTGCCCTCTCCTGTGGTTTGTAATGTAATGGGCAGCACACATGTGTCTTAATACCTCAAGCGGGTCGCACACCGGATGTGCCGCTACACTGCGCACATGTCAGTTGGAAGTATCGCACACCAGACGCGCAATGTTATTTAATATGAAACTATTCAGATGGCGCTCTGTGGCGCAGCAGAAATATGAACAGTGTCCTGAGTCGTAGCTGGGCGCCGCGGACAGCCATCCGGCTTCCGGCGCTGGTGTGTGTACACTGATAGAAATCCAGTGTGCAACCCCTTTCAGGCTGTTGATGTTGCCATCCACTCTGCAGATCTCTCGCACGCCCCCATACTGAATGTAACTCCAAACCATGATTTTTCCTTCACCAAACCTGACTGATTTCTGTGGGAATCTTGGGTCCATGTGGGTTCCAGTAGGTCTTCTGCAGTATTTGGGATGCAGTTCAACAGATGATTCATTGGAAAAATCTACCTTCTGCCACTTTTTCAAATGATCAACTAAAAGTCAAGTTATTATTTGTTGCTCTTACAGCTGGGATCCACGACAATACTTTTTTCAGGTAGTGTAGACATCACCTATATTCTACATAACTGCAGGTTAACTATGTTTATATATTATAACATCAACTGTTTAAAGCTATTAGTTTCTAGTTAAAGTTATTAGTAACTAATAACCTTTACTTTTTTGATTTGTAATGCAAATAACCATTTGTAAAGCTGCTTTGATACAATAATTATGGTGAAAAGCGCAATACAAATAAACTTGAATTGAACTGAGTACATTTGAACCTGAGAATTTGCCATGGGATATGAATAATATCGGGCTTGACTGTATCTATCGCTTCAAGATGTTTTGACTGACTGGCACAGTTGCAGCCCACATATATAGTGTGCCTTTCCACAACAGTGGGCGTTTCCCTCGAGCCAACCAATCAGAATCGAGTCTGTCATCACTACGCAACGCCTGTCTTGAGTTCACCAAATCCCTTGAAGTTACAAGTAGTAGTTAGCATGCAGGCTAACGTGATGGGCGTGCGGCAAAGTCCGGGCATTTAAATAGCTTACAAAACTAGACAAACTAACTCCGCAGCAATGGACGAAGGAATTGACGTAAAGTAACACCCCCGGGTTTTTACTACAATACTTATATTAAAAGTCGAAGCGCGTATTTTTAACATGGCTACTCGACAATACCGGAGGGCCACGATGATGATCAAGCAGGACGACGATTCCGACGCGGAGGAGTCCACGCTTTCCTTCAAGAAACCAGACGGTCGGGAGCCCCAGATCATTCACAGCGGTCATTTTATGGTGTCTTCCCCTCATACCGATCACCCCCCGAAGAAAGGTTACGACTTCGACACTGTAAACAAACAAACCTGCCAGACGTATCACTTCGGGAAGACAAGCACGTCGCATCTGTCTATTGATGCTTCTCTGACGAAACTCTTCGAGTGCATGACGCTTGCATACAGGTGGGTTGGTTTTAGGGAACAAAATATCATTTATAATTTTTTTTGGGGGGGGGGGGGTTGGCTTTAGTAGTTGAACCACTGTTAATATACATATTAGTACATATTTAGTAACTTGCAGAAACTAAGTAGAGTCTCTGTTGGTGAAACTATCATATTTGTTTCCTTCATACAGACAGAAGGTGAAAACATTCAGATGTTTTTTGAGTTGTTGTGAGGTTTTGTTATTGAGGTAAAGTTGGTGTTATATTTGTACATTCGTTCAGTGACAACTTGTGACATGCTCACTATATTCTTTACCATGGTACTTTGTATATTCGGTCTGAAATCGCATGCACGTATGACTTCAAAACAACATTATTGAGGTAAAGTTGGTTTTATATTCACACATTCGATCGTGTTTTTAACAGTGACAACTTGTGACGCTATTTTGAATCTTCGGTCTGAAATGGCATGCAAGTAAGACTTCAAAACAACACTAGCACTACTTATTTGTCTGAACAATGTTGTACTTTGATAGTCATTGGCTGCTAATATGATTTCCCTATTTAGAATTGACAAAGAATGCTTGTCTGAAATTATATCATTTTGGAGGAAGTCTGAATGTGTGAATATAAAACCAACTTTACCTCAATGTTTTTTGGCCGATGGCTTTAGTAGTTGGACCACAGTTAATGTACATATTAGTCCCTTTTACTTTAGCTAACTTGCAGAAACTGAGTAGAGTCTCTGTTGGTGAAACTATCATATTTGTTTCCTTCATACA
>CAIGQV010018170.1:4946625-4957180 GCA_903798115.1 Danio jaintianensis
TGGTGTTATATTTGTACATTCGTTCAGTGACAACTTGTGACATGCTCCCTATATTGTTTACTATAGTACTTTGTATATTGAGTCTGATATCACATGCAAGTATGACTTCAAAACAACACTAGCACTACTTATTTGTCTGAACAATGTTGTACTTTGATAGTCATAATGGCTGCTAATATGATTTCCCTGTGTAGAATTAGGTTAACAATACCTTAATGAAATTATATTATTTAGGAGAAAGTCCAAATGTGCCAATATAAAACCAACTTTACCTCAATAACAACATTAGCACTATTTATTTGACTGTGAACAATGCTGTACTTTGATAGTCATTGGTTGCTAATATGATTTCCCTATTTAGAATTGGCAAAGAATGCTTGTCTGAAATGATATCATTTAGGAGGAAGTCTGAATGTGTGAATATAAAACCAGCTTTACCTCAATATTCTTTGGCTGATGGCTTTAGTAGTTAGACCACAGTTAATGTACATATGAGCAGCTTTTAACTTTGGCTAACTTGCAGAAACTGAGTAGAGTCTCTGTTGGAGAAACTAGCATATTTGTTTCCCTCATACAGACAGAAGGTGAAAACATTCAGGTGTTTTTTGAGTTGTTGTTATGTTTTGATTTAGCCGACAGCTGTTTGTTTACGTTTTGTTTGTCATGACATTAACATTAATATGATTTCCCTGTTTAGAATTAGCAAAGAGTACTTTTGTTAAATTATATTATTATGGAGAATGTGCGAATATAAAACCAACTTTGTTTACATTCTGTTTGTCACGGCATTTGTTACGTTTAGTTACGTAAATATCAGTGAGAACATGTAACATTTCGGTTATAAAAAGGTCATATTTTTAATTGAGGTAAAGTTGGTTTTGTCTCTGTTTGAGAAACTAGCATATTTGTTTCCCCAATTCATACAGAAGGTAAAAATATTCAGTTGTTTTTGGGGTTGTTGTGAGGTTTTGTTTTAGCCGACAGCTGTTTGTTTACGTTTTGTTTGTCACGACAATAATGTTAGTTACGTTAATATCAGTGAGAACATGTAACGTTGTTTATAAAAAAGTAATGTTTTTAATAGACCGTAACATTACATATTTAAAGTAGATGTCAGTGTTTTGTCAGGAAGTGTAGAGTATTTCCTCTTTCAAATACACAATCACATCCTTTAAATCTTAGCCTTGGTTGTAGTAGTTATTGTGAACACAGAAATCTAATGTGATCTTATATATCATTAAGTGCAAATATAATTGGAAAAACAATTTTCTGGCATATTTTGAATTTGAATAACAATTATTATTTGATTTAATTATCTGATGACATATCAGAAGACTACTTTTACACAGCAAAAATAATTTAATATAAAATGTATTATAATCACCTGTAATTTTAATAAGTTAATCATTTTATTTAATAATTGTAACAAATATTGTAATTATTTTTCATGAACATATCTGTTGTGCTGAATGCTGATAAAACATTTTTACCTAGAATTTGACATTTTTAATAAAACATTTTAGTAGACGATTTCCTTAGATGTAATGTACTTTCTATGCATGTAGATTAGTTTCAAAAGCCCTAAAGTTATACACTACACCTACCTTTTTGTTTTGAAAGCTTGCAGTGTCCATTGTTTGTGACTGCATAGACGGTTTTCAGATTTTTCATTTGCATGTTGTTAATTTTAACACGAGTGCCTGAAAAAGGATACTTCACGTAACAGATGTTTTCAAAAAGTCCACAAGAGACATGTAAGATTTTGATCCATCAAGTTTCATTATGTGGTAATCCCTATATTTACTTTTCCAGTATCACGTTAGAATTTACACAGAACTGCTGTTGTTCAGGGAAAAAAAACTCCTCCAGGTCCTGAACAATTTGCTTTTCTAGCATACTGCATACTTGACTCCTCTCCAACAGTGACTGTGCACAAATATTACAAAAGGTAAAAAGGTCAAGATGCTGAACAAGGCAGGCTTTAAGAGTTATTTATTCATTCATTCATTCATTTTCCTTCGGCTTAGTCCCTTATTTGTCAGGGGTTGCCACAGCGGAATGAACCGCCAACTATTCCAGCATATGTTTTACACAGCGGATGCCCTTCCAGCGACAACCATTTGGTTGAGGAAACACCCATACTCTCTCGCAAACTCCACACAGAAATGCCAACTGGCCCAGCCGGGACTCGAACCAGCGACCTTCTTGCTGTGAGGCGACAGTGCTAACCATTGAGCCACCGTGCCGCCCTCATTTATTTATCATTTACTATATTATTTTGGGCTAAATGTAAATATGTTTAGTCAAATAGCTTATTTCGGGCAGTAAAAAAAGAAAAGACAAAAAGAAATGATTCATCTTTTGGTAACATTCAGCAGATTCAGCAGCTATATGTGAAGTCGTGACTAATGTTGTCAATTAAGCATGTCTGGAGATCACGTACATACTCCTTATATCAGAAACTATGATAAATAATGAGTTGAAGAATGCAATTTAAATTCAGATGTTTCATGTAAACAACTTACTATGTAAATTTCAACATTACAAACTTTTTTTTTAAGCAAAATGGATTTAAAAAAAAAGACAAAGGTACAATAATGTGTAGTTAAAAGCATTAGTGGGGTGAATAACTACAATCCCAGCAAGCACTGTAAATTATATAATTCATTTAAAAACATTGAAGAATTATAAAACTGTTGTATATGTATAATTAAAAAAAAACAATTGGTTATCCTTGGGTGCAAAAAATGTTTCTTCATGAGGTATAATCACAAAAAAATGCCTAATCTATTGAAAAATGAAATAAATTAAAGAACAACTGAATTACTATTTATCTTGCGATTTTAAAAGTGAACAAACGTTTATTTTGTCTCCATAAGTGGAAGGTTGGTGTCACCGAAATGGAAGAACTTCAAGGGCCTCAAGCTGCTTTGGAGAGACAAGATTCGCCTCAACAATGCCATTTGGAGAGCCTGGTATATGCAATGTAAGAGCAACTAACCGTGCAGAAATATCCAGATATAATACAACACATTTAGTTGTTCATTTCTGTTTGCAACGCCTTTCTTTTGTGAAGATGTAGAAAAGAGACAGAACCCGGTTTGCCATTTTGTTACACCTTTGGATGGCAATATGGACTCAGGAGTGCATCGGCCAACAGAGGTGAGTCTGAATAGTCTGTCATTCAACTTTGCTAGTATTTAACTGTTTTTGGATAGAAACAGCATGTAAGTCAAAATTATAATTTTTTTCTTTTTCAAATATTTCCCTGATGATGTTTAACAGAGCAAGGAATTTTTCACAGTATTTCAGATAATATTTTTTCTTCTGGAAAAAGTCTTATTTGTTTTATTTCGGCTACAATAAAAGCAGTTCTTAATTTTTTTAAACCATTTTAATGTCAGTATTATTAACCCCCTTAAGCAATATTTTTTTCGATTGTCTACAGCACAAACCACTGTTATACAATGACTTGCCTAATTACCATAAATTGCCTAATTAACCTAATTAAGCCTTTAAATGTCACTTTAAGTTGAATACTAGTATCTTGAAAAATATTATGTTATGTCATTTGTACAGTGTTTTTTTTCCCCTACTTCCTAGGCAATAGCAACAGAAGGAAAGTACTGGAAAAGGAGAATTGAAATTGTTATCAGAGAATATCATAAATGGAGAACATATTTCAAGAAAAGAGTAAGTTGGAACCTAACTATTGTCACCAAGAAGTTATTTATAAAATGCTTCCCCACATGTCCAATATTTCCAAACATTAAAGGTTACCTATTATGCAAAAATCACTTTTATAAGGGGGTTGTGTGGCAGCAGTCTGTGAAAATAATCAGCTTTTAATGGTGAAAGTGTATTAATTTGATAAAAACTGTCTGCAGAAACACTTTGACATTCTCCCTTTGTATGTGTCATCAGAGGGGGAAAGCTCCGCCCACTAGTGACCATCTCTCCCTCATTAACATAGGATGTTAGTCTTGTTTTTTCGAATCTGCCACTATGCTGACACACAGGCATTTGTAGCTCCGCCCTCTTTCGAAAAGAGCACAATCTCATTTAAATTTAAAGCAACAGTCACCAAAATGGCATAATTAGGATCAAAGCCTAAAAGGGTCAGTTTCAAAGAGTTATAAAACATTATTTGTGAGGTATTTTGAGCTGAAACTACACACACACACACACACACTCTAGAGACATCAGATATGCATTTTAAATCTTGTAAAAAAATGGCATAATAGGTCCCCTTTAATACATAATGTAATTTGATGTCATCATTAAAAAAACATTGAATTTACAGTTACAGAAGCACAAGGATGAAGACCTGTCCAGCCTTCTCAAGGTAATCTTAAAAGGACTTTTCTAGAATGTTCTCAACTATTGCTTTGAGTCAAATTTATTTTGCTTTTTTAATTTATTTGCTATTAAATTTATTTTATTTTTGAAGAGTATGTGCATGCCATTTTTTTAAAGGTTGCACTAACTTTGCTGTTCATTTGTGTTTAACTGCTATCAAGAGATCAGCACCGTTTATTTATGATACAAGGCTGTTGAGGGAAAGGCATACACTCTTTAATAGGTTGTGTTATGTTAAGATCCTGTTTCATGACCGGTTTTGTAAATGTCTATGGATTTGTTTGAGGAAATATTTTGGAAAGACTGAGTGACACTTTGTGATAATATCACAGAAGGCAACATCACTTTCCAGAACATTTACGCTATCCTGACAGCTCAATCCCTGACAATATTTAAGGAAAACTTGCTTACTTCACATAGAACTGCATCCTGCTATCCAGTAATAACCCATGTTTATTCTTCTATGCTTTATCTGCTTCCTATGTACATCCCTGTTCTAGAGTATACTTCATTGGACAGTGTTTAATCAGTTTAATTACTTGCTGTATAGCTCATTTGTAACTTAAAACGGATAGTTCATAGTAACCTGAGTTTAGTTTTTTTCTGTTGGCGACAAAAGAAGATATTCGAAAGAAAGCATCAAACCTGTAACCATTGACATCTATAATCTTTGCTTTTCCTACAATGGAAGTCAATAGTCACAGCTTTCTTCAAAATATCTTCTTGTGTTTTTAGCAGAAGAAAGAAACTCTTAAAGGTTTGAAACAAGTAAAGGGTGAGTAAATATAAATTTTTTTGAGTGAGCTATCGCTTTAAGTCACTTTGGATAAAAGCATCTGCTTACTGAATAATGCAAAGATCATTTTCAGTGTTAGATCAATTGAAAATCGGTTCCTCAAATCCTTGTTGTCATTCACATATATTACAACACTGTAACATATAATTAGTTATTTGTACCTTAAAGTTTGCATTGCCTAAAAAAAAATTGTAATAACTTTCAACAGCTGCTTCTTTGTAAGTATTCCAAACAAACTTATTTATTAAAGTTGAGTCAACAATTTCATTATATTCAGTGAGTATGTTTACATGGACACCAATAATCCGATTTTAATACGATTAAGACAATACTCTGATTAACAGTCTACCATGTAAACAGTGATTTTTGATTACCTAAATCCAACTAAAGTCATAATCGAACTAAACAGAAATGGAATTAAGACATGATGTGGAGTATGCCGATTTTAGTGGCATTATTGAAGTGCAGTACAGACATGTAGACCTTAATCAAACTATTACCGTTGTGTAGGATTTTCGCTGCATTTTGCAAACAGGATAGTCTATACAGACACAGCTGTTTGACGTTATTCTCTGCACCTACCGAGTCAGTGTAGGAGTTTTTTTTTCTCATACGGCGTGCGGTATCAAATTCCATTATAACAACACTCTTCCAGCAGTTCATACTCACATCTAATATCTCATTTGTCACGGGGGGCATGCATGAAATGTTCCTGAATGTAAGTGAAAGTGCCAAACTGCAGTTCAGGTCGACAAATTAAAAATGAGACACCTGAAATTACATGAAAGGCGTTAATCGAATTATGTGCTATAGCATGTAAAACGGGATCATGAAAGCAACATTCTAAAAGCAACTCATATCAACATCATATTATTGTCTTATTCAGATTAAGGCAAATAATTCGATTACTGATGTCCATGTAAACGTAGTCATTGTATTTGTTAATCTGATCATTTAAAAATGGCTCTGTGTAAATACATACAGCATGTATTTATATTATAGCATATGGGACTGATTAATCAGAAAAATAAAAATGGCTGTTTATGGCCAGAATGACAAGAATGTACTGAAGCTATTTGTCAATAGCTGGAGGAGGATATCAGACATGTGGATGGCTGTATATCAGTTTAAAATGAAAATTATAATAAACATATTATGTATATCTGCATTCCATCTGACCATTAACCAACATCAGACAATGATCAAGCAAATGTGTATGTATTACATTTAAAATATTACGTCAGTTTTTTTTTACAAAAAGTTTGTTAACCCCTGCTTTAAAGGGATAGTTCACCCAAAAAATTAATTAAAAAAATAATTTACTTACCTTTGTTTCAAACATGTATACATTTTTTTCTTCTTTTGTGCACAAAATAAGATATTTTGAGGAATGTTGGAAACCTGTAACCATTGACTTCCACAGTATTCGTATTTCCTATAATGCAAGTCAATGGTTACAGGTTTTCAGCATTCTTCGAAATATCTTTTTTAGTGTTCAACAAAAGAAAGAATCTCTATAAAGCTTGGAACCACTTGAGGGTGAGTAAATAGTACATTTTCATTTTTGGGTAAACTATCCCTTTAGCGTTTAGATCATAGGTCTCAAACTCGATTCCGAGGGCCGCAGCTCTGCACAGATATAACTAATCAAGGTGTTCAAGACTACTAGAGACTATTGAGCAGGTATGAGTTGGAGGTGGTTGGAGCTAAACTATGCAGAGCTGTGGCTCTCCAGGAATTGAGTTTGAGACCATTGGTTTAGATCAAAATGGTTTTCAAGATCTTTTACAAGAGGTGTAAGTTCAGCCAGTTCTGTCCTACGCTCAGATGCTTGAAGCTTGCATAGTGCTCTGCATGAATCTAGAGTGTGTCTGTTGACCTGGCCTGCTTGTTGCATTTTGACCTCCCAAAGGGTGCGGAGGAACAGTTTTCACTGTTTGGGGAAGTGTGTCCAGACACCTGCCGTGTCCTCTTCTACCAGGACGAGGACATCAGCGCTGGAGGACGCCGCAGGTCCCGCAGGAGCCGGGATTCACCTGTCCCAATGGAGATGGACTCGCTCTTTGACATGGACGTGCTGATGTCTGAATTCTCAGACACGCTCTTCTCCACACTGGCCTCTCATCAGCCTGTAGCGTGGCCCAATCCCAGGGAGATCGGTGAGAAATTTAACACATTTATACTTACAGCGAGTCATGATTTTTCCTGGTAAATATATTTGTAAATGAGCTGTTGACATGAAAATGCACCAGATTTTGGTAAAAACACAAACAATCCGAACATCCAAATAAAACAAAACCAAAAAATTCAGAAAAATTAGTTATGTGGTATAACAATGGAATGACACAAGGTGAGGGTACTTAAATACTGAAATGTATTTAATACATTGTATAAAAGGCTTTTTTTGGTAATGACAGCTTCAAGATGCCTCTTTTATGGAGAATTGAGTTGCATGCATTGCTCAGGTGTGATTTGTCTTTTCCCCAGACTTCAACAGAGTCTAAAAATGTGACAGTTCTGTGAGTCTAGTCTATCAGTTCTTATGTTTAGTTTTTAATCTCCATTGGATTCGGGTCAGGTCATTGTCTAGGCCATTCTAGAGGCTTTATTTTCTTTTCTGAAACCAGTTGAAAAGTTTGCTTGGCTGTGTTTGGGATCATTGTCTTGCTGAAATGTCCACTCTGGTTTCATCTTCATCATCTGATAATGAAGGTGTTGGACTGAAGCAGCTAATATTCAATATTCAAACTGATGTCTGATGAGGGTTGCTGAATAACTACCGAAGAGATTTCAGCTGCTGTCTGGGCTTTCACTGCCTTTTTACACCCCGCTTTCTTCATGTGTTTAATACGTTTCCCCTGTGACATTTAATTTTTTTATTATTCAATTAGTTTTGTTTTCTTTGTATGTATTGGTTGCTTTGGTTGTTACTGACATCTGGTGAAAATATAAAGTCAGCAGCACTTTTAGAAATATATTTTATGAGAAAAATTGTGACGTTTTCAGTGCTTATTTTACCCGCTGTATGATGAACTGTCTCCAAGCGCTGCTTTCTTCTTAGCTCATGCAGGTAATGCGGATATGATCCAGCCAGGCCTTATTCCACTGCAGCCCAATCTGGACTTCATGGACACTTTTGAGCCTCTGCAAGGTGCAAGCACTGTTCGTCTTCTTTTTTTGGATTTGTAATTATTAAATGTGTTTATAAAATTAATATTTAGTCTACAAAACATTATTAAAAATGTATTCTTGAGCAGTTTGGTTATGGTAATAAAGTAGTCTGATCAAACCAAACTGCATCATAATGCATATTGGAGAATGCATTGTGTATAAAGGTCAATAAACTGGTTAATTCTGAGCAAGTACAGGACAGTTTTACTTGTATGCATGAACACATTTTGATCAACTTTATAATGTTGCCTTTTGAAAGCAAAAGAAAAGAATTTGTTCAATTGAAGTCAATGTTTTGGAACAAAGCACATAATTGTGAGCCTGGATCACTATCTTATGTCTTAGTCTTATGTTGCACGTGTTGCACAAATTTTAATGGTCAAAATTAAAGATTTTTCCTACTGTAAATATGTCAAACTACAATTTTATTAATAATTTGCATTGCTAAGAACTTAATTTGGACAACTTTAAAGATAATTTTCTTAGTATTTAGATTTTTTTTAACCCTCAGATTCCATATTTTTAATAGGCCAAATCTCGGCCAAATATTATCTTATCTTAACAAATTATAAATCAATGGAAAGCTTATTTATTCAGATCATTTTCTAAGAACTCTTATGACTAGTTTTGTGGTCCAAGATTGCAATTTTAATGATTTGAAAATGCCCTGAATCACTTTAGTGAACCATTCTTCGTTGAAGTCTTACAGACTCACTGAAAGTAGTTGTAGATTTTATTCACTGAATCAAAAACCTTCTTCACTTTTCTTTTTTTTTTTTTAAACTAGATTTGTTTCACACCCTGCGTCCGCTGGTTTTTCCCTCCACCTCCCCCACTGCCCCGTCAGTCACTCCCTTAACCAGCAGCAGCTCCCAAACACAGGTAACAGTCCTGACCACACATGCAGAAATCTGTAGATCTCTACGTTCTTCCTGTTTTGTGTGCATTCCCTGTTCTCCATCACAAAATGTCTTCATGATAATTCTGAAACTCTACAGTGTCAGGTAATGCATTAAATCACCAGAAATGAAGAATTATTTCAGTTTACTTGCCTGCATATAGAATTCATATGCTTCAAAATGATCATAAATAGATCCAAAATAAATCAAGCAATTGAATCCAAGTCTTGTGAAGAGACATAATCCCTTTTATAAGATGAACACTTTTATTTCATTCTTCTGCTGCCATTTTGATTAAAAGGGGAAGAAAAATCTATTTGTGACTTGTGTAAAAATATTTTGACGATTAAATATCTATATTTTTTGACGATATTAGACAACGTTTTTATTCAGGAAGTATTTTAAGAGAAATGTTTAAAAAGGTGTTGTCTAGAGGAATTTTAGAGTATTTATCATTGATCAAATTTAAACAACTTTTATGACTTTTTATCAATAATGATGTTATATTTTTATACAATGAATGATTAAGAAACAGTTTTGATTGTAAATTATGTATTGAATATTTACTACAAGTGTTTCCATGACTATAGCCAGTGCTGCTAATATGGCATTAAAACATAATAAATACATCAAAAAAATATATAAATAAATATTTCTTATGCTGAATATAAAAGATAATTTGAAAAATGTTGGTAACAATACAGTGTCTAGTGCCGAGTAGCTATATTTCCATTCAGAGATGTGAATTACATTTATGGTCAAAACTTAAATATCGCATAAAACATTTGTGAATAAAGCACAGTGTCCATCCAATGAGACAAAAAGAACGAAATTATCACTTTCTGATAAATTGGCAGCAAAAATATGTGCCTCAGAAGACAAAATGCAATAGATTAAATTGAATTAAATTAAAGTGCAGTGCCTTTCGGAAGTGTGAGACGCTCTTTGGGAATGCAGAAGCTCATGAAAGTTCTGGAGGTAATAATAATAATAATAATAATAATAATAATACTGAACCACTTTGATCACAGACTTTGGCTGAGGGATTTCAGAATGACCAAAACAACATTTCAGATGTTTTACAATGTGATCAGTGGACTGGTTTGTCCATTAATGCCATCTCATCACATCTATTTTTGTTATTATTTAGTTTATGTTATTATATAATTTAAGGCGCATAATGGAATGGAATTTATTCGGTAAATGTTTTCATTGTAGTTTATGCACATTTTTTTCTTATCAGATAAAAGTTTCTTACCCAGTTGTGCCCATAAGTTGTTGTTTTTTTTTGTGCATTTTTTTTTAAATGTACGCGCATCTTGGCATTTAC
>CAIGQV010018170.1:4957190-4970237 GCA_903798115.1 Danio jaintianensis
AAAACCCCGCTTTGAAATGAATTGAATGGAAAATAGGTTTTCTGACTCAAGCTGTATATTCATTTGAATAGTGGCTCTTAAAGCGCAAAAGCAAGGGATGGTGTGAACTAGCATTATAGGAGGAGGTGGCGGAGAAGAAAGACTGTGGAATAGTGTTGGGTCGTTCTTGAATGATCTGTTCATTTTGAACGAATCTTTTATGTGACTCGAGAATGATGAGTCCTCTTAGGGAGTGATTTGTTCATTTGCGCATGCACACATTTGTGCAGGTGGAGTAGAAGATTAGTTCATTTTTCGAGTCTTCCATCAGGTTTGAGTCATTTGTTCATCACTTAAAAAGAAGGAAGCCAATCACATGTAGTCAGAGCCGGAAAAAGATTTGATCCATACATCTCTCGAGTCCTCAGGTTCGAGTCATCTCTCTTTATATGCTGTCACGTGATGAACGAACGACTCAAAAACCAGAAGACTCGAAAGGTGAACTAATCATGGCTCCTTTTGGCTCAGACTGTTAAACTTATATGGCACTGTCTGTGTGATGTGAACGAACCACTCAATTTTGAAGACCTGTCAGAAGAGGTGAGCTGACATAATCATAGACAAAAGACCAGGTAAACAATAAATGCTTTTTCTCTTTCTTATAGCATTCTAGTTATGACTTGTTTGTAGTGTGATCAACGTTTGGTGTAGTTGTAGATGAGTTTGGAAGCGACTGGTACCATTTTAATAATATTCTGGCAAATTTAACGAAATGACTCGAAAAAGCTTTGCTCACTTCTCTGAATGAGACTCAAAGGTCCGAAGTCACTAGTTGGGAACAGTCCGAGGTTTTGCTTTGGTAGTAGCATAACTTTGCAATAGAAACACAAGAAGAGAAAAAAGTACAGGAGAGAGCTGTTTATGTTCAGGTCAACAGGAAGTTCAGTCTTGCACCATATCCTCTAATATCTGCTTTGAGTCTGGTTTGATGGCCACAGAGAGCATTTTGTTAGCAAGAAGCTGGATGGTGTTGCATGGAGGTGTGAAGACAGATATTATTTTCTGATTTTGACTGTAATGTTTTAATAATGGCACCTTAAAGCTGCTTTGGAATGATAATTATTGTGAAAAGCTCTATGCAAAAGCTAAAATTATAAATATACATAAAAAAAGATATATTATCTAGGCAGGATGTTAATGTGGAGTATAGAGTGCCGGATGATGGTTTGACATCAGGACAAGATAAGTGTGGGGTAGAAACCGAGACCACAGAGAAAAAGTGTGTAGCTGAGAAAACGTGATGGTTAAGGGCAGAGTGATGATAAAAGGAGATGTCGGAGGCTGGAGAATGTTTATCAGGGCTTGCTCTTTGCCCATATTGTGTACCGCAGACGATTCTAGAGTCTCTCGGAGCCCTAGGCAGAGTGAAACACCCTTATAAAATAAATGATCTGATACTAACTAAATACTATGAAATGTAACATTTAGGGCTGTCACAATAATCAATATATGGACTTATGGCACAACACATGGACATGACCTCAATCATTTTTGGTGATGCAATATATATCGGCCATACATAAAAACCAATTCTAGCAACATTTTAGCTGATTGTGCAACATCTTGATCTCTATTGGAGGTGTCAGTGTCAGTATGGTTAAAAAACACTATAGTATTTACTATAAATTACTATAGTATATTTTCATGTGATTGCCTGACAACTGAAAATAGATCTGATACCAGATATCGCAGCCTTGGTTACTTTTTACCTTGCACTTTTTTGTTAACATTTATTGTTATGATTATTAAATTGTTCAAATGACTGTAATTAAATGAAATATTCTCAAGAATAAAATATGATGTGTTCTTTGGAAGAATACTTGTACTTGCATTGTGATGATATTATATTGTCATTCTGGCATTACATAATGAGTGGCATAAAAGGGTCTTAAAATGACAATAATATCTTTTATCACAATATATTTAGGTGCAATATATCGTACAACAATAATAGATATTGTGACAGGCCTACTGATATTCATATGTGTTGTTTGCTAGGCTTCCTTGCTGTCATCCCTGCCGCTCTCCACAGAGCTTCCCTCTCTGCCACTGGACTACCGCCTCATGCCCTCTGCTCCTCTGCCCGGCCATCTCTCGGTGCCCAACCAGGACAATGGTAACTCCATTGGCCCATCCTACCAACAGCCCTACATGCCTCTTTTCACAGAGCAAGTGAGCTCCTCCGTCCCATCTCTCCTGCCTCCACCAGCTCCACCTCTTCCACAGCCTGTCCAGTGTGGAGGCGTTTCTACAGTCACTACAGTTCCGCAGCCCAGCTCGAGCGTCCCGCCTCCATCAGTAATAACGCACACCGCCTCCTCCACAGTGACTCCCACTGACGCAGCCACTACCATCAGCCACAGGTCCAGTTTTGAGCTGCCCCCTGCACCGTCTCCACTGCCTGTGGTCTCCAGCTCTGCTTCACTCAGCTCACAGCCGGTCAACTTCGCCTTGCCCAAATCCATCCTGCCTCCCACCTCTAGGAAAAAGTCCAGACACTCACAGAGACCGATTGTCCCGGCGAATCCACTGCCGTCTCCTCAGCTCATACTTACAGGTTTGTGTCTCTCCTAAAAAGCGATTTTGGAACATGCTCAATAATGGGGTGGGATGGTTTACAAAATGGTTGGTTCTGTTGTGTAGGATGTTGGTTTGATTTGGGTTACATTGTGAAAAAAAAAAAAATCGCATTAATAGCATTTAGAAATACCAGACATCAGCATACAATGCACTACCTGCCAAGTCTTGTCGTCTATCCAAGTTTTAGGAACAACAAATCATAACTTGGCTTTTAGTTGATCATTTGGTATCAGAAGTGGCTTATATGAAAGGCAAAGGCCTCTAGATTACGCTTATTTTACCAAAATAAAATATGATCATGCCTTGATTTATTAAAACCGTATTAAAACCTTTAATTAATTAGGACAGTAAGGTCTGACTTTGCTTAGACAAAAGTCTTGTCACTTAACAGAAATAATGTGCAGTATAGAATATAAAGTCATGATGGAGTGGAGAAAGAATGAATATTGTGTATGACTCCCATGAGCTTGGAGGACTGCATCCATACATCTCTGCAATGACTCAAATAACTTATTAATAAAGTCATCTGGAATGGCAAAGAAAGCTTTCTTGCAGGACTCCCAGAGTTCATCAAGATTCTTTGGATTCATCTTCAATGCCTCCTCCTTCATCTTACCCCAGACATGCTCAATAATGTTCATGTCTGGTGACTAGGCTGGCCAACCCTGGAGCACCTTGACCTTCTTTGCTTTCATGAACTTTGATGTGGAGGCTGAAGTATGAGAAGGAGCGCTATCCTGCTGAAGAATTTGCCCTCTCCTGTGGTTTGTATAGTAATGAGCAGCACAAATGTCTTGATACCTCAGGCTGTTGATATTGCCATCCTCTCTGCAGATCTCTCACACGCCCCCATACTGAATGTAACCCCAAACCATGATTTTTCCTTCACCAAACTTGACTGATTTCTGTGAGAATCTTGGGTTCTTGCGGGTTCCAGTAGGTCTTCAGCAGTATTTGTGATGATTGGGATGAAGTTCAACAGATGATTCATCGGAAAAATCTACCTTCTGCCACTTTTCCAAATGATCAACTAGAAGTCAAGTTATTATTTATTGCTCTTAATACTGGGATCGACGACAAGACGTTTGTCAGGTAGTGTACATAGCCTTAAAGGTCCCATGAAATTAAAATAAAGTTTTTTAGATGTTAGTATCAGTATTGTTAGCTTTTAAGATATCTATAAGCTAGTGTGCTCCAAAACAGTGACAAAATTTGCTTTAAAAAGATATAAAATTGAATGTTTTTAGTTGCAGTTTATCTCTTATTGGATCTTTAGTTACAGTGGATTCATGAATGTAAATAAAAGACAAAAATTGGTAGTGGGATAAATTAGCATGATTGTCAGTCCTCCTGTGAAATTTGCATTCTAATATTTGAATTAATTCAATTCATCTTTATTTCTATAGCGCTTTTACAATGTAGATTGTGTCAAAGCAGCTTAACATAGAAGTTCTAGTAAATTGAAACTGTGTCAGTCCAGTTTTCAGAGTTGAATTTCAGTTTAGTGTGGTTTAATTTTCACTGCTAAAAGTCCAAACACTGAAGAGCAAATCCATCGATGCGCAGCTCCACAAGTCCCAAACCAAGCAAGCCAGTGGTGAGGAACAAACTTCACCAATTGACGAAAGTGAAGAAAAAAAACCTCAAGAGAAACCAGGCTCTGTTGGGCACGACCATTTGTCCTCTGGCCAAACTTCTTATGCAGAGTTGCAGTCTAGGCGCCGGAGGCTGCAGGTGGAGAAGCTGCAGGTGTGAGTAGGTCACCAGCGGGTGTTCAGGCTGGCCCACTTGATCAGTGTGGAGACTCGTCTGTCACTGGGTCTTTCAAGGAATCAGTCTCATGCTCTCCACTCCTCCATGAGCGCCACAGCATCTGCTCAATTAACCTAATTAAAATTAAGCCTTGGAATGGCACTTTAGGCTGAATATGAGTATCTTGCACCATATAGAAAAGTAAAGAAAAGAAATAAGTTATTAAAACTATTATGTTTGAAAATGTGTTATCTCTCTGTAAACAGCTTTTTGTGAAATTTCACATGGGCTAATAATTTTGTCTTTTAAATGTCCATCTCTCATCATACCCATCATTCCCAGGTCCCACCAGTGCTGTCATTGTCACTCCATCTTCTCTCAACACTGATGTTGTCTCCACCACCGGTATGGTCATTGCCTCCTCCAGTATTCCTTGTGTAAGCCCTTCATCATCCTTCATCTTCTCTTATGTTTGCAAATGTTAGTTTAATATACAACAGACTTATGTGTCATTCAGAATTGCTTTGAGAGAAACCTTTGTTTGAACAGGATGCAGAATTGTATTTCAAATTTACAGAGAAATGTAAAGAACTGCATGTAATGGTTGTTTATATAAATTAATCAAACATTATCATCCACGCAATATGTTACCATTGTGGTGAGTATTTTTTTTAAAGTCTCCATTCTTGACAGTGGCTGCATTTATTTGATCAAAATTGCAGTAAAACCAAAATGTTCTTACGATTTAAAATGACTTTATGTATATGTGTGTGTATATAAATATATATATATAAAATCAATTGTAGAGTCTTTATCTCTAATGCCACGGTCACACTAGAGTTTGAGCATGTGAAATTCTTTTACACGGCGCTGCTAAAAGGGGCGGGATTAAACAAGATGATTAGACATTAAAAGAAGTGAGCGATTGGTCCATATTTTACATTTCTGTACAGAGAGGTCATGTTTTGATCTTCGATTGGTCTATTATGTGATGCGATTTCACAGGTCAGAGTTCACCAAGCTTGAACTTTCCAACGCATCGAACTGTGAAACTTGTCGCACAAGCTTGTGTTTTCGGTCTGGCGCATTCGCATATGAATGGAAGTCTATGGGGCGAAAAGTGCAGTGTGGCCATGGCTTAAGCCTATGGTGCCATCGAGAACACATTACATGTTTATAATTCCTCCCAACATTTTTTTTTTTTCTTCTCATATCATCTATATTTTGACTAACCCAGTTTTTGCTTAGATATTAATGAGACACTTTTTATTACTTTAAAAAACGTATACATAAAAAATGGTTTCAAATATATAATGCAGACCAAACTTTAAAAATTATTTCTCTAAAATGACTTGATGGCAGATGAAAATGGCAGATCAGTCTTTTTTTCCCTTCATATTCAATTCTGCATCCTGTAGTTTGGTCAGTTCAGTTTTCTGTATTAAAAAGGAAACAATTTTGACATTTTTAGTTCTACCCAACCCTTGTAAAAACTATAAATTTTCCACAAACAATTCACTATTACAGTATAATATTTCCCATTGCTTTTGCAGGGTTCTGCTGGATTTCATATTCTCCCTCAGACGCAGAAATCTCCTCAGCTAATCGTACCCAAAGAGGAAACTGCCACAACTCTATCCAAGAAGACATCAGTGCAGTCAGCAAGTAAAAGTCAGTCCACTCACCTTCCATTAATGCTGACAATGCTTAGTTTTTGATTGTTTCACAATTTTACACAATTCAAATTTTTTTCTTACACCTTTTTCTGTAGCACATGATGGCCGAATCTCAGGTCAAGGGTCACCACTGGGAGCAGAACAGGTGCCGAGCCCCCAGTCACCCCTCACCACCAGTACAGGCATGGGCAAAAATGAAAACAGTCAGGTATAGTTCATAAGCTCTTGCTCTACCATGTTTTCCATCTGTAGGTCTATGCAAATTTGGCAAGAGATGCAAAAGGTAATTTTACATGCATTTTACTGTTAAGAGGAAGTCTTGCTACTTTTAGTTTGACTGTAAAGGTTTTAAATTAAAATTAATTATTAATTAAAATTAAATTGATCTCTTTTTTCTTAGGTTGGTTATCTGAGCACTGTTGTAACTAATATTAGCATTAAATATCCATATATCTTGATAATATCTCTGTGTTTTTGTCATGTTCTTTGACAGAGTCGCAGAGTGAACCACATATCTGCTGAGCAGAAGAGGAGATTCACCATAAACGTCTGCTTCAAGACATTGTGCAATCTTGTGCCGACTCTCAAGTCTCAATCGAATGTACATCTGCATTTGTCTTTCTTTACTTGATTCTTAACATTTAGATTCATTTTTTGTGTGTACAGCGAAGTTGACTTGCATGTACTTGCCTCTGCTCAACTATAAATGTATAGTAACACTCGGTGCATTGTCGTTTTAACTAGAGTTACAGCTCAGAATTAAAGGGATAGTTCACCAAAAATACTTGTAAATACTTGTAAATTTACCTTTACTTGTTTCAAACCTTTATGAGTTTCTTCTTCTGTTGAACACAAAAGAAGATATTTTGAAGAATGTTGAAAACCTGTAACCATTGTCTTCCATATTATTATTTTTGTCCGCCTATGGAAGCCTATATTGTCTTTAGTGTTCAACAGAAGAAAGAAACTCATAAAGACTTGAAACAAATAAAGGGTAAATAAATGATGACAGAACCTACATTTTTGGGTGAACTATCCCTTTAAAGTCACTTTTAAATCAAGCAGCTGAAATAACTGTGGAGAAATATTTTGCCCTCATGCATATGGATTTCTTTAGACATGCCTGCACCTAATATTAGTAGAAATCATGTTAAAATTAAACAAAAAAAGGTTACATTTTTAATCCCCTAAATAGAATCATTCACTTAATCATGTAACTTTTTTTCTGGGTTTTCAGATCAGTAATGCTTCGACACTTCAAAAGACTGTTGATTACATTGGCAAACTGCAACTAGAGAGACAACAGATGCTGGAAGAGACCAAGAGACTGCGAGAGGAGATAGAGGAGCTCAACACGTCCATAAGGTAAAAACGTCTGCTTCATAAGTTCAGACGTCTACATGTAAAGCTGTATATTCAGACTGTATTCTTTCTGTTTCTGCAGTTTGTGTCAGGAGCAGCTTCCTGAAACAGGGGTTCCCATCACACGCCATCGCTTTGACCACATGAGAGAGAAGTTTGATGACTATGTGAAGAACCGAACTCTTCAGAACTGGCAATTCTGGATCGTATCCTTTATTCATTGATCTAAATGACTCAATGTTTAGTTTATACAATCCAACAAATAGCTTTTGAATCTGTTTGTTGCATTGTGTTTTGTTACGTTTTGTTGTGTTGCGGTTTGTTGCGTTGCATTGTTTCGTTGTGTTGTGTTTTGTGTTTTGTTGCGTTGTTTCGTTGCGTTTTGTTTCGTTGCGTTGTTTCACTTTGTTGTGTTTCATTGCAATTTCTGGATCGTATCTTTTATTCATTAATAATGAATAATTCATTTTATTCATTAACATAATGCCTGTTCAGTTTATTCAATCCAACAAATAGCTTTTTAATCTGTTTGTTGCATTGTTTTTGTTGTGTTCTGTTTTGTTGCGTTTTGTTGCGTTGCGTTGTTTTGTTGCATTGCGTTGTATTTGCGTTTCGCTGTGTTGCATTTGGTTGCGTTGCATTTCGTTGCGTTGTCTCATTGCATTGTTTCGTTGCGTAGTATCTCATTGCATTTCGTTGCGTTGTTTCGTTGCTTTGTGTAGCGTTGTTTAGCTGCATTGTGTTTTGTTGCGTTGTTTCGCTGTGTTGTTTTGTTGTGTTGTGTTTCGTTGAGTTGTGTTTCATTGCATTGTGTTGCGTGCGCTGTGCTGTGTTGTGTGTACTTGCTTAACCATATTTTGGGGACAAATTTGTACACAAAAATGAGCTAAAACTTTTGTCAGGTTTTCCACAAACCTCCCTTTGGGATGTTTTCGTTTGTAAAAGTTTTTTTTCTTTGAAACTGTAAAAATGCAGAAGGTTTTCTGTAAGTATTAGGTTTAAATTAAAAAATGAATAAATATCTGCATATACAAACAATGTTGTTACCACATACCTAGCCAAGTAAATTGTCTCTTTGTGTGTGTGTATTCTCCAGTTTCATGTGTGTTGTATTCATTAGACATTTCATCATTTTTTTACATAGTTGTAAAATTGTAATTTTAGTGTTGTTCTGTTAATAATTATAATAATAGTAATAATAATACATTTTACAATACAAATTGTACAACAAAAACAGCTTTTTCATTATTATATTTGTATTTGGTTATAATAAAAAATAAAGCATTAATATGTAGTAGCAGTAGTAATAATAGTAACAATTAAACTCGTATATATTTAGGTACTACTATTGAGTATGAGTATTTTAGATATACTCATACAGGTACAACTATTCCAGTTTTTCTTTACATTTTTCATCTGCCTGTGTTAGAATTTTCTCAGTTTTTTTATATGTAAACGAACACTCTTTGTTGGATTTTTTTTCCACCATTATATTCCTGGACTGAACTCTTTTACAAGCTCAATGTTTTCTTTAATTTCTCTCTCAGTTTAGCGTCATCATTCAGCCTCTGTTTGAGTCCTTCAATGGGACGGTGTCTACAACCAACAACACAGAGCTGTGTGAAACCACCATGCAGTGGCTGGACCGTTACTGTTCCCTCCCAGCCCTCCGGCCCAGTAAGATCTCTGTCTTCCTCAGTTTATTCAAATGCCAGTAACCGGAAACACTGAAAACTAATTATAACTGGACATTAATAACTCAGGCTAAACTTCAGCCTCACAGTAAAAAGGTCGCTGGTTCGAGTCCCGGCTGAGCCAGTTGGCATTTCTGTGTGGAGTTTGCATGTTCTCCCCGTGTTGGCGTGGGTTTCCTCTGGGTGCTCCGGTTTCCCACACAGTCCAAAGACATGCACTATAGGTGAATTGGATGAACTAAATTGGCCATATTGTATGAGTGTGTATGGGTGTTTCCCAGTACTGGGTTGCGGCTGGAAGAGCATCCGCTACATAAAACATATGCTGGAATAGTTGGTGGTTCATTCTGCTTTGGCAACCCCTGATAAATGAGGGACAAAGCCGAAGGAAAATAAATGAATGAATGAATTTATGCAATTTGACATTTGGTGTTTGTTTGCTTGTTTTTTGTGTGTGTGTATCAGTGCATTATATTAACGATATGTGTTTTTCTGTCCTCCAGTGGTGCTCAGGACGTTACGGCAGCTCTGCACCAGCACCTCCATCCTGACCGACCCCTCACTTTTACCTGAGGAAGCCAAAAAGGCTGCTCTCAACCCCAAAAAACATTCCTCAGGGTCTTAGTTTTAACACAGTGACTTCTGAAATGTGCTTTTCAGTCGTATCAGTCTTCAGGAGCCTCCAAAACAACACCTTGCGCATGTGGATCTGAGGGTCTGTGGTTTGCTGTTACTCACTGAACTCCTTCAGAGTGGTGAAAACTGCTCGATTGTGTTCTTTACATGTGTTCATAGAACAGTTTTGAGCTCTGTGTGTGTGTGTGTACATGATCAAATCTCTTTTGTTTGCCTCACTTATGCACCATAAGGACACTAGCTACAAAGCGGCCATGTTGGATTTACCTAAATGGGCCAGTCCTGAAAAGAATAAGCCTTTTTACTGGAGCTGTGGCGAAAAATTGTTCAAGAAATCGATTCTGCATTGATTCAGAGATTTTCAGAATGAATCGCTATTTTCTCTTGAATGGCATCTGAGCATAGTTTTTACCAGCAGATGGCGCTGTATGCTTTACAAACAGCTGTAGTCTGCTTGGCTTCAATTCCTTACAAATACCAGTTTAACCTGAAATAAGTGTTTATAGGGAGCTGTGTTTACGTTAATCCTGCAACATAAAAGCTTACATGCTACGGTGCGTTCGACTGAGTCAAAAAAAAAAAAAAACTAGCAATAGAGCACCGTCTGCTGTTAAAAACTAGCCCTAGCGCACCGTCTGCTCTTAAAACCTAGCCTAAAGCAATGGCTGCTGTTAAAAACTAGCCTAGAACATTGTCTGCTATTAAAAACTAGCCTAGAGCGCTCCCTGCTATTAAAAACCTCGCCTAGAGCTCCATGTGTTAAAAACTAGCCTAGAGCACTTTCTGCTTTTAGAAACTAGCCTAGAGCACCGTCTGCTGTTAGAAACTAGCTTAGAGCGCCGTATGTGTTAAAAGCTATCGTCGTCCACAGTTAAAACCGAACCTCAGAATCAATTTAAGAGAGAATAGCAATGCATTTTGAAAATCTCTGAATCGATACTGAATCGATTTCTCAAACATTTTCCGCCACAGCTCAACATATTTTTTTAACCATTCAGACATAATTGATTTTATTTTAAAATGGCAAACCAAAGGCTGCATCTCTTGTTTACGTTCAACCTTAACTTTGTTACATTAGAGCTGTTGCCTTTAGCCTTGTGGATTTTACCTCTCAGGGTGTTTTTGTTTTTCTTATATTTTTTGTGTCTTATTTTATTCTGGTTATTTAGAGCTCTTTGCAATCTAATGCTCAGTTCATTAAAAACTGTAGCACCACTTAAATAGACAGTTCACCCAAAAATCATTTACTCACGCATTTTTGTGAGACCCCTATTTTTAGCAGTGTCTACATAACATTTGCATCTACATTTGTTATTACATATGAAAAGTTACTATTCAGCGTGTGCTCTGAATGCTTTTTCTTTGTGCATTTTATTCATTCATTCATTTTCTTTCTGCTTAGTCCCTTTATTCATCTGAGGTCGCCACAGCGGAATGAACCGCCAACTTATACAGCATATGTTTTACACAGCGGATGCCCTTCCAGCTGCAACCCAGTACTGGGAAACACCTATACACACTCATTCACACATACACACACACTACGGCCAATTTAATTTATTCAATTCACCTATAGCCTACAGGGAGAACATGCAAACTCCACACAGAAATGCCAACTGACCCAGCCAGGACTTGAATCAACGACCTTCTTGCTGCGAGGCGACAGTGCTAACCACTTGTGCATTTTATTTGTGGAAGAACAAAAGCGGATGGATCTTTGCAACTGTTCCCAATCCAGAAAATAAGTGTTTTTGTATTCATTTATATATACAAGGCATCTGACTTGGTCATATCATTTGTTAGTGAAGTGTATGTATGTCGTATATATGTGTACGTGGATGTGTTTTTCATCAATTTAAACCGGATACAATTCTTTTTAAGTTACTTGCATTACAGACTGCTGTTCTCTCGGCCTACTGTTTGTTAAATATTTACTTTTACATGGTAAAATCTATAAATTCACAATTATTTCCAACTAAATTCTCCTTATCGTTTTTGTTAGCTGTTCGAGAAAACATACAAACACTTTGTAAACGATTTCTCCTTTTTGATTTTGATTATGGAGTACATAAAAATGGTTCAAAGCCACTTTCTTGCCTTTACCCCAAACTATAATAGAGTACGAACTCTATTTTCACCATAGCAGATTATTATTATTTTTGTTCAGGTTGTTAATTGCTTGTGTTTTTATGATTGCATATGTTTGTGTTAATTCAGTTTGTATGTAAAAGGATTGTATTTAATATCAGAATTAGCAGAAAACTGCATGACCCATGATGCTGTGCAGGACATTTCACCAATCAGAGAGCAAGACGAGATCTGGAGCTCCACCCACACCGGTGGAGCGCCGCTGATTGCGTAAGACATTAAATATTTACATATATATGCAGATTTTGAAAACTTGAGTTGCATTGTTGCTTCTGTAGATACAACCAACAACTTTTAATGAATACATTTCTCTATCATAATAATTAGATTGTGCCTTTTGCCGTGCTTTATGGGACTGTAGTTTTTTTCCTTCTTATTAAAGCCGTAAAGTACACATTCTTGTATCTTTTTGTCCGATTTTCTTGAACGTCTTCTAATCAAACTTTGTTTTGATTCTTCTCTTAGCATGTTGGTTTGATTTATGGCATAAAAATAAAAAGCTTATTTTTTTCTGATCTCTAAAAAAAATGCTGTTTAACCCATATTCATAGAAAATATTTGTATTTGAATGGACAATGCTAGCTTAGACCGCTGTCTGCTATTAAAAGCTAGCATAGACTGCCGTCTGCTGTTAAAAGCTAGCATAGACTGCTGTCTGCTGTTAAAAGCTAGCCTAGAGCACCGTCTGCTGTTAAAAGCTAGCCTAGAGAGTCATCTGCTGAGCATTTTGCTGGTAAAAACTAGCCTAGAGCGCCGTCTGCTGATAAAAGCTACCCCTAGAGCGCCGGCTGCTGTTAAAAACTAGCCTAGAGCGCCGGCTGCTGTTAAAAACTAGCCTAGAGAGTTATCTGCTGTTAAAAACTAGCCTAGAGCGCCGTTTGCTGGTAAAAACTAGCCTAGAGAGTTATCTGCTGTTGAAAACTAGCCTAGAGCGCCGTCTGCTGATAAAAACTAGCCTAGAGCACCGTCTGCTGTTAAAAACTTACCTAGAGCACCGTCTGCTGTTAAAAACTAGCCTAGAGTGCCGTCTGCTGATAAAAACTAGCCTAGAGCGCCGTCTGCTGTTAAAAACTAGGCTAGAGAGTCATCTGCTGTTAAAAGCTAGCCTAGAGAGCCGTCTGCTGTTAAAAACTAGGCTAGAGCGCCGTCTGCTGTTAAAA
>CAIGQV010018170.1:4993834-5004103 GCA_903798115.1 Danio jaintianensis
TCTCCATTAAATGATTCACTGATTCAAATAATCCATTCAGAGTGAGTAAGGCTTGACAATAAAATTAAAATTTACACAATTCAAATTCAAGTAGTTTAGTCATATGATTAGCTCTATACTCCAAAGGTCACTTCGGAGTGAAAAAAAATCCTGACCGCCATACTGAAGTGTCGTTCCAAACGGAAGTGCTCAAAACTGGCCACTTTGAAGGGTCCTTTGAAATGGAGGATTTTGAAGGATTTGCAAGGAATCATACCAATGATCCCTTTAGAGCAGGGGTGTCAAACTCCCAAAGGTTGTTGGGTATGATGGGTTTTAATTTCTATGTGTGATTTGATTGGAATCACAGGACTGATTTTTCTACTTTAGCCAATCCCCATAGACAAAAAAAAAAAGATAATAAAGTAGTGACTGCAGGTTGAAGGAAAGTAGTGAAGTAAAAGTTCTGATTTGGAAGGGTTCATTCCTATGCTCTAATCCCTTCATAGGATCCCTCTAAAGCACAGGTGTCAAGCTCAGTTCCTGGATGGCCGCAGCTCTGCACAGTTTAGTTTCAACCCTGCTTCAACACACTTACATGTAGGTTTCAAGTCTGAAGGACTCAATTTGTTTGATCAGTTGTGTTTGATTGGCGTTGGAACTAAACTGTGCAGAGCTGCAGCCCTCCAGGAGCTGAGTTTGACACCTGTGCTTTAAAGGGACCCTATGAAGGGATTAGAGCATAGGGATGAACCCTTCCAAATCAGAACTTTTACTTCACTACTTTCCTTCAACCTGCAGTCACTACTTTATTTTCATTTTTTGTCTATGGGGATTGGCTAAAGTAGAAAAATCAGTCCTGTGATTTCAATCAAATCAAATTAAATCACATACCTAACAACCTCAAAACATGGATACTTTATAAATGCAGCAAACCATTTGGAAGCATTCATTCATTCATTCATTTTCTTTTCGGATTAGTCCCTTTATTAATCTGGGGTCGCCACAGCGGAATGAACCGCCAACTTATCCAGCATATTATTATAAAACAACTTATACATGTTTTACGCAGCGGATGCCCTTCCAGCTGCAACCCATGACTGGGAAACATTTGGAAGCATTAAAAGATCAAAATCTTTGCACGCAATGACCGAGAGACTGTATGTTACTGATGAGAAGATGCCGGATGTTTACTGTATGATGACTGAAATCACCAAATAGTCTTAAACAATAACTAAATGCACTACAGAATGTTACATTTACACACACGCATACATTTGCATGTAAATGCATCAACTTTTCACTAATACTCACTACTCTTAAAAGGGCTCATTTTAACTCATACTTTGAGTAATTTTACAACAGATACTTTTACTCTACCTGCACTACATTTTTGGGCAAGTAATGGTACTTTAACTTGAGTATGATTTGTCAGTACTCTTTCCACCACTGAACACTACGTTGATATTGGTTTAATTTTCACCAAGCAAAGTGCGCATGTGCGGCCACCAGGGCGGCGCTGTGCTGTTTTCTTCCAGTCATCGGTAGGAGCAGAATCACATCCGGGTATTTTTGTTCCACAGCTAAAGAAGCGAATGATTGAAGACGCTTTACGAGTGCGACCACTAACTACCATTATACAGCTTATTTTGTTATTTATTTGTTGACATGGCGGTAAGCACACAAGTTTGACTATTACATTTGGCTATAACCATATTCGACAGAAGCACATTGATAACGCAAGAGTAATTGATTTGCTGCATTCTCTATTTGGAAAATGGCGGACAGCGTATTCTGAGCTACCCAGTAAATAACTAAATCTTAAGATTCAAAACAATGCTCTTAACTAAAATGTCACAACTTCCTTTTTCATAATTATACAGTATTTGAGATGACGTATAACTAAATTTTGTTAGGATTTGTAGTCCACCATTGTTATTCATGCAAATGGGCGTCGATTAGCTCTTTCGCGGCTAAAGTAAACTAACAGAAACCAGACTAACACTCCCAACTGAATGTTTATAAAATGATCGATGTTGATAATTTGTATTTTTTTAATAAAATGTAAACCAAACAACAAGGCTAAAGTGTTATGTTTTGGCTGTGTGACTTGTTTTCTTTTAGGCAAATGACGCCGAGTTACACGACTCTTTCTCCGGAAAATCGCAGCCAAATGAAGATCGTAAAGCCTCCAGGAGCTCGAAGCATTGTTCACGGTCCAGATCACGCTCAGCAGACCGAAAGCGCAAGTCAGGTAAACATTTATTACTTAACATTAATAACTTGACGTTAGAGCCACCTATAAACTATAACAAACGTCTATTATAACACATACAAACAGGTTTAAAGGGATAGTTCACCCAAACATGACAATCCAGTCATCATTTACTCAACACCCACTTATTCCAAACCTGTTTGAGTTTCTTCTGTTGGACACAAAGAAATTATTTGTTCCTACTATGGATGTCAATGGCTGAATATTTAGTTTTTTGTTTCATAGAAGAAAGAAATTCATTCAAGTTTAGAATCACTCGAGTAAATGGTGAGAATTTTTATTTTTGGGTGAATTATTTCTTTAAATGACCTCTGGTATATCCATCTCTGTTGCCATAAGTGTTGTAACTTCACACTTAAATTTCAAGTTTATTTAAAGAGTTCATTTGCAAAAAATATAACTCAGTTTTCATAAATATTTTTGGGGGAAATTAAACCCCTCAAAGCTTTTTGAGATTTTTGAAAAGAATAAAAACTGAGTTGTTCCCCTGCTGAAAAATCCAGCTTAAACCAGCCTAGGATGGTTGGCTGGTTTTAGCTGGTTGACCAGCCTGGTTTTAGAGGGGTTTTGGCCATTTCCAGGCTGGTTTCCAGCCATTTCCAGCCTGGTCTTAGCTGGTCAGGCTGGGAGATGACCAGCTAAAACCAGCTTGACCAGCCTAGCCAGACTGGGAGCCCAGCTAAAACCAGCTATGTCCAGCTTAAACCAGGCTGGTCAAGTTGGTTTTAGCTGGTCATTTTCCAGCCTGACCAGCTAAGACCAGGCTAGAAACGGCCAAAACCCCTCTAAAACCAGGCTGGTCGACCAGCTAAAACCAGCCAACCAGCTTAGGCTGATTTAAGCTGTTTTTTTCAGCAGGGTCCTTATTAAAAATTAAGTTGATAAAGTAATAAAATGGTGTTACCAAGATAAGTATTTTTTAGTTAATCCAGCTTCTCATTTTTTTATGCTCTGCACTCTTAAGCAAGGTGTATTTCAAGGGAAAGTTCATCCAAAAAAGAACATTCTCATTAGGGCTGCACGATATTGGAAAAATCAGACATTGCAATACTTTGTTTTTCTACGATTATTTATTTCCATGTGAAGATTATATTCATTTCACCAGATGACTTGAATGGCTCAATGTGGAAAGAAATCATAATTTTATATTGATTAGGATGATTTTATAGGCCAGATAATCTGCATAAATTTATTATTATTATTTTTTGGGTGAGTCTAACTGTATTCGAGTATGAGTTGAATAATCTATTGTAAGCAAATAAAACTTCATAGTCTTCATTGTATAAAAGTTAAATGCAATACACTTTCATTGTTATAATTTCTTGGCCTAAAAAACAAATCAAAAAGCACTCTTTCACTCTATTTTAAGGTTAAACTTCATAATCACTCAACAATATGGTTTCTGGTCAGCTATAATTCCACTCAAATTTCCTGAGGGATGAATAAACTGAAGCTGAACTTGACATTGTGGATCGTGCAATGTGACTTTTATGCGACTGATCACATTGTGATATAGATGCTGAAACGATATATTGTGCAGCCCTAATTCTCATCATTTACTCATTTGCCACTTGTTCCAAACCTGTTTGAGTTTCTTTCTTCTGTTAAACATAAAGGAAGATATGCTGAAGGATGTTGAAAAAACAGCCATCGACTTCCATTGTATATTTGCTCCTACTATGGATATCAGTGTCTGCTTTTTTCCAATATTCTTCAGAATATGTTGTTTTGTGTTTAACAGAAAAAAAGAAATGTGTAAAAGTTTAGAACCACTGGAGTTTAAGTAAGCAATGAGGATATTCAAATGTTTGGGTGAACTGTCTTTTAAAGACTATATTACATCTTATCCCCATATATCCCAAAGAAAATAGTTTGTCAACTCCCTTTTTTTAAGTTTCAAATAATATGAATTAAACGTAAATATATTTTTTTGTCTTTTAGGAGAGAAGAGGCACAGACGAAGCCACAGCAGAAGCAAAGAGGTAACTAATTTTAGCCCATTGATGTCATGTAGACCTAAATTAAACTGGTCACATCATCAGTAGTTTTACAGCTGGCATTTCTAGCTTTAGCCCAGGGTAAGTATGAAGTTTAAACAAAAGAACGAAATGCCAGACTGAGAAAAAGAGCACTGAGATAATCACAAGTGCATGTAATCTTACATTTTTTTGTAAATATTAATTACAGATGAAGAGAAATGTCTGTTTGGGAGATTTTTGAACGTCCTGTATTTTAGATCATATGATAACATTTCTATAATAAATTATACTCAGCGTGCTAATGCACGAAGAGACACTCTGAACAGAAGACGCTGCTGACAGATAGCAAAATTATATGCCTACTACCTGGACAGGTAACTATCTGCCATTTAAACTTTTTTTTGCCTATTAAAAAGATCTCTTTTTGTCTCACAACCCTAGTTACTGCCTTTTTTTGTAGTCACAAGCTCAGAATTGCTGTTGAAAAGTTGAGTGGATATTCCCCATGTCTATGCATGCAGATGTGTACGTTATTGAAATAATTTTTAAAGCCATTAAGCTGTATTTTATTTGTTCAAATTGGCTTAAAAATTTTAAGGGCATTTTATGCTGTACATAGCCATGAGTTAATTTCGGATGGGAGAGCAGGACAGTAAGTAGAACGGGATCAATCTTATGAATCATGCCATTTTGTTGTGTATGAACATGGCTGCTGTCTGTTATTGACCAATCAGAGATTTGTCATAATATATTATTTAATATTTGGTTGATCTGTTTTGTCTTACAAAGCCTAAACATAGTGATTACACATTTGAATATGATGACTAGAGTTAGGCCTGTCACGATATCTATTTTATCGTACGATATATTGCCCCAAAATATATTGCGATAAACAATATTATTGTCATTTTAAGACCATTTTATGCCACTCATTATATAATGCCAGAATGACAATATAATATCATCACAATGCAAGTACACTCTTCCAAAGAACACATCATATTATATTCTAAAGAATATTTAATAATATTATAGTCATTTTAACAATTTAATAATCCGTAATACGTATTAATAAATGTTAACAAAAAAGTGCAAGGTAAAGAGTAACAGGCTGCGATATCTGCTACCAGATCTATTTTGTCAGACACCTACATGATAATATACTGTAGTAAGTACTATAGTGTTTTTTTTAACCGTACTGACTCCAGCAATAGAGATAGAGATGTTACACAATCAGCTAAAGTGTTGCTAGAATTGGTTTTTATGTATGGGCGATATATATTGCATCACCAAAAATGATTGAGCTCATGTCCATGTGTTGTGTGATAAGTCCATATACTGATTATTGTGACAGGCCTAATGAGTAAAAAATGTACCCTAAACCCAAATGTTATTTTCTTATTCGTTTAATTTATTCAATTTGATGAAGTTGATGAGAAATAAATGCTGTTAAACCTATGCTTAGATACAGGGTGTATGTGGAGTCTTTAAAAAAAAAAAAAAAAGGTTTAAGTCTTAAATTGACTGAAATATGGGGTTGTAGGTCTTAAAATATTTTAAGTCGGTCTTAATTTGTCTTTTCCAGCCTCCATGTGAAGCAATTAGTTTATTATAGTTCTTAAAACTTGTCTTTTCTTTTCTTTTTTTTTAAAAGAAAAGTTATGCTGAAAAAAAGTATATGTATGCAACTAGAGTTTGCTTGTTTTGACACATTTAAAATATGTGGCTAAGAAAGAACTAAATTTTAATGTTAATAGGGCAAGTAAAAATCTTTTCCAATGGCCATTAGAAAAAAAATCCTTATGGTTTTGTCCTGTAAATTTCCTTCTTAATGGTCTTAAAAGGTCTTAAATTTGACTTAATGAATCCTGCAAAAACCCTGAAGTCAAAGAACTTAAACCATAATCTGCTCAGTGTTAAGGCATCATTTTTTGCTATTTAAATATTGCGCTTTTGACATTATCAAATGTGTGCAAATGTGCCTGTACACACAAAATGTGGCAAGATTACAAAAAAGAAAGAAGCTATATCATGTAAAATGCCCTTTAAAGTCAACATGAAACTGCATTTTTAACCTATTGTACTTGCAGCATAAAACACATTTCTGGAAATCATTTGAAGACATTATATTTCCATGTTTGTATTGGTACTTTCATAGTTGTTTCATTACAACCTATATGAACACTGCAAACAATCAATCATAGGTCACCTGAAAAAGGTGGTCTCCCGAAGAGAGGATATAAAATATTAATGAATGGTATCAATTTATAATGAGAAATATTACACAAAAAACAACAGTGTCTCATTCTACATGAATTACTGCAGGTCCTTTTCACCCTAAAATGTTGTATAAACATCTTCAACATGTACTGCAAGAATGCTAGCTAAGCCTTCATTCCCACTGTAACTGTTATGAATTAAATATATAAATAAAGTTAAGTAACATATAATCAGGTAAAAGCATTACTGATGCATATGTGTTTTATGATAGCTATAATGAACTTATTAATCCATCTTGATGGATATGTCTGACTGTTAAGGACAACTGTACTCCTAGATGAATTGCATAACAACATTTTGGTGCACTTTTAACATGTTGCAGCGAACCAGACCAAAAATAAAATGCAACCATAACAAATTAAGTCCCTGTTTCAGGTTACAGATCTGAACACTCTCAATGAAAAATACATTCCAATCTTGAATGTTGTCAATTTACACAAGCTTGCTGCATTGACAACAAGTATTTAGGTATAATAGATGGCTGCATTGTTGTATATGATGACATGAGACACCTATACCACTGTTTTGTCAAAACAGATTTTGCAAATCTTTAAATAAATGTAAAAAGAAAAAGTATTTAGATCCCTTTGTTTTTTTGATTAACTTTTATGCTAAATTGTCCCCCACACAGAAATCCTTACTTTAGAGTTAGTGAGTTATTAGTTTTGATCAAAGATTAAATATTTCTTATATGTACAATTGTAAATGGGTTTTATTTCAGTTTCATGTTGACTTGTGTTTATCTAATAGAAAAACAATGCAAACAAGAAATCTAAAAGCCAATTCTAAGACATGATGTGCTGCAGATTTTGAGTTCTTGTCGACCAATGGTAGTGCTGTTTTTTTTTCATACTGATCTGGGTGTAAATGTGCTGGTTATACACACTCAATTGTGCTTAATGGAAGTGCACTCGGATGATGGTGGTGGAAGTTGGGATAGGAAGTTTTGTAATAATAATAATTTAAAAAAAAGTGTAGTTCTTGTCAGATTTATTTTGGCAAGTTTGTTCTTAGACCATTTTACTAACTCTCTTTGTTGCACTATTTTCCTGAAAGAGACCAATTCTTCTTAAAACAGGCACGAAAGAAGGACTCTGAGAAAGCTCTGAAATGTCAGAGCGGATCAGAGGAGCGGCTGGAGTTTTCAGACAAAGGCCGAGACCGGTTGTCTGAAGATATGGAGGAGAGACACCGCCGAAAAGACAAGAAGACCTCCAGACCGAGGAGCCAGTCGAGATCATGCTCTAAAGAAAAGTATTTGCATTTCACCTGGCTAATTTTGAATTGATTTAGCATAGGGTTGTGCAATATGACGACAGTTGAAGTCAAAGTTATCCCTCCTGTGAAGTTTTTTTTTTTCTTTTTCAAATATTTCCCAAATGATGTTTAACAGAGCAAGGAATTTTTCACAGTATTTCCTATAATATTTTTTCTTCTGCAGAAAATCTTATTTGTTATATTTCAGCTAGAATAAAAGCAGTTTTTAATTATAAAAAAAAAACGAAGGTCAATATTATTAGCCCCCTTGAGCAATACAGTGCATCCGGAAAGTATTCATAGCGCTTCACTTTTTCCACATTTTTTTTATGTTACAGCCTGTCACATGATCACATGATTGTCATTATGGGGTATTGTGTGTAGAATTTTGAGGAAATAAATGAATCTATCTATCTATCGATCTGTCTATCCCTATATATATATCAGGGGTGTTCAAACTCAGTCCTGGAGGGCCAATGTCCTGCAAGGATGTTTCTAGAGCTTGATTAGCTAGCCCAGGTGTGTCTGATTGGGGTTGGAACTAAACTTTGCAGGACACCAGCCCTCCAAGTCCAAGTTTAAGCACCCCTGATATATATTAATTGATTGAATGCACAGAAATGGTACTATATCTTGACCTGTATCATTATCAGGATGTGAAATGACTTGTATCATATGACATTTTTGTCATATCACACAGCCCTAATTTAGCATAGTATGAATTCATGTAAAAAGTGAGTATGCTAAAGTTAAATGTGCTTAAAAGCGACCTCATATTTTACTGCAGGCGACACCATAATAGAAACTGGGACAAAAGAAGATCTCGCTCACGATCAAGAAGTCGTGATAAGAAGAAACGGGCCAAGTCTCGGTCAAACTCCAGAAACAAACGCAGACATGGTAGCAAGAGCAGGTGCACTTAGATTTTTGTGTTTGTGTGGATTGTGCATAAAACTGACTGAAATTTTGTCGTTAAACTATGAGACGGTCCAATTGTGTTTTAGGGAAAAGAAGAAGAGGACAGAAAAATCACGGAAGAAGAGTCACAGTCCATCAATCAGCCCCGTTACCTTCAGGGGCAGAAACACAGCTATGGATGCTCAAGAAGCATTAGCCAGGAGGTCTGTATCTCAAAAATACTGTATTTTTGTATTACTTCTAGTTTCCTATCAATCAACCATTATTTTTTTTTTATTACTACAACTGAGGTTAACCAAAGTGCTTTACACCAGTAAAAAAAAACAATCATACGACACAACTAGAAAGCAAACGATGACAAAAAGTTGAAAATAAATAGCATTGTTTAAGTGGTCTGTATTATGATTATGAAATATGAAAAAACTCTTATAACATTAATGCTGTTATTTTCAAAAGCTGTTAACAAAAACATGAATTTAATTGTAATGGTAGAAATTAAATTTATGTAAATAAGGGTTTTTTGCAAAGTGATTTACAAAAATGTTTGGGGTCAAACAATCAAATGAATTTAAAAAAGCAACCTGTTAAAAATGTTGTCTGTTTATTACAATATAAATACGTGACAATGCGTATCACAGATATTGAGCTTGTTTTATCCAAGAATGAGCTTACTGTATTTATAAGGTAAATTCACCAAAAATGTCATTTGTCGTATTCTACTACGTCGCATAATGATGTATTTGCATTTATGAAATCACACTTGAGCTGATGCATTTGGTTATTATTCGACATTATTATTATTGTGTTTAAGAAATAACTATAATAATATTAGTAGTAAACTTTTTTTTTTTTTTTTTGCATACAATATCGAGATATCATATCATCCAGATGCGTATCAAATTGTGACATGAGTGTATTGTTACACCACTAGTGTTTATAGTACAAAATGAATGGAAATGCACCTGTGTTAATATCGATAAGCCAACCTGGTGCATTCCCGGTGAACTGACATGCCATTATAAACTCACCATGTTTAAGTTTTGCCTTGTTCAAATCAGTGAGCAACACTGCTCGATTCAGATCACATTTAAAGTGAATCACACACCAGACAAGAAAAAAAAAAAACGATGAAAGTTTAGTCTTGCTTAAACCACTCCATGTGTAATGTTTATTGATGGTTTAGTTACATTCTAATCTGCATGTTCTCTAAATAGATTCTCTTCGCACTTCTAGGTTGGAGAGAGCAAAGAAGCTTCAGGAACAGAAAGAGAAAGATATGTTGGAAAAATGGCAGCATCAAGAGAAAACAGCAGGTAAGTAACCACCACAAGAGAGTAGGGTCTGTCTGCGGATTGCAAGACAGGGGCATATTATGAAGGGGTGTAACTTGTAGAGGTGTAACTTGAAGTTATGGAGACCCACATGTCAAAACTATGTTGTCTGCAAGATGGCGCTGTACCCATCAGTTAATAATGTCTACACCTACTCCACACCTAAACCCAACCATCACAGTTATTAACGTCTATACCTACCACAACCCTAAACCCAACCATCATAGTTATTAACGTCTATACCTACCAC
>CAIGQV010018170.1:5004333-5032522 GCA_903798115.1 Danio jaintianensis
TAACCATCCCCAAACCTAAACCCAACCATCATAGTTATTAACGTCTACACCTTCCCCAATCCTAAACCCAACTACATAGTTATTAACGTCTACACCTTCCCCAAACCTAAACCCAACCATCATCATTATTAACGTCTAAACCTACCCCAAACCTAAACCCAACCATCACAGTTATTAACATCTACACCTACCCCAACCCTAAACCCAACCATCATCGTTATTAACGTCTAAACCTACCCCAAACCTAAACCCAACCATCACAGTTATTAACATCTACACCTTCCTCAATCCTAAACCCAACTATCACAGTTATTAATGTACAGCCGGAGGCTTTCATACTTGACGCGCTCGCCATTGAACTGTTATTTGCACACAGGCGAGTTGCATCGTGGAGTTGCTAAATGAATGAATATAATAATATATCAAATGGATTGGTTGTGGGTAAATTGGGGGAAAACGCATGAAAATATTTGGTGAAAATGTTCTCTAGTAAGTATTTCCGCCCTCTTGCCAAAAACACCCCTTTGTGACATCTCACATGGTTCAATGGGATCTCGATAACAAGTTACGTCCCTTCATGTTACGCCCCTGTCTTGCAGTCTTAGATACACTTGACCACAGATCCTCTGGTTATTGCTTCAATATTTCCCAGCATTAGCAAACCCATCTGATAGTTTTGCTGGTTGTCTGTTTACAGCATCAACACCACAGTGTGATCCAGCAGCTGCAGCACCCAGTCCTACCCTGAATGTGGCAGCGCTGCTGGCGTCCGGCACGCAGGTCACACCGCAGATTGCCATGGCCGCTCAGATGGCGGCGCTTCAGGCCAAAACGCTGGCAGAGACTGGCATCGCTGTGCCAAGCTACTACAATCCCTCAGCAGTAAACCCAATGAAGTTTGCAGAGCAGGAAAAGAAAAGGAAGATGTTGTGGCAGGGGAAGAAAGAAGGGGTACAGACCAGTCACTATTATACAAACTTTAATAAGTCGACTAATCTAAGTCAAAACTATTAGCCCTCCTTTTTTTTTTTTTCAAATATTTCTTAAATGATGTTTAACAGAGCAAAGAATTTTTCATAGTATTTCCTATAATATTTTTTGTTCTGGAGAAAGTCTTATTTGTTTTATTTCGGCAAGAATGAAAGCAGTTTTTATTTTTTTAAACCCATTTTAAGGTCAATATTAGTAGCCCCCTCAAGCAATATTTTTTTTGATTGTCTACAGAACAAACCATCGTTATTCAATGACTTGCCTAATTAGCCTAGTTACGCCTTTAAATGTCACTTTAAGCTGAATACTAGTATCTTAAAAATATCTAGTCAAATATTATGTACTGTCATTATGGCAAAGTTAAAAGAAATCAGTCATAAGAAATAAGTTATTAAAACTATTATGTTTAGAAATGTGTTGAAAAACATCTTCCTGTTAAACAGAAATTTGGGGGAAAAATATACAGGGGCACTAATAATTCAGGAGGGCTGATAATTCTGACTTCAACTGTATATTGTTTGGATGAAAAATGCAAAAACTAAACATTCTAGCATTACCACTTTTGTGCAGTAAGAGATTAAATATGGTAATTTTCCTGGCAGAAATTTGCGTTTTCATTGGCTTTGTATTAGGCTTGGGTGGTATCCAACTTTTGATACCGTCAAACCTCCTCCCTATTTTACCTCGGTATACGTGCATAATAAAAAAATTATGACTTAAGGCTCAGACAGCGTCACCAAACTGTTGGCTTGTGCCTAAACCATTCAGAAACTGAATACCGTATGCGACCCTAGGTTCAAGGTATTTCCATCTGTTGCACAATTTGCAAATTGCTTCGTCCATATTTACCGCCTCTCCCTTCTCGTTCGGTCGAAACCCGAAATACTGCCAAACTGCAGAAGTTATGTTCTTTTTCAAGACCAGATCACTTGGTGCACGACTCGCCATCTTTCCCCACCTCTCTCTTTCTCCTCCATGCTGTCCCATGATGACAACCACGCATACGCATTTTTAGGCATTAAATAAATTATATTTAACATTTAATCCTTGTCTCCTATATAAGTGCATTGTTTTTTATGACAGTAACAGTATTGAAACTGATACCGTTGCTATTTTTAGATCCCGCGGTATACCATATTACTGTATTACCGCCCAAGCCTAATTTGTATGTGATTTTACTTTTGCGAATACGGTTTTGGTGTTAATCTGGCATTAGTGATCATTTGCTATTCAGCTTTTTGGAGCAACCATTTTAGACTCCCCCAAAAAAAATGTATTGTCATTTTATCATTCTACAATCTCATGCGAATTAAGTCAAGTTGAGTTGAGTTTTATTGTCATTCCACTACTTAAATGTAGTGTCTCGCAGGACCATGGTGCTACATAAACATAATCATCAATATGAACACAACACTGGACGTAACAACTATTTTAAACCTATACATAACTGACATACTGGAGCGTAGGCCTGTCACAATAATCAATATATGGACTTATCACACAACGCATGGACATGAGCTCAATCATTATAGGTGATGCAATATATATCGGCCATATAAAAACCAATTCTAGCAACACTTTAGCTGAATGTGCAACATCTCGATCTCTATTGGAGGCGTCAGTGTCAGTATGGTTAAAAACACTATAGTATTTACTATAAACTACTATAGTATATTTTCATGTGTGTGTCTGACAACTGAAAATAGATCTGGTAGCAGATATCGCAGCCTCTGTTACTCTTTACCTTGCACTTTATTGTTAACATTTATTAATATTTATTTAGGATATGCGATTTCACATTCTGATTCCAATGCCTGATTATTAAACTGTTAAAATGACTATAATTAAATGAAATATTCTTAAGAATAAAATATGATGTGTTCTTTGGAAGAGTGTACTTGCATTGTGATGATATTATAGTGTCATTCTGACATTATATAATGAGTGGCATAAAATGGTCTTAAAATGACAATAATATCGTTTATCGCAATATATTTTAGTGCAATATATCGTACAACAAAAAATAGATCTCGTGACAGGCCTACTGGAGTGGTAATCTAACTATACTATAAATAAAGTATACGCATAACCGAAGACGGACTATACAAGTGCTTTTGCATAAGACAGAACAATATTGTGCAGAAGAGGTATTTTAAGGCTGTAGAAAACAAGTGGTTTGTGGTACATTCACAGGTTAACATTGTTTTCCTTATTGAGTCCTTGTAAGATGTAAAGTGTCTGGTGCATATCGAGAGAAGAGTGTTTTCTACAGGTGGTTTGTCAAGCCCACTCACCTGCGTGAAGCACACTTCAGAAAGCCACAATGTTTTTTTTTCTAGAGATATGGAGTGATTGTAAGAGTGGGCTTATCGCAAACTGGTGCAAGTGTCAGTTAAAGTGTGAGAGAGAATAAAGAGTGTGTTTTCTACAGGTGGTTTGTCAAGCCCACTCACCTGTGTGAGGCACACTCAGAATTGCATAATGTTTTGAGGTTTTCCTTTGGTGTGTAGAGGGGGTTCTGGATTGTGAATGATATTTCAGAGGTGTCTTTACTAATAAAAGTCTCTGTTGTAGGACAACAAGTCACAGACCGCTGAGCTTTGGGAAAAGCTGAATTTTGGCAATAAAGACCAAAATGTGAAGTTCCGGAAACTTATGGGCATCAAAGTAAGTGTTCTCCTGTACTAGATATTAAATGTCATCACTTTAAATTGTTCTTTGAACACTTATTAACCCTTGTGTACTGTTCAAATTGACTACCCTTTCGTTATGTTTTTGCCCCATTGACTTCCATTATAATGACATTTTTTGATTGCAAAGCCATGACAGCATATAATCATGCATTCTTGATTGTTGGTGGTTTCCCCTGTTGGGAAAAGGTCAAATGTGGCATTTTTACTGTTGATCATCAGTATTAACCCTTCAGATAGGCCCGTGCAAAAAAATGTTTCTGGCTTTTATATGGAGTAAAACACAGATTATAGTGTGTGTGTGCATAAATACACTTACTATGTTCTGAGGGCTGAGCTGCATATTTAGATTTTCTCAGACATATCAAGATAAGTGTGCAAAGTTCTCACACACACACACACACACACACACACACACACACACACACACACACACACACACACACACACACACACACACACACACACACACAGTATACTCCATATAGAAGCCAGAAACTAAGCTTTTTTTTTTTTTTGCACTGCAACTGATGATCAACAGTAAAAATGACACATTTGATCTCTTCCCAACAGGGAAAGCCACCAACAATCAAGAATTGGACTTTTTCTAGTCCTCCCAGGTTAAAACATCAGTCAGAGGTTTTAAATAAGTTCAATCAATTTAATTAATTAGATGAATTAAGCATTACAAAGCTCCAGGTGTCAGAGAACAGCAACACAGGCTTTCTGTCTCAGCTGAGCAGAGTGCCCGCCCGGGGGCACTTAAGTAAGAAAGATCCTCCATCCAGATCAGTTCAATCATCAGTTGTTAGGCAGAACAGCTAATCTGCACAAAAAAAGTTACGCATGCACATAACAAAGCCCACAAGAGAGTGAGCATGCGCCCCTCCCGTCTGTGATTCTTCCTGTAAACGAGCACACTCTGAAAGAAGAGTTGTAACATTTTGCTGATAACAAGTACAGAGGAGTTAACTTCTTGGTTATCAGTCACACAAAGCCACAGCTGTTATGGAGCAAGGTTATATGAGGTTAAGCACATCAGCATAAGTTCATGTAATTAGTTAAAAACAGAATTAAACTATTAATGCAAGGATCAGTCTATTAAGGCATAGGACAAATTTAAAATCCTCAAAATTCCTTTACAATCAAAAAATGTCTTTATAATGGAAGTCAATGGGGCAAAAACAGCCCCGAACATAACAAAAGGGTAGTCAATTTGCCCAGAATTTGAGTAAAAAAAAAAAAATCAATGCATTTTCCCAAAATATTAGTCAAAATAAGATTTGTCACCAAAAATCATTCCATCTGCAGAAACACAAGTATGTTGTTGCCAAATTGCCTTAAAAATCCCCCCCAGAGTGGATGAAAACATCCTTAAAACTGCACAAGGGTTTATGTAGACGTGTCTTCTGACCGACTGTTGTTGACTGTAGGGTGAAGAAGAAGCTGCCACTTCAGCAGCGGTGAACGAGGACGGTCTGAAAACCTTGCAGCAGCAGGAGGAGATGTTTCGTAATCTGGACGTCCAGTATGAGATGGCCCGCTCACAGACACACACACAGAGGGGAATGGGCCTTGGCTTCTCCTCCTCGTTTTCTTCAAGGGGCATGGATGCCGTCTGACCGGTGTGTGTGTTTGTGCTTCTCGTTTCTGTAAAACTGGTGTGTACGTGCTTGTAGAGAATGCTGGTGCATTAGCTTGCATGTATAATTCATCAGTTCTGTCGTTTTATTCCTTTTTGAACATTCACGTGTAAATACAGTTTATTGCTCAAACGTTGTCGCTTGGTCTCTGAATATATTGTGTAATAATGTACAACTTGGGGTGCGGGATTTGATCGTATATTTCAATGTATTTGTATATAAACATTTCGATTCCTGATATTTCAACGAAAGCTTTGGGTACTCGGAGAGATGCTAATTTGCTTTTAATAAAATTGTTACTACGTAAATATTTTAAGGGCACAGATTAGCATGGCAAAACACCTCCTAAAAAAGACCAACACCATTTTATATTTAAACAATATAATTTATCATGCAAAATACACACCATCATGTTTTATTACATATTAGTTTAGTTTTAAATGTATATTTGAAAAGGAGAAAACCCATTCTGATTAAATGAGGAATGCAGTGTGTTTTCCAGCACGTCAACTACGCAAAACAATTTGGATTGTTATACACTGTGGTAGAATTTAACACGCTCAAAGACTTAAAAAGGTCGCTTATTGAAGACACAATTATTAAAGATAAAAGTATTAATTTGGCCCAAAATGTAATCAAGTGTCTGCATGTAATAAAGGGTGAATTGACATTTAAAATCAGTATCTGGTATTCATACATGCAGAAGACAACATTATTAGCCTTCCTGTGAAATTTGAATTCTTTTTCTAATATTGTTTTTAAGTGCTGTTAAAAAAGAGCCAGGGGAATTTCATTTTCCTCTGTTTGTAATATTACATATTTTATTCTTGTGGAGAAAGTAATTTCTTTTAGTCTGGATGAGGGAAAAAGCTGTTTTTACATTATATATATTTAGGGTCACTTTTTTCGATTGGATACAGAACAAACCACTGTTTGTTCCAGCTATTTATTCTGAAACAACAGAATTCTTAATATGTATATATGTATTTTTTTGGACAACTTAACCGTTTTATGTTCAGTCTACTTAAGTTTGTTATGCTAACTTAATGGATTTGTGTGGAACCCAGCATTCTTTACAGTGTAGTTAACCTAACTTGCCTACTTAACCTATTAAACCTAGTTAAAATGCACTTTAAGCTAGTATCTTGCATAATAACTAGTAAAACGTTATGTTCTGTCACCAAGACAGAAAGAGATTAGTTATTGAAATTAGTTTTAAAGATGTTGAAACAAAATCTCCATTAAACAGCATTTGGGAAATATATATATATATATATAATAAATTTCAAGGGAATTGTGTAACATCTGTAAATGCATCTTGATTAAAACCCATTTGTACTTTATACATTTATTTTAGGACAAAAGGTTTTGCCCTCAATAGCAGGTTTCAGAAAAGATATTAAAAACAAATGAGCTTTAATGATAAACTATTTGTAATCATTATCTTTATGGCTATGCACACATAAAACTGCCCTCATGACATGCCAACCCACATTTAAATGGACAGTTCACACAAAAAGGAAAATTTACTCACTATTTACTCTCAATTGGGTTTTTTTTTCTATGTTGAACACACACAAAGAAATTATATTTTATACCAGTAACCACTGACATATATAGTGAAAAAACAACAACAACATGGAAGTCAATGGTTTTCGGTTGTTGCTAGAAGGGATACAGCTGTGGCCGGAAGTTAATGAGAATTATTCATATTTATATTATTTATTAAGTTACTCATTAATTGTATTTTATTAGGGTCTAGCCCAAACCTAAACCCAACCATCACAGTAATGTAAAAACAGTACATTATTCATATTATTTATTAAATTACCCATTAAAATTGTATTTTATTAAGGTCTACCCACAGCCCAAACCTAAACCCAACCATCACAGTAATGTAAAAACAGTAATTATGCCGACTATCATTCATATTATTTATGAAATTACCCATTAAATTGTATTTTATTAGGGTCTACCCACAGCCCAAACCTAACCATCACAGTAATGTAAAAACAGTAATTATGCAGACTATTATTTATTAAATAACCCATTAAATTGTATTTTATTAACGTCTACCCATACGCCAACCCTAAATCCAACCATCACAGTAATGTAAAAACAGTAATTACTGTTGTAGTGCTATATTGATGTGACTATCCGCAGCTGTATCCCATCTAGACTCTACCATGTTTTCCAAACGTCTTCAAAATATCTTTTATTGATGTTCATCAGAAGAAAGAAACAAGTTTGAGGTATTTTGACTTCAACTGTAAACTTATTTGCATATCAGGCTGGAATACAATACATGGGCGACTCCCGTGACCAGATTGTGATTGGCAAACTCGAGTATAAGCAGCAAAATGGGGTATTCGCTGTGTCTTTTCCAGTCCTCGGCCTCGTCGCTCAGACCCATCCAGTGTGCAAGAAGATTCCTCATTGCTTCTGGGAAAAGCTGGGATGCCAGTTCCTCTGGAGGAGGCAGGTTTGTGATATGTTCAATGTGCTGGGCCTTAAAGCCTTCCACCCGCTGGCTAATAGTGCTGTTTGCGGAGTTAAACTGCTGACCGAGCCAGCCTGCGACGGCCTTCAACAGACGGCTGGAGTAAATGGAGAAGCCCTGAAGGTGAGCCTGAAACAGAGCCATCACTGTATCTGTCAGTATTTCCTCTTCAATCATCCCATTCATACTGTATTCAACATACTCCATGACCTTCACTGTAGTCTTTAAAGTCTCCCCTTCCATATTTGAACACGACTTTACTTTTTCTGCTAGATTGTGAAGCTTCTGTGTGAGTAAAGTCTGGTTTGGGTTTGCGTGCTCTGTTGAGGAACAGTAGTCGTGGTCTGTGGATGAGGACGTGTCTGGAGGAAAGTCTGTTTGCACTTGGTCGTGGTGTAATGAACACGTGTGGTTGTTTGACACAATTGTTGGTGGCTCTTGATCATTTTGGGGTTGATAATCCTGAGCGCTGAGATGATAGCTCATGTTCAAGTTGTTGTCATTTATACGGGATTTCCATAGATCCTTTTGAAGAAAATTTAGTTTGAATTAAAAAACATTATTAAACAATTTATTAGAATTTTTGAGGATACAAAGACAAATAGGAATTAGTGCCGTCAAACGATTAATCGCATCTAAAATAAGTCTATTTACATATATATTTATATATAATTTGTATTGATCTAAATATTTAATTTATAAATTTAAATAAACAGTTTCTTAAATATATATATATATATACACACTTCCATAGTAGGAAAAACAAATATGGAAGTCAATGGTTACAGGTTTCCAGCTTTCTTCAAAGTATCTTTTTTTGTATGTTCAACTCAAGAAAGAAAATCAAAATGAAGGGTGAGTAAATGATGGCAATTTTCATTTTTGAGTCATTTATAACCTTAACGTTTTTTTTTTTTTATATATATACACTACCTGACAAAAGTCTTGTCGTCTATCCAAGTTTTAGGAACAACAAGTAATAACTTGACTTCTAGTTGATCATTTGGTATCAGAAGTGGCTTATATGAAAGGCAAAGGCCTCTAGATTACACTTATTTTACCAAAATAAAATATGATCATGCCTTGATTTTTAATTATTTATTTAATTAGGACAGTAAGGTCTGACTTTGCTTAGACAAAAGTCTTGTCACTTAACAGAAATAATGTGCAGTATAGAATATAAAGTCATGGTGCAGTGGAAAAGGAATGAATATTGTGTCTGACTCCCATGAGCTTGGAGGACTGCATCCATACATCTCTGCAATGACTCAAATCACTTATTAATAAAGTCATCTGGAATGGCAAAGAAAGTGTTCTTGCAGGACTCCCAGAGTTCATCAAGATACTTTGGATTCATCTTCAATGCCTCCTTCATCTTACCCCAGACATGCTCAATAATGTTCATGTCTGGTAACTGGGCTGGCCAATCCTGGAGCACCTTGACCTTCTTTGCTTTCAGGAACTTTGATGTGGAGGCTGAAGTATGAGAAGGAGCGCTATCCTGCTGAAGAATTTGCCCTCTCCTGTGGTTTGTAATGTAATGGGCAGCACAAATCTAAATCAAAATCTACCTTCTGACACTTTTCCAAATGATCAACTAGAAGTCAAGTTATTATTTATTGCTCTTAAAACTGGGATAGACGACAAGACTTTTGTCAGGTAGTGTGTATAGATATATATATATATATTTTTTTTGCCCAGCATGTCGTAAAGAAATTACTGGTGAGCTCAGAGTTTGAACATTATTCTTCATAACAGTTATATTTATAAATAGTTATTTATTTTTAACTTTTTTTCTCTATATAGAAAAAGTCTTCAACGTGACCCTCTCTATGTTCACAGCACTTAACTGTACTTTCGGTTCATTCTGGTTTCGATTTTGAGTATTTAAAGATTAATAAACAGTTCAAACTCATCGTTTTTACCTGAAATGACTCCATAACTGAGAGCTGGTCTTGTCTGCTATAAAGCTCAAAGGCCACTCGAAAAACTCCTTGAACACTGTAAAACCACAGGCTGTTGTTGGAGCAGGGAAGCCGTAGACCTTGAAATCTGCAGTCTAGACATCAACAAAGTGTATATTAATTATTACATATTCATGAAAATGTTATTAATCTGATGCTTAAATCAAGAGCAGATCTCCTCGTATAGTACCTGAAGAGAAAATCAGTTTAGTAGCCAGTCCTCGTTTAGCATATTTGGCATGGTATCTGGGCTGGTTTTCACCGCGGACATCTGTGTCGGAAAATAGATCAGCTCCAAGAAAGAGAGGGATCATCTGAGCCTACAGAATATACCATATGGATATTATATTTAAGTTGAGAAATCATCTGACCATACAAAATAAATCTGGATTACACTAAAAGATTTAGTGTAAATATTGTTTTTGAATGAATTATTTGATTATGCAAAAAGATACTACAACAACAAAAAAAGTGTACTGCAGAAACCTTCACTTTTTATTAAAAAACACTGAGATTATTAAGATTCTCCCTAAAAAAGAAAGAAGATAAATTCTATAAAATCTGGCAACCTTCATTCATTCGCCAACACGGGGAGAACATGCAAACTCAATCTGGCAACCTTTCATAGATTATTTTAAAGACATGAATTATTCATTCATTCATTTTCTTTTCGGCTTAGTCCCTTTATTAATCTGGGGTCGCCACAGCGGGATGAACCGCCAACTTATCCAGCATATGTTTTACGCAGCGGATGCCCTTCCAGCTGCAACCCATCACTGGGAAAGATATGAATTATACAGGAAATATTTACATTGAAGAGGATTAGACTAATTTAGATTAAAACTGAAAGGTCAGTATTTTGTTTTTATTTATAATTTTTTTGTATTTATTTATAATATTTTTATTATTTACTTATTGTATGTATCTATTATTATTTTACTTTTGTATGTATTGTTTGTATATTTTATCTTTTATTGTTAATTGTTGTGGTGAAACGGTGGCTCAGTGGTTATCACTGTCGCCTCACAGCAAGAAGGTTGCTGGTTCAAGTCCCAGCTGGGTCAGTTGGCATTTCTCTATAAAGTTTGCATGTTCTCCCCGTGTTGGCGTGGGTTTCCTCTGGGTGCTCCGGTTTCCCCCACAAGTCCAAAGACATGCGCTATAGGTGAATTGGGTAAGCTAAATTGTCCGTAGTGTGTGTGTGTGTGTGTGTGTGTGAATGAGTGTGTATGGATGCTTCCCAGTGATGGGTTGCAGCTGGAAGGGCATCCGCTGCGTAAAACATATGCTGGATAAGTTAGTCGTTCATTCCGCTGTGGCGACCCCAGATTAATAAAGGGACTAAGCCGAAAAGAAAATGAATAAATTGTTTGTATATTTTATCTTTTATTGTTAATTGTTGTGGCGACACGGTGGCTCAGTGGTTATCACTGTTGCCTCACAGCAAGAAGGTTGCTTGTTCAAGTCCCAGCTGGGTCAGTTGGCATTTCTCTATAGAGTTTGCATGTTCTCCTCGTGTTGGCGTGGGTTTCCTCCCGGTGCTCCGGTTTCCCCCACATTCCAAACACATGCGCTATAGGGGAATTGAATAAACTAAATTGGTGATATGTATGTGTGTGTATGGATGTTTCCCAGTACTGGGTTGCAGCTGGAAGGGCATCCGCTGTGTAAAAACATATGCTGGATAAGTTGGCGGTTCATTCCCCTGTGGCGACCCCAGATTAATAAAGGGACTAAGCCGAAGGAAAATGAATGAACTATTATTGTCGAATGGGAAAACTGGTGGTCAAATTACACATTAACAGCTATTTAATGGTTAATAAATGGCCATTAATGATTCCATAAAGTGCATTTAACATATATGGGTGCTTCATTTTTTTAAATACATAGTAGAAAATCTACTTTAGATGAATAAATTGCTCTTCAAACTAAGAAAAAATATACTTATTTCAAGAATCGTTTACAAAAAAAGAGGTATTTTGGGGCTGCGCTGTATCTCTGAATAGTTTAATACTGTATGTCGTCAAATGATTCTTTATTAATATGCCTGACAAGATTTATTGGTGTATAAAGTATTGTTAGACTGATATTATGGAGAATTTATACTGAGTGACAGTATAATGAATGTATGTTAGTCATAATTTTTTGCAATTAAAGCCGTATAACATTTTAGTTTCATATTTGACTCCCCATTTATGTCTTTGACCCATATATAATGCTAAAGTTACACTTACCTCATTTCTGCTTCCTTTAGTAACGTTAAACGAGTTATTATTTGTTAGATACAAGAATCGTATCCTCCTTTTGCCACTCTCCCAGTAAGACATATTGATGAGAGAAACTCCTCCAGATGACATGATGCGGTCAATAGTTCAGAAATTAAGTGTTTAGTGGAAATATCTAACAAGACGGAGACATCTTCAACGCGGTAACAATACTGTACCAAAGCCAACTCTAATTTATAAAGACCAGCATTTCCAATCCGCCGTGCTATTTGAATGTTGAAGTTTATTTACTTCCTGTTTGTTCCCGATTAGCCAATCAGTGGTCGAGCCTCAAAACGGTTGTTTCTATAAGGGATACAGCTGCGGTCGGAAGTTAACGAGAAGTATTTATTATTATTCTTTAAATTACGCCTTAATTGTATTTTATAAACGTCTACCCCAACCACAAGTCTAAACCTAATCATCACACTAATGCGAAAACAGTAATTATACCGACCATTATTCATGTTATTCATTAAATTACTCGTTAAATTGTATTTTATTGACGTCTACTTCTAAACCCAACCCTCATGCTAATTTAAAATATTACTTATTATTATACAGTGTCACAAAAATTATGCTATATTGATGTGAGTATTCGTAGCTGTATCCCATCTAGATTTTACACTTCGAACCGGACGCGCATTGTGATCATCAAACATGGCTGCGGTGGAGTTTGGAGACACCGAATTATTCGAGCAGTTTGAAGATAAAGCTTCAGCTCGTATAACAGATGAAGGTGAGGATGAGGAGGGCGAGGGTTCAGACCGGCTTCAGGAGATTCGGCAGACATTAGGAGAGTGCGAAGAAACCATTGACCGTCTGAACGCTGAGAATATCCTTATGGCTTATATCATGTGCTGCCGCCTTCACCTTTTACACTGAAACACAACAGTCTGCTTTAGTCACTGCTGTTATTGGTGTTTCTATCACTGCATTTCTGAATATGCTCATTAGTTGTTCAATGGCCGTGTGGAGAAATCAAATGTGGGATGTTTGTGTTGATCAGCCATGCGTTCACTACACCGATTTCTGCAGGATTGATTTGTTATGGTACAAAATCGATATGTGAACACTGAAACTTTCTTTTAATGTTAGGAAAATCTAGATTTTAACATTCTGCAAGTGACTCCAGGCATCATGAGAGATAATTGTAACGTTATGTGTACTATATTTTAAAAAAACATATCAATATAAGATTGATTTCATTTGATTTAGGCATTGTCGAGTTTTGACACTGGGCTAATCACACTAATGCTAAATCCTATTCAATGTTAATATAAAATGATAGAGACCTATGACTTAAAGTCAATACAGTCTGATATATATATATATATGTATATGTATATGTATGTATGGTGTCAGCAGGTCTTAAAGTATACAACCCTGCTGAAAAATCCAGCTTAAACCAGCCTAGGATGGTTGGCTGGTTTTAGCTGGTCGACCAGCCTGGTTTTAGAGGGGTTTTGGCCATTTCCAGGCTGGTTTCCAATCATTTCCAGCCTGGTCTTAGCTGGTCAGGCTGGGAGACGACCAGCTTGACCAGCCTAGCCAGACTGGGAGCCCAGCTAAAACCAGCTATGTCCAGCTTAAACCAGGCTGGTCAAATTGGTTTTAGTTGGTCATTTTCCAGCTAAGACCAGGCTGGAAATGGCTGGAAACCAGCCTGGAAATGGCCAAAACCCCTCTAACACCAGGCTGGTCAACCAGCTAAAACCAGCCAACCAGCTTAGGCTGGTTTAAGCTGTTTTTTTTCAGCAGGGAAGTCTATAAAAAATCCTCACCATTTACTCATACTCAAGACTTTTTGATAAATGCATTATGTATTAGTGCTGCACGATATTGGAAACATCTAACATTGCGATATTTTTTTATTTTGGGATATATATATTGTGATGTAATGTAATGTGTATTTATTCCACCGAATTGGCTCTATCACTGTCTCTCCACTTCACCTATAGCTGGTGTGTGGTGAGCGCACTGGCGCCGTTGTCCTGTGGCTGCCGTCGCATCATCCAAGTGGGTGCTGCACACTGGTGGTGGTGTGGAGAGACCCCGCTCATGATCGTGAAGCACTTTGAGTGTACGGCCATACACGATAAATGCGCTATATAAATACACATTACATTACATATTGTGATATGAATACAATTTCACCAGATGACTTAATATCTCTATTTGGAAAGAATTTATAATGTTAGATCGATTGGGATGATTCTGCAGTGGGAGTGCGTCTCCATAAAATCTAATAAACAATCTAAATACAATCAAGGAAAATATACAACTCAAATAAAGTGTTTTATTGTTTTCCGAGTCTAGCAGTATTCAAGTACAGTAACTGAATGATAAAAGTAATTCAATAAAATAAATCGTTGTTGAAGTCACAAATGGTACAATTTCTTATGCCTGAATGCTTTAAAATCCATCCAAAACACATGCAAATGATAAACTATAATACAAACTCATCATTGCATATATCCTGCGACGTGACTATTGCGAATGATCACATTGCGATATCGATGCTGAAACGATATAATGTACAGCCCTATTATGTATGTGGTCTTTGTCTTTACATTGAATGTCATATTTAGTATCTTAACGATGATCCACATGAAGAACTGAAGAGAAAGTTAAACATATTAAGTCGTCCTACGTGAGTAAATCTTTATTTAACAAAATTTTTTGCACCTTGTTTTAATGTATGTCTAAACTAAATTTGTTGTTGCACTGATTATCAATGGTAATTTCCCATGCCAGGGGGATTAAAATAGAAGATTCTAAAACCAGCGGGCCAGTTTGTCAGATTAATTATGGAAATAACATCATATCCAGGTAGATATTCTCTGCATCACCATTGATTTTAATATATTTAAATATTTGTTTAAAATTAATGCTGTCGAAAGATTAATCACATCCAAAATAAAAGCTGGTATTTAATTAGAATGTTTATTTATATTTATAAATTAAACAGTTTTATCTAATATACATTTCATTTTTAATATTATATATAAAAATCAATAAATAATGTTATGACAGTTTTGTTAACGTTAAGTTATGATTATTTGCCTCTTGTTATAGTTATGAAATAGTTTATAGTATGAAATAGTAAATACAGTTGAAGTCAGAATTATTCGCCCCCCTTTGAATCTTTTTTTTCTTTTTCAAATATTTCCCAAATGATGTTTAACAGAGCAAGGAAATTTTCACAGTATTTCCTATAATATTTTTTCTTGTGGAGAAAGTCTTATTTGTTTTATTTCGGCTAGAATAAAAGCAGTTTTTAATTTTTTAAAAACCATTTTAAGGTCAATATTATTAGCCCCTTTAAGCTATATATTTTTTTTCGATAGTCTACAGAACCAACCATCATTATACAATAACTTGCCTAATTACCCTAACCTGCCTAGTTAGCCTAATTAACCTAGTTAAGCTTTTAAATGTCACTTTAAAGCCGCGGTCACACTCGAGTTTGAGCATGCGAAATTCTGTAGTACGGCGCTGTGAAAAGGGGCAGGATTAAACAAGATGATTAGACGTTTAAAAAGCAAGCGATTGGTCCATATATTACATTTCTGTCCAGAGAGGTCATGTTTTAATCTTCGATTGGTCTTACGCAGTCACGTGATGCGATTTTGCAGGTCAGAGTTCACCAAGCTTAAACTTTGCACCGCAGCGAACTGCGAAACTTGTCGCACGAGCTTGCGTTTCCAGTCTGACGCATTCGTGTCGTATGAATGGAAGTCTATGGGGAGAAAAGTCCAGTGTGACCGCGGCTTAAGCTGTATAGAAGTGTCTTGAAAAATATCTAGTCAAATATTATTTACTGTCATCATGGCAGAGATAAAAGAAATCAGTTACTAGAAATGAGTTATTAAAACTATTATGTTTAGAAATGTGTTGAAAAAAAATCTTCTCTCCGTTAATCAGAAATTGGGGAAAAAAATAAACAGGGGAGCTAATAATTCAGGGGGGCTAATAATTCAGGGGGGCTAATAATTCTGACTTCAACTGTATATATATTATATGTATATAATATTATATATATTATTATTTAAAATGTGATTTTTGTGTTGTTTAGGCAGTGCCGGAATGAAATCGAAGACTTCATCTTCTCTCTTGTCCAGAAACAGCTTCATAATAATGATCGAGAAGCCTCTACTCCTCATGTCGTCCCACATGTACATCTTTAATTTCACTGGACAAGAGATTTGTTGAAATAGTTTAAAATCAGCAAGCATTAATACTGTTTCTTTGTTTTTTTTTGTAATATTTGTAGCCCTCAAGTTTTGTCATGGCGGAGAGCTTTAAAGTGAAGACTTCCAGTGACTCCAAACTTATTAAAAATGCTTTCAGTGTGAGTTTAAAAACCCAGCCGCATAACAAACATTGGGTCTCAATCACTAATAATTGCCTACGTTTTTTGTATTTATACAAGCATTTGACCTTCTCATGAAAACTTTCTTCCTAAGTCACAACACATGAGCTTGTTCTTAAATTCATTCTTCTGTTAGTGAATTTGAAGTTGCTCTGCGTCCACAAGGTTTGTAATTTGCATTATACACACCCAAACTAACTCCATATTAGGGCTTTCCACAAAGCAACTACTGTCCAGAGAAAGACAATTATGGCACCAAAACAAAACACAAAGAAAAACATCTTTAACGATAATAAACGTGAGTTTTGCTGTCGGAGGTGCAAGCCAGAGAAAATGTGCATTGAGAGAGAGAAGAAACTTGCATAAATCAATAAGAAATTCTGTGGGCAAACTAAAGTGACTAAACAGTTATTGGTGACTTTCAGCAACATAAAGATGCTCTTTCTACTCATGGTGCATTTCCATATTCATATTCCATATTCAGCATAATCAATTTATTCATATGAACGTGTATGTGATATTGTGCCAGTGGAAACGCACCATTAGAGCTTGTGCCGCAATGTCTTCCATCTATTAGGGCTGCTAATATGTCAAATATATCGAAATTATGGCTATTGCGATAATAATATATATGCAATATTCATATTGAAGAGATATAATGTGTAAGATATAATTTAGAGATATAAATATAGAGATATAATTTTTTTTTTTTTAGGGATGCATTGTTATAAAAATTCTGGGCCGAAGTGCAATGTCGGCGCACTGCCCACGAGGCTATTGGCAATGACTGTTTATCTAAATTTTGTTAATTATATGGTCAAATAATTTTTATACCTGCCTACCCAGTAGGTGCTCTTCTGCTATTGGCTAGAAGGTGAAACACTAATGACGGGAGTAGAGACAAGATAGGCAAATAACAACAGCCAATAAGAGTCAGAATATCTGCCCAAGTTTTCAATCATTCGAAGTGTCTAAAAGATCAGAAAGTTTAATTAGATCAGAAAAATGTCCATTATTACCTGTTTATTTTAGTATGATTATTATATACATAAATAATAAAAAATAGCAAATAAAAATAGCTTTACTCTAAGGAAATGTTATATCGCAAAAAATATCGCTATTGAACAGCAATATCGCATATATTCTCAGTATTGTGCAGCGCTAAATTTTTATTTTTTAATATAATTGGACGTCTAATTATATTGTATTATACTTTCTTAACGTCTACTTTTCGGCCACCCTCTAAATAACATCTAATAATATATAGGCTTCTGTATAGATATTTATAAGGCCTAGGCATACATGATAATTGTGTACATGTTGTATAAGTCATTCTTGATTTTTTTCCCCACACATTTAGAGTAAGTTTTAGCACAAACGTTTTTGATGAATCATGACTTATTCGTGAAAATGCACATTTTATATGCACATTTTACACAAAAATTAGTGCGTACATGTTTAGTGAATGAGACCCATTATTTTCATATAATTCAGTTGCTATACTGTTGAAACTGCTTTAAAATAAACCAGCACTTCTCGTTCGTGTTCTGCAGGTAATCGGGAGTGTTTTATACTTTACCGACTTCTGTGTTGATAAACTGGGTCAGCCGCTGATGAATGAAAACCCTCAACAGACTGAAGGATGGGAGGTTCCCAAGTATCCTAAACGTTTATACCCGGCTGTGCGTCTACACCCCTGTGCTTTTTATCATTTATGATTTTGTGCTCTTTTAGTCTGTTTTACTCTCATCTCTGTGCATCACTGCTCCTGAATCATTATTGCAAAGATACCAGCAGGTCTTTGGTCAGATCATTGCCCTTGAAGGCCAGGATGTGGAGATAAAGCAGAAAAGGTATGGCAAGAATTTACGCTAACACTTTAGTTTAAATACCAAGTCTCACTATTGATAGTTTTCAGTCATGTGACTGTCATGTTGTCATGAATGTCATGAGTCATGTGCGGAGGCTGGCGGGCTAAAAAACAATGGGCCATAATGGCAGCTATACTAGGATCTCCATAGAAACGCAGCAAAATCTGGTCACTTTCCATCTGTTTCAAGATACAAATATTTGGATCACATATAAACAAAACAAGATGGTCTAGTACAAACTAAATTGTAGGCACTTGTGATCCATATACAGCACCCGCAGCCATTTTTCAGTCGTTTAAAAGCCTCATGTCCCTGTCAGAACTCCAATTCGGCAGTGTTTACATTTAATTTGTGGATATTCCTTAGCGATTTAGTTAATAGTGATGGCATTATAGTGCATAAGAGTCTGCTTTCATAGTTGGTGTCGTTTCTTTCGGATTAATATTTTCTCGTAGGGAAAATCTATTCGTTCTCTTCTGACATGTTCCCAGATGTGTTTCTCGTCGTTTAGTAACGCTATATCTTATTGCACAATTATTCGCCCCCAAAAATAAGAGAAATTAGGGGGAGATAGTGATGTTTTTCTCGCCATTTGAGCGTTTTCTTGATGGTGTGACGACGTGTGAAAACTATCAATTAACTAGTGACTTATTATATGCATATTATCAAGATGTTGGCTGTTTATTAGTGCTTATAAAGTATATTTTATGCATGATCTGGTAACACTCTTAACACTTCTGGTAACAGACATTTAACTGACTATAAGAAACTTTGCAAGTACATGTCAACTTACCCTAACCCCAACCTAACAGTCTACTTATAATCTTATGAGAATTAGTTGTCATGTAGATGCAATGTAACTTAAATTCAACAAACGGACCATCAAATTAATGTGTGACCCATGATCTTATTCTACATCCTAATACCTAAACCTAACTACTACCTTAACTGTTAATAAGAAGCAAATTAGGGATTTATTGAGGCAAAAAACATAGTTAATGGTTTATTAATGGTGAGAATTGTATCTTTAAAATAAAGTGTGATCTAATTTACAATAGCAGCCATTGGATATTGCTGCTTTTCTGGTATTGCAAGAATAATACTATTTATTTGCTTTTCTGGTATTATTTTTATTCAGCTTTTTTTCTGAGGAATTGAAATCTGCTAATGTTATCTTTTCAGACCTAAACCGTGCTGTTTTAACTGCTGTTCTGAGGACCATCAATTACGAGACTGTCCAAAGGTGTTTCTCTTTACTTATAGACCACACTTCTGTTTATACAAGATCTATATTTATAAATGCATTCTTTTGACGATTGTAAATCAGACTTTGAGTGTGTTCATATTTTTACATTTCATGTTTTATCAAGCCCAAAGATATGGCTCGCATCAATGAAAAGAGGAAGGAGTTTTCCCAGAACAATCAGAGCAACCAGCGCTACCATGCAGAAGAGGTGGAAGAGCGATTTGCAAAGTACAAACCCGGAATTATGAGGTCAGCCATATTATGTGACGTATTAGTAACTGCACATTTGTTTTATTTTGTTTTCATTGATTTGTCTTTGATGCCAAAAATCATTAGAATATTAAATAAAGATTGTTTTCCATACATATATTTTGTACATTTCTCACTGAAGTCAAAATTATTATCTCTTTTTCAAATATTTCCCAAATGATGTTTAACAGAGCAAGGAATTTTTCACAGTATTTCCGATAATATTTTTTCTTCTGGAGAAAGTATTAGTTGTTTTATTTCGGATAGATTAAAAGCAGTTTTTATTTTTTCTAAAGCATTTTAAGGTCAATATTATTAGCCTCCTTAAGCAATATTATTTTCGATTGTCTACAGAACAAACCACTGTTATACAATGACTTGCCTAATTAACCTAGTTAAGCCTTTAAATGTCTCGTTAAGCTGAATACTAGTATCTTGAAAATATCTAGTCAAATATTATGAAGAAATCTTTCCGTCAAACAGAAATTGGGGGAAAATAAACAGGGGGGACTAATAATTCAGGATGGCTAATATACAATGGCTGTATATGTAATATGCCTGTCTAATAGCATAATATGTTCAACTTTAAATGTGATTTTTTTCAGTATTTAGACTTTTTTTTTTTTTTTAACCATGCATCAATTGAACGCTTGTCTTTTAGTGTCACATATTGGAATTATTACATTTTTGATGCATTTTTAAAACTTTCTTTTTAGTCAAGACCTTCTTGATGCTCTTGGTATGACTACAAACACTCTTCCTCCATTCATCTATCGCATGAGGGAGCTCGGTTACCCGCCTGGATGGCTCAAAGAGGCAGAAATGGAAAACTCAGGCCTGATGCTTTATGATGGTAAGAATAAGTTTTGAGATTCACAAGGCCAGTGTTTAACCATGCAACAAAAAGCTCAGGTTAATGCTGCATCCCAATTCGCATACTTATACTACGTCCTAAAAGTATGTACTTTTTTGGTGAAGAACTTTAGAGTGTGTAACAAGAGTATGCACACTTTGGCATATACTACCAAAGTCCCTTTAAGGCAAGTCATTTCACTGGGTGGCCATCTTTGAAACACCTCTCGGGCATTCTGTTTGAATGGGGAAACATCAAATTCTCGAAAATTGCTAGCCAAGCGTACGATTAAATTTTAGATTAGGAAGCACCAATAAAATTAATCAACAACTGTCTCTTTAGTTTAATTTCTAAACGTTCGATCACACAAAATATGCAGAAACTAACATCTGTTCCGAGCCCCTTTCTCTGAGAATCCTCAATCTATAGTGATCAATGATTGGCTCCTGTACTAGAAGGCGGGGCTTCATTCACTATATTGACCGTTACACTTTTCCCCATTCAAAACTATACGAGTGACATGTCTTGTGTATTCTAGAGTCTTTGATACTACTTCCTCATTAAAGGGCCGGTATGTTCCTTAGTTGCGAGCCCTGTCAATCATCTCGACACATCATCCATATTTCTTTCGTATTTAACAACCTACCTTATTGAAGATTCTGCACCAGCAGGTTAATTTACCATTCGCGAGTCTTTCATGCAGAGAAATCTCCTCAGGTGTTTAGATAATTCTGCATTCAGAAGTTTGTCCAAACACGTCTTTATAAAAGGGCCCTTGCAGCTGCAACCCATCACTGGGAAATGCGAAATGTATTGTGTGCTATATTATCGGTTAGAGTACGGACTGTTCTACACATTGAATTTCTACTAAAAATAGTGAAGCACCCGGGAACCTTTGGCATACTCCTTTCAACATACTACGGTTTGGAACATACTAATTCTATTCTCGAATGCTATTTAGGACAGATAGTATGCGAATTGGGATGCAGCATAAGACTTTATTGTAAGGATTTGATAATTATACAGATAAAGGTTTTCTTACATGCAAGTTCTGTCGCAGCTTGCCTTATATACATGATTAAAAATGATATAAAACTATAAAAATAAAACTATATCGCCGTTGACTCTAACTCCTCTTTGCAAGGATCTAACGATGGAGATGAAAATAACCACAGCCAAAAGATATCCTATGATGTCTCAAAGCTGGTTGATTTTCCAGGGTTCAATGTCAACGCACCACCCAACATAAGAGACGTAAGTTTATCACTCTCATCACACACACACACAAACACACACACACACACACACATACACACACACACACACACACACACACACACACACACACACACACACACACACACACACACAAACAAATAAAAAGAAACTAATTAATGGTTTAAATTGATTTATTATTTACCTGCATGCTTATGTAATCATGCCCAAATATTTTTCTCTGTTTAATGTCTATATTTATTTAAATCCATCATAACTTCGTACATTAAAAATGTGTTTGTTTCTTAATATACAGGATTACAGGTCATTCAGCTCCATTCCAATGCAACCTCAACACTGGAAGCAAAACTTTGCGGCCTTTTTGAGCAATACTTTTCCAACGGTAATAAAATACTGTATAACTCAGTCCAGAAATGCAACTACATTTCAAGTATATTTCATTCATTTTTCTTGAACTGGAATGGCATAGAACAAATGTATTAAATGTGCATTAGAATTAAATCTGTTATTAATGTATAATACAAAATGCTGATAGGCAACATTTAGTTCTGTTACTGATTGTTTTTGTAATTATTGTTAAATGTTTTAAACCACGATAACAGAGTTGATATTTTCTGCTTTAGCTCCTGATGCTAACCTCAAAGCAGATACCACGTGGCATATCGAAAACTGAATTTTATGCATTTTTGTTATATTATGGTTTTTAGAAAGTCAATGAAAAATTCACTGATATATCACAATAACAGTTATTATTAATAATTTATTTACTATTCGTTTCCATAAACATTCATTCATTCATTTTCCTTCGGCTTATCAGGGGTTGCCACAGCGGATTGAACCGGCAACTATTCCAGCATATGTTTTACACAGCGGATGCCCTTCCAGCCGCAACCCAGTACTGGGAAACACCCATACACTCTCACATTCACACACCCACTCATACACTACGGCCAATTTAGTTTATTCGATTCACCTATAGCGCAAACCCACGCCAACACGGGGAGAACATGCAAACTCCACACAGAAATGCCAACTGGCCCAGCCGGGACTTGAACCAGCGACCTTCTTGATGTGAGGCAACAGTGCTAACCACTGAGCCACCGTGCCGCCCCCTTTCCATAAACATTTTTTACTAATTAATCAGGGCTCGCAAAGTCTGGTAGCTACTGTTTTTTTCAGTCGGGCTACTAAAATCTATCTACACCGTGCCCGATGGGTTATCTAGATAGCCTGTCGGGCACGGTGTAGATAGATTTTGGTAGCCCAACTGAAAAAACAATAGCCCCGGGACTTCGGGCTACCAGATTTTGCGAGCCCTGTTAATGATAGAACAATAGTAACATGGCTCAGTGCCTTCCAGAGTTTCCCGCCAGAGGAAGTGACATCACTTGGAGCAAGTCGCATGCTTTATCTTTCAGTTCTTTACAGATTGCTCTGCCTTTTTTATAACCAATGTAACGGAGTTGACCAGAACGTAGAGACAGACACAAAATGACTTGATTATTTCATGATAATTAGAGCTAAATGTAAGATTCAGCTGCCAGACACAAAGGTATAGTGGGACTCATTATTTTATAGACCAAATGACAACATTATTTTTAGAGATAACTTGATATAATTTGTCTTCTTATTCAAAACTGCTTCATTAAAGTTTTTAAAATAATAATAATAAGAAGGTTTATCTTGCTGATATAAAACCCGCAATTTTAGAATCATCCATATTTGTATATTTTCCTAGTGATATTATAACCTTGCGTATCCATATGTGCACAGCAGGACAGCGGCTGCAGTAAGAGGCCTCATGAGTCTGATTCCACACCCCAGAAGACAAAGAAAAGGAAATCTGGTTCAGATCACGCTCTTCACGCATCAGATATGGAGATCGAGTCAGGTACACAACGTTGACTTGAAATTAAATGAAATTTGCCGCATCAGTGGTCATGTCAGCCGCGTGTTAATCTTTTACTACCTTGTGTTGGATTATGGGAAATGGCTTAAGTTGGATCTACACTCAAAATCGGAGTGGATTGTTATGAAATATAGCAAATGTAGGAGTTCACTCAGAATTCAAACACTGCTATAAATTGATAGAGTGCACTGTATATGACTTGTTGCCACTGATTGGAAATTTCCAAAGTACCAAAATAGCAAACCATACCACTTTTTTGGGATGTTTTTTTTTTTTTTTGTAGGGAGTAGGTTACTACAATACAACAGACTTGATTTTTTTTTTTTTTTTTTTTTTTTTACATTGAAATCTAAACTTGGAAACGCTAAAAATTGAAATCGATGTTAAACCATGTTAAAGATTTTTGGCTAAAAACGCAAGACTGTCAACTTGATTAAAGGTCCAGTGAAGTGCTTTGAAATATGGAGTGGTTGAGCTCAAGCGCATCAAATGAAAAGCAAATGTGAAGCGTCTTGAAGGGGGCGGGGCATGTCAGATACTAGAGAGCATTTGATTTGATTGATTTAGCACAAGATTTGATGAGAAACTGAAGTATGAGGTGACGTGAATAAAACCATTGATCCATTTGGGCAGAAGTGACAAACTACAAGCTTTACATGTTTATATCAATTTTATATCTTTTAAATGCCAATTTTGTCACTGTTTTTGCTTACAGATATCTTAAAAACTAGCAATACTGATACTAACATCTAAGAAACTTTATTTTAATTTCATGGGACCTTTAAAATGAGTAAAAACAGAGTGCTTTCTCTTTCTGTATCTTCTGTCAACATGACTGGCTAACGCATCTGAAAAAAAAACAGCTGAATCTCCGCAAATATTTGGTTCATTTTAAAAACAAATATTGTCTGGTTTAGTAATGCGTATGGAAAAATGCAAAGCAGAATTCTCCTGGGCTCATTAGCCCGCTGACAACAGACTTTGTCATGGAAGCTGCGACCATTTTTTTTCCCCATATTGTGACAGTTCCTAGAGCATAGGTCTCAAACTCAATTCCTGGAGGGCCGCAGCTCTGCACAGTTTTGCTCTAACCCTAATCCAACACAGCTGATCTAGTAGTGTCTAGTAGTCTTGAACACCTTGATTAGTTGGATCAGCTGAGTTTAATAAGGGTTGGAGAAAACTGTGCAGAGCTGCGGCCCTCCAGGAATTGAGTTTGAGACCCATGTCCTAGAGAAACAGAATATTAAATGAGGAAACAGTGGGTGTGGCTTGTTTTTTCCACTGCGAGCTGATTGGATGTAGTAAAGTTGGCATTTCATTTAGAAAGATCAGGAAAAGGGTTTGGGGAGAGTTATTACAACCTAACAGACTCCTCCTCCTCATCATTTCTGTTTGTTGTCAAAACTGACGCTTGAAGGGGCGTGGTTAAGTGTTAGCCACGCCCAATACCTCAGACAGACCTAATCTCAGAATTTAACTGAAAACAAACAGGAAGTGCTTTGTCAGATATTTAAGAAAATTTTCTTGATGACATGCACAGATGAATTGTCTTCACCACAAAACTAGCAATGTGAGCTAACAAATTCATATGGTTAGTTTTGATTTCATTTGTACTTTAACACTATATTAATGCTTTATTGTTAATTTTTATCATGCTATAGATCAGGACACTGCTCAAATGAGACCTGATGGCTTCCAGTTTCACCCGCCTCTCCCTCCCGGCTCTTCATCTTTGGGAACTCCTCCTCCTCTTCCACTGGGAACGCCTCCATCTACCCCTCCCATCCCTAAGGGAACTCCACCAGCAACTCCACCCACAAACGAATACCCATCCACCCATGCCAGAGCTCATACGGAGGGCGAAGAGTCCGAGGACGGGCTCACTTTGGAGGAACTTGAGGAGCAGCAGAGGCTTCTTTGGGCAGCCCTTGAGAAAGCAGACACCACAACCAACAGCGATTCTGAGACCCCCGTCCCGAGCTCCCCCAGTGTGGTCACTTCTCTTAAACTCGACACTGAAGACGATGGAGAAAAGATGGAGGACACCATCCATACGTTTGAAATCAAGAGCACACCCTCTTCACCCGCTGTGAGTAATGTTTGTGAGGATGATATGACGGATAAAACCACCTGCGATGAAAAACAGGAGATCGATTTGCAAGCAGAAATGAGCGATATTATTGTCCTGGATGAAGTTTATGGGGAAAACGGGAATCCTGATGCTTCAGACACTCCACAGAAAAATGTGCAAGAGTCCAGTTCTGAAGTGGCGGATGATATTGAGGAAGGCGATGTAAATAAAGTAACTTTCGTCCCACACCGTAGCAGATTTGCAGCAGGAATAATTCCCTTCGAAGACACTCCTGAATTTACAGAGGTAGCTGAAGCGACAGGGGTTTACCTTAAAATCCGAGATTTACTAAAAGGCTCGCCAAGAAATCAAGCCAAAAGCAAGAAATGATGTCGAGGTTGTCTGTTTTTACTTGCGCATTTGTTGACAACATGCATTGTTTTCCTTCCTCTTATCGCAGTCCTTTTGTACGTAGTTTTACTTTGGGTGCTTTGTATCTTTTTACTGCTGTCGTGCGATTTTTAAAGACACAAAGGTTACGTTTGTTTTGTACATGAATATTAACGGATTGTGGGCATGCGTTCTGTGTACAGGCGTTTTTTATTCTTCTTCCTGTTCCATCTTCTGTTATTACAGTTTGCGTTCACTACATTTCGTGGCATGTAATTAATTGTGAATATTTTTTCCATTCAGATTTCTTAAGACGGAATTAAAAAGTTTTAACTTGAACTTGGTAGTAAAATTAAATCGTTGCACTTTCGAGTCATTTTTGGGATTCTTTGCTTTTTTCTTTGGAAAGGTAGAATTCGATTATTACTATTATATTTCCTGTGGCAAAAAACATTTAGCAAATCTGTCTTCACTGACAGGTACTACAGAATTAAATTTTCTTACCTCATAATTTTTCATAGTGCATAGAAAGTGGAAGGCTATGGTGAAAGGCATTCTGCAGGGTTCATTCATTCATTTTCCTTTGGCTTAGTCTCTGTTTCAGAGGTCGCCACAGCGGAATGAACCAACAACTATTCCAGCATTTGTTTTACGCAGCGGATGCCCTTCCAGCTGCAACCCAGTACTGGGAAACACCCATACACTCTCACATTCACACACACACACTCATACACTAAGGCCAATTTAGTTTATTCAATTCACCTATAGCGAATGTGTTTGGACTGTGGGGGAAACTGGAGCACCCGGAGGAAACCCACGCCAACACGGGGAGAACATGCAAACTCCACACAAAAATGCTAACTGGCCCAGCCGAGACTCGAACCAGCGACCTTCTTGCTGTGAGGCGACAGTGCTAACCACTGAGCCACCATGCTGCCTCTGCAGGGTTTGCCGTTTGTTTGTTTGTTACACTACACTGCACACAGGTTTAATATTGTTTTGTTTATTTTGAATATTAAATAGGGGGATCCCTGGTTGTTTACCTTAAAGGGGACCTATTGTGCAAAAAGCACTTTGATAAGTGGATTAAACACACTTGTGTGATGCCAGTCTGTGAATATAACCAGCTTCTAATGGTAAAAATTAATTAATTTTTTGTAATCACACTCGATAAAAACATTCTGCAGAAAGGCTTTGATTGACATTCTCCGTTTGTATGTGTCATCAGAGGGGGAAAGCCCCGCCCATTAGTGACCATCTCTCTCATTAGCATAGAACTTTAGTCTTGTTTTTGAATCTGCCACTATGCTGACACACAGCCATTTGTAGCTCCGCCCTCTTTTGAAAAGAGTACAATCTCATTTGAATTTAAAGCGACAGTCACCAAAATGGCACAATTTGGATCGAAGCCTAAAAGGGGCAGTTTCAAAGAGATATAAAACATTATTTGTTGGGTGTTTTTGCGCTGAAACTTTACATACACACTCTAGGGACATCAGAGACGTATTTTACATCTTTTAAAAAGGGGCATAATAGGCCCCCTTTAAGCTAACCGTGGACAGAATATCTCACAGTATTTGTATTATCCCAATATGTGGCAGAAATCCACCTTATGCTGTATTGCCAACTGCCATACAAAAGAAGCATCATCATCATCAAGCTCCATCAATACTTGGAAATGGTGCAGTGGTTAAACATGTTTTACACCAAGCGAGTCCAGTCCTTTTCCTAGAGATTCTTCCTTCCTTCAAAGTTCAGCTGCAACGAAGCTGAAATTGTAACTTTTAACCAAAAACAAACAAAAATAATGACCAAGGCAAGCAATCCTTTTTTATTTCATGATTAGCCGCCTCCAATATAAAAGATTGCATTGACATAAAGCGTGTACTGTGTGTGTGTGTGTGTGTGTGTGTGTGTGTGTGTGTGTGTGTGTGT